>JAEIFI010000357.1:2992500-3110000 GCA_018901815.1 Zaprionus lachaisei
CAAAATCAGAGATAAAAGCTGAACACACACACACACACAAAGAAATTCAAACTAACTCGTGCGTATTTTTAATAATTTTTACTGTGAAATGCAAAACTCAAATCTGACAACACACACACATTCCCAATCACACACAGACACACTCCCACACACACACACACACACATGACAACAATACAGTCAATCTCTATGGAAACTATTTGCACATATTCAATCGAAAGTCAGCCCCCTGCAGAGTTATCTAAGAATTAAAAGGCAAACAGAGAGAGGGAAATTGCACAACCAAATTACCAAGAAGAAATTTTATTTCTACCTTTCAATGCAATTAAAATCAGGCATGGAAAATTCTAAGGAAAACAGAAAATGCAACTGCAGAAGCTAATTGAAGGGTCCGCAAAGAGTGAAAGACTGTAAAAAGATTACGAATTGTTTTATGTTTTATTAAGGTTATTACCTATCAACTCGATTTGTGGCCTTAATTGTTTAGTTGCTTTTAAATTTCCACAAGAATAGCCGTAAATTAGCTAGATGGGGAAATCAACATGTATTAATTGAAGGGTACTTTTTCCAGAAATTAGCTCAAAATGCGATGCATGATACAGTAGGGCATGCCTGACAGTAAGATACCCTTTACATATGAATATCTTCTGTGTTTATTGACAGACAGATAGACTGGCTGACAAAGAGACAGACAGGCATACAGACAGACAGGCATACAGACAGACAGACAGACTGGCAGACAGACAGACAAGCAAGATAAAGAGACAGACAGACAGAGAGACAAGACAAGATAAACAGACAGACAGACAAAGAGACAAACTGTCTCCTTCTGTCTGTTACATCGATTTGTACAAAGTTAGTATACCCTTCTTTGGATAATTTCAACGATATAAAGGCATAATAATTTCGGAAATTAAAGAGAAAGCAATGTATGATATCTCTGTCACTCTCCTTCTTTCGCTGTCTCTCTCGCTTGTAAAATGCGCAAACAAAATGTTCCAAGTTTGCATCACATGGAAAATTGACAACTGGGCAGAGAGGAATGCAGGAATAGAAAGATTGAGAGACAGGGAGAAGGAGAGAGAGAGAGAGAGAGAGAGGAGAATACCGTAGGTGTATGCGAGTGATTCTCTTATGAAGTGAATGTCAGCATGTGGTACTCGTAATTAGTATTGAGTACACACATCGCAGTGGGGACTGGGGTGTGTGATTCGACTTGCCGCTCTTGTCCACCCGTCGATATTGTGCGGCACTTGCCACATGCTGAGCTTGTGCAGCCGTACAAAGCCTGACGCAGGCACCAGCCCAGACAGGATGCTGCCAATCAAAGTTGCATGCAACGTTCTACTTTGTGCAAGGTGCAAGGTGCAAGGTGCAAGGTGCAAGGTGCAGGCTGACTGTGCTTGCTGTGTGGCACGCATGCTGCAATTAGTTCGGATGCGCCACCAATCAAATGCTGCCCCACTGCCACTGCCACTGCCATTGCTGGCTGCCACATCCTGTAGCAGCTTTTCGGTCAAGCTGAAAATGCGCAATTTTCAAATTGCAGCACAAAATATTTGTGGCAATATTCACACTTTTACAACTCAGACTGGTGCAGGGACAGGGACAGGGGCAGGGACAGGGACTGGGACAGTGGCAATGTGGTGGCAAGCTTGGTGGCAAGCTTGGTGGAGCACAAATGAACTGCCAGCGGGCTGTTGCCAGCAACAACAATTGAATAAAGCGTGTTGTCCAAGTCGAGTCAAGGCGAGTCTGTTGCAGACAGGGTCGAAGGGGGACTATCTCTATCTCTCTCTCCCCTCCCTCTCTCTTACTTATCACCGTCGCAGTCTCAGACTCATGATCGTAATTTACTATTCACAAAATATTCAAAACTACTGCACAAGTGACACTCAAATGTCTTTTCGCAGTCCCAGCCATAGTTCCTCAGCTTTCCACTCTCCTTCTCCCTCTTCCTCTTCCTCTCCCGCTCTCTCTCTCTCTCTCTCTCTGCCCCAGTCTCAT
This sequence comes from Zaprionus lachaisei, assembly GCA_018901815.1. Classification (NCBI taxonomy): domain Eukaryota; kingdom Metazoa; phylum Arthropoda; class Insecta; order Diptera; family Drosophilidae; genus Zaprionus; species Zaprionus lachaisei. The sequence continues at coordinate 2,994,508 of JAEIFI010000357.1, forward strand.
TTCCATTGCCAGCAATCCAACAGCACAACATCATCATCCTTATTATGTTGCTGCTCCTCTCATCATCATCAGCAGGGGCAGCACCGTCTGCCAAGCCCCAAAAGTGTTTTGTCTTCTTGTCCGACATTTTGAAGGGGTATCCCAACTTTGGCATCAACTTTGCTGTCGAATTTCATTGTGAGTTGACACTTCTAGTGTTTTGCTCAGTCAATGAGAGCTTTAAGCTTTCTTTGAGCTTGGTTTGTGATTGATTAAAGCTTGAGTTATTTATTTATTAATTTATTTATAGTCGAACTATGGTCAGTCGACTGTTTTAAAGTAAAAAAAGAACAATTAATTATAATTAATGTTTGAAATTGAAATATTAAACTAAGAATAATTTTAAGTTGAAAGTAAGATCTTAACTGTGAAAAGAAAGAAATAATTGAATTGAATTGAAGCTGGGATAAAAAAAAAAGAAAGAGCCGATCCAACATTTGTTGCAGAGGATTGGGAGAGTTATGCTTAATTTAATTCAAATTAAAGTTCAAGTAGAAATTGAGCAGCCACTTATATAGCCTTTTAATTTACTGTACACCAGAAAACAGTTGCAAGTTTTAAAAGCTCATTGAACACATTAAATTGAAGCATACTTGATCAGTCTTAAATAAGCTGACGAAGTTGAGCTTTTGTGTAGCGTAGATTACAGCTCTTAGACACATTTAGAGCATTCAGCTTCAAAGCTTATCAATCTAATCACACTTTAAAGTCAAGCTACTTAAAGCTCCTTCAAGATTCAAGCTAGAAAGCTTATACAGCAAATGACACTTGAAAACTAAGCTCCTTAAAGCTTTAGCCTTTAACAATTTATTATTCAGTGCATAAATTATTTACTTATTATTATTTTATTTATTTATTTTATTGCATATTTAACTATTCAACTTAGCAAACAATTTGAAGTTCTAATTGCAAAATTGGCAATAAATATTTGAACGATATTTTTGTATGCATGAGAGCACAGCTAAATATGTTGCCTGGCTGCGTATGACCTTGACTACCAGCAAATTACAAACTGCAAACTAACAATTTGCAACTTGCAACGTGCACCATGCAACATGCAATTTATGTAATCAAACAACATGTCAAGCGTTTTAACTAATTTCAATAATTAACTTTTTATTTCGTTTGTGTTGTGTAATTTGTTTAGATAGAAAGCAAACAAGTTGAGTTTTTTATTAACAATGTTTTAATTTAGCAGCGCATTTAATTGTCGTTTATGTCTAGCTCTACCTCGCTGCCCTCTCTCTTTCTACCTCCCTCCCTCCCTCTCTCCAGTTGACCCTGTCGCAGCCTTTGTTATTGTTGACTCTCTGCATGATTTAAGTTAAAATATTTCTGACCAAGTGCCGAGAGGGCTCTTGAAGCTAACACAGCACACACAGACACAGACACAGACAGACAGACACACACACACGCACAGTCACGCACACACCGTCACACACACACATACAGAGAGACTCCACAAAATTGCGTTAGTAAATAAGTGAAAGGACTTTGTTTCGCCTTTGCATTGGCTTTAATTTACCACACACACACAGACACACATAGTATTTTTCTGTCACACACACACGCACATCTTTCTTACATGCACACGCACATGCACGCACACATCTAAACACTCACACACAATGCCATGGGCACAGACTTGGCTGTCTGCATGTCTCCACTTCAAGTCCAAATTTGGCCAGTCAAAGCTTTTGAGACTTTTGGTTAGACCTTTCGAAATATTTTTGCACTACTCTACAGGAGGCCAGTTCTGGTCTCTTTCCCTCAGCTCCTTCGTCCCTCATGCCCTACATTCCTCTGTCTGTATTCTGCACTGTCCTTACGACATTGCTCTGCAAAAATTTGGTTAAGGCTTGCAAATGATCGACTTTATGATGTTAGTCCAAGTGGCACGTGGACGCCTGCAACTTGCACAGCTGCAGCAGAGTAGATAGAGATAGAGAGAATGGCAGAGAGAGAGAGAGAGATAGAGAGAAGGAAAGGCAAGCAGAGAGTGCGAGGCATTTGCATCAGCAGGCAGGCAGAGGCTCAAAGAAATTCCTATTGCCAGCAACGTGAGCCGAGAAGATAATCAGCTCTGGCCTGTAAACAACTCAGCAAAGCGAGCAAGTTTTGCCAATCCATCGAGCAGCTGTTGCTGTTGTCCCCCTCCCATCCGCACTTCCCACTTCACCACTTGTCCCTTCCCCTTACTCCTGTCCAGTACTGCTCACTTCTCTTGCTTGCCAGCAAGTTGAGTAAAGTTTTGGCGCATTGTGCCTTAACCTTTGGCCCGTTGCGACTGTGTGTGTGTGTGTGTACAGTGAGCGCAGTAAGCACTCGTAAATATACCAGCTAAACTATAAAATATATAAAAGAGAGATGCAGAAGAGAGAGGTGGAGGCAGGCAGGAAGGGGAGGTGCGCCTAAAAAACCCAGATGAGGCAGATGAAAGCAATTACAAATGAAAACTACACAAGCAACAGCTGCAAGCTGCCATCACTGCCACCTGCTGCGCTCCCTCTCCACCTACTTCACTCCCTCCCTCTCTCTCTCTCTCTCTCTCTCTCTCTCTCTTTTTCTCTTTCTCCATCTCTCTCTATCACACACTTTATATCTCTATCTTAGCAGGCATATGTTTATCATGCTTTGCTAATAAAAATGTTTTTACGACTTGCTTTAAATCTGCCCCCGACAGCCTCAGCCCACCACCCCCCCTTCCAACTTCCACTCCTCCTGGCCCCCTTCCCCTGCCCCTTCTTCTGTCTGCGTTCACTACATTAGAGACGTGCTAGTTGCTGCTACACTTGCCTCGCTGTGCGGCATTCAATGCTTGGCCAAGTCCCACACGGCGTATGCTTGATATTTGACTCGACTGAATGCCGACGCCGCCATAGCGCAGCAGCAGCGACAGCCGCAGCTATTTATCAAAATGTGGCGTATTCCAATGTGCAGCGCGCAACGTGCAACATGCAGCAAGCGATGATGCCACACGATGCCACCTGCGATGAGTTAATTCGCCAACGCAGACTAGAGAAAGAATTGCGGGCAGCAGCGTGCAGCATATACACGCACAAGCAGAGAGGGAGAGATAGAGAGAGGGAGAGAGGGGGGAAGAGAGACAGAGAGAGAGGGAGGGAGACAGAGAGAGAGGGAGGGAGACAGAGAGAGGTGGCCATAAAGTGCAAGGATACGTAATGCAATATTTAGCGTCCTTTGAGCGCGCCTCGAGTTAAGTGACAAAAAAGGAGGCAGACTGCCAGCAATACAGCTTGCAACTAGCAACGGGTAACTTGCAACGAGCAACCAGCAACCAGCAAGCGGCATGCGGCAAGCGGCAATGCCTGATGGCATTCGCATCCTGCTGCAGATCCTTATGCTTCGCTGCTTGCTGCTTGCTACGTGCAACTCGACGCATATCAAGTTGCAACTTGCAACAAATATTAAATCAGTAAAATGTCCTTTAGGGCGCACTCAAATGTAATTGTTGCTGTTGTTGTTGTTGCTGCAGCTGTTGCTGTTGCTGCTTCATCTTCAGTTACGGCATGCGTCAAAATTGCTGCCTGCCCGCGAGTGTTTATGGCGCCCCATGTCAACTCCACGACCCCCCTCTTTGTCTCTCCCTTTCCCTTAGCTTGCCCCCTCGCTCTTGGACAATTTCTAGCTTCGTTTCACTCACTCTCTATGCCTCTTTGTCTCTCGCACCACTCACAGTGCAACAAATCGCACACGTGACAGGCAGCTCAGGCAACCTGATATGACTGCAGGCGTTGTACAGCTAAATAAAGCGCATGAATTTTAGATGCCACATTCCATAAGTGAATAACTGGCATAACCGATTCGAAACCGATTCGGGATTCTAAATAAATATTCATAGCTTTTCTTGAGGTTGGTTTCTAATTTTAAAGTATGTTAAGTCTATTTTAGGACTGCGTGCCATAAACGGTTCATAACCGGTTCACAACCGATTCATAACCGATTCAACTAGAAAATTATATTTGACCATATGCAATTGAACCAAATAATTATACAAAATGACTTGTTTCCATATTCCATTCATGCCAAATTCATAACCGATTCATACCCGTTTCACATCCGATTCATAACCGGTTCATAACCGGTTCCTACACGTTTCACACCCGATTCATAACCGGTTCATGACCAATTTTAAGGTGTTCGTTCATTGTTTTCTAATCCCTAGACTTAATTTTTGTCCACAATTTAGTGCCGTTGCAACCACTATGCTGCAGGTGCACTGACGCTGGGGCGCATTCGTTTTTTATTACGCACCCAAGATGAGACATTGTTGGCCATGTTGGCCGCGTGCTACTGATAGATACCGCTACTTAGGCACCGCCGCAAGATTGTGCAAGTGCAATTGCTTTTCAAGGCGTATGAAATTACGGGCAAGCAGCAAAGCAGTCCAGCCACGGACTTCACGTTGCAACCGGAGCAGCAGCAGCAGCAGCACAGGACTGAGACTGGGTCAGAGTCTGTGCCTGAGCCATAGCCATAGACATAGCTAAGTGTAGCGACACGGAATGTAGCTGAGGTTGAGGCCATAACTGGCAGCAGGCTGCAGACGAAGTTGGCAAGTAAGAGGGGGGATGGGGGTGCATTGTAATTTGATGTTGTGGTCCAGGTACAGTTGTGTCTCGCGCTGCTGCTGCGGTCAGCTGCATTGCATGTAACTTTTTAGCTATTTCCAACTGCTGCTGTCGCTGGCAATTTCCTGCCGCCAAAACACGTGCAACGTGCAACCTGAAGAAAGAGAGAGAGAGTGCAGACGGGAGGGGGAGGGGGAGGGGGAGGGGGATAGCGCAATATGTGCATATATTTGCGCAATTATTTATAGGAGCTGCTCGGTTATTATGTGTGCGCATAAATATACATGGCAAATTTATTAAGTTTCATGCTCGAGCGCACAAAAGTCGACTACAATTTCTTGCCAACGCGACAAGCACTGCATCTGCTTAGCATTCTCGCACTCCTTTACCTCACTCTCTCTCTCTCTATACCCCTCTCTCTCTCTCGTCCTTGCTTTGACGTAGCTCCATGCGTGCGTGGCTTTAAAGCAAGTTTGTCAACTTTTCTGGCAGCTAAGTAGGCTACAAAAATGAAAGAAACTGAAACTAAATCACGTTTGAGTGCAGCCTAGTTGTGCGTTGAACGACCGTCAGATACCCTACAGGGGCCTGTATACAACTAAAGAGTATTTAAGGGCACATATACCCTGTTCTCTTTACTTATATTCTCTTTACTCTTTACTTACCAGCAACAGAGTTTAACGTTGCATTCATCATTACCATATAATACAGTAATTGAACTTAAATTAGCTTCCGAAAGTTTAAGATATCTACCCTTCGACACCCTATTGACAGGGTATGTACAGCCATAGACAAAAGTCAAGGCATTGCATTAGGCACGTGTTACCACGCGAAAGCAGCGATCCACTGCAGGCAACGGGCCAACGAGCTGACGTTTCTGAGGTTTGCCGGGCTGTAGAGATTCATGAGAGAGAGGAAGAGAAAAAAGGAGAGAGAAGGAGAAAAAGGAAAAGATAGAGAAAGAGGCGGGTTACCAGACCCCTTCATATGGGCGTGGCATTGTCACCGCTTTGCGGAAATGATGCACACACTTTCGTTTAACGAGCCAAATTGTCTGCGCCAAAGTTTCCTCTTTCTCTCTTTGTCGACTTTCTTTTTTAACTGTTCCCCCCCCTTCAATTTTTATTCAAGTTGAGTTTTTGCATTGCAACTATTTAGTTTCAACTGATTCGTCGTAAAGGGGTTGATGAATACTGTAGGGAAAGGGAAAGAGTAAGGGGAAGGCAAGGGAGTAAAGGAAGCAAAGCTTGGCAAAGTTCAAGCCGCTAAGTGATTGATGTGGATAAAAGAAGTAGAAAAAGAAGTTGACTTGCTGCCGGAAGGGAGTCGAACAGGGAAGAGAGAGAGGAAGGGTGGAGGAAGGAGATGAAGCTAGACCGTGCAACTGCTATGGCGCTGTAGTCTAAATAGATTATGCGGATCTGCAGTCAGAGCTATTACATCTATTGCCCTATAATCTATTTATATTTTTATTGACTTTACAGGGCCGTGCAACTCATTTCTCTTGCTGCAGCTGGAAAGGGATTAAGAACGCACAAAGTAAAGGAAGGGAGAGAGAGAGAGAGAAAGAGTAGAAGCAGACAAGTGTTCGATGAGCTGAGAAAAGTCTTTGAGAAAGAAACTTATCTTAAATATAAGCAAAAGAAGTTACCTGGAAATCTAATCAGCTTGCGGTGCGTTGAAACGAGATTTCTTTTCTAACATCAAGTGCTTTTCCCCGTCAGCAACACCTCCAATCAGAGTGTCTACTTGAGCCTTGAGCTCAAGCTCTAAGGCCAATTCAATCTTCCTTATTTCCCTTCTAGCACTCACTCAACGCGTTGCTCATGAAATTCCTTCACATTACTCATCAAATAGACTCGCCATGGGAGGCCATACCATTTCCGCACTGCGTGCCGCAGCTGGTTGCAAACTGCAACGTTGACTATGCTGCCCCATCACGAAACCTTGTCTCAAAGTCTCCGGCATCCCAGGCAGCTCTCTCCCTGTCCCAATTCCCCTCATCATGCTCAGGCCCTTCCTTGGCAGTACAACAACTTAATTTGCACTATTGACTGTAGTATCGTCAACGTTGTTGTTGCTGTTGTTTTTGTTGTTGCTGTTGTTGTTCCCATTCCCGTTTGTCGCCAACAGCTGCCAGCGGCACTCGCATCTTCTATGAGCTTTCGTTTTTAGTTGTTTTTTTTCTTCGTTTGTTTTCTTTTCTTTTTATTATTCCTCGCTCTGCCAAATTGTATCCGAGCCATTGTCGTAAAACATACGAAGAACCTCGGTGCGTATGTATGATATTTGCCTTACCAGGGCTGGCAAACGGTAATCGCTTTCAGTGTCAGTTAACTGAAGTCGACGCGAACACAATTATCGCAAATTCAATTTGCACAAATTAAAGAGAAATTCTTAAGCTTTTCAGCGAGAGCAAGAGAGAAGAGAGAGAGAGAGAGAAAGACAGGAGAGACAAAGAGAGAGAAAAGTGTGCATGTAAGAATGAAAGGATCTGAGTGGATTCTTAAGAAAACGGAAAATGTTAAAAGAAGAAATGGCTAATGGATGGGGATCAAATCAAAAAAATGGGGATCAAATCATATTTCTGATGAAGAATATATATGTATATATATTACTGTAATCAGAAAGCTAATAAAATACTGATAATATTTATGAAAATAATAGTATTAATATGAATTAAAACAGATACTAAAGTTATTATATTAATAACACTTAATTGATAAAAATATTAATGCAAATAATAATGAATGGCCACGCCATTAATAATGAAAATAAATATTAAATGAAAATAATAATGAATATAAAAATGAAATTTAAATCAAAATCAAAATAATAATGCAAATAACCTTAATATTAAGAGTAATGATTATATTATCATTGAACAGTAATTACAATAATACTAATAACTATAACAATACAAATATCGATAAAAATAACAACAATAAAAGTAATTATAATTATAATAAAATAAATATTAATAATAACCGTCATCATTACAATAATAATGATAACTAATACGCTAGTTACTTTAATAATAATAACAATTAAAGCAATAAAAATTTCCATGATTTTTTTCAATGATAACATTAAAATCAATATTAATAATAAACGTGATAATATCAATAATTATTACCAATAACATAAAATAATTGAAATGATAATAATAATCATAATTAAAATGTCATTAATCAATAATCAATCATAATAATGAAAATACTAATAATAACAGTAATGATTACAATAATAATAATAACTAATACACTAGTTACTTTAATAATAATAACAATTAATACAAAAAATATCTATGATTAATGATCAATGATAACATTAATATCAAAATCAATAATTAAGGTTATAATATCAATAGTTATTAGGAAAAATAATAATAATTGAAAAAATAATAATAATTAAATTGATAATAATAATGAAAACACTAATAATAACCGTAATGATAACAATACTAATATTATTAATAGCTGCAACATTAGATACTTAAATATTAATAATTCCAACAATAAAAGCATCACTTAGACTAACAATAGCAATAAAAGTAATATCAATAATAATAATAATAAATACACCAAACAATCAGTCTCATAAAATGCACATAATATAGCAAATCCAACACATGTTTTCCGCTTATCCCAATCGCCTTTCCCCAGCCCTGATTGCTTCAGCTTCTGTTGTTTTTGTTTTTTTATTGTTCTTATTGTTGTTTGTGTGTTATTTTAATAGAATATTTTGCGCTTTTGTTGCTGCCATTTTTGATTTGGCTTTCTTTTTTGTGGCTGCCGCTGTCTGTTTTCCTTTGCGTTCTCCAGTTTTCCTCTCCCCTCTCTCTCTCTCCCTCTCTCCCTCTCTCTGCACCTTCTTATCCATCTTCATCTCTGCTCGCCTAGTCTAGTTTCACTCTGCCAAGCGACGCAGCCGCCACGCCTTCCATATTTCAAATTTATCCCTCCTCCCAATCGCTCACACACTCGCACTCACACACACACACACGCAGAAACCGTCAGGAGTAGAGTTGGGCATGGACCGTGTTTTCTTCGTGCCACATCGTGACAGGACGGGCGTACACGTGTGCGTGTGCAAAATTAAGATTGTGTCCATGGGCGTGCGTGTTCGTGTTTCGAAATTCGGCTCGAAATAACACGAACACAGTATTTTCAAGTATTTTCCACATCTGGGCAAATTCTTAATGACCGTAGGACTAGATTGTCAAGTTCTAATCTTGACAAATCATTATTTTTATATAAAAATATGTAATTTTTAATTTAAAGTTAATGTTAAGTTCTTTAATTTTAAGTTATTTTCAAAGAAATATCATGATTTAATGAATAAAAAAAAATACGTATAAAATTTCGTGTTGGGAAAATGTTTGAGCGTGCGTGTTGGTGCGTGTTGAAAAATTTAGTTTTCGTGTCGTGCTGGGTCGTGCCGAAAAATGACAGTCGATGCCCATCTCTAGTCAGGAGCCATCAGAGTTTTTGCTAGTTTTCTATTTTTATCCGTGCTCTTTTTATTCTTTTTCATATTTTGCTATTCTCCACTGTCTCTCTCTCACTCTCTTGTAATTTTTTGTTTTTGTTTCTTCTTTGCGTGTGGCGTGTGTCACAGTTTTAGTGTGTAAAGTGCAAACAATCAACGCAAGCGACTTTCTGCAACTGCCGCATGATGCACTTGCCACACATAAGCTGATACACCACACTACCCCCCCCCACATCACACTCTCTCTTTCCCTCTCTCTGTGTCTCTCTCTCTCTCTGTTGCCTTCGACCATATTACTCATTCCACAAGTTTGTCTCCCGTTATTGTCCCGTTACTTAGTTGCCGCTGCTTGTCAAATGCTTGCTGCATGCCCCCATCTCTTTTGCAGTTCCCCTCTCTCTCTCTTTCCTCCCTCTCTCTCCCTTTTTTTCTGTCAGCTTGTTTCTGTCACTATTACATTTCATATTTCTCTGTTGTCCCCATGTTCATCAGTTAGCCCTTATTCCCACTGCTCTGCTATCGCTTTCTAACTCCATATTGTGTTCCTGGTCACAAGTTGTTGTTGTTGTGCTGCTGCTCCTGCTGCTGCGGCTGCTGCTGTTTCTGCTGCAATTTTATCCAATCGCCTTGCTCACATTTGTTTGTCTGTTTGCCTTTGCTTGGCATTAAGCTTAGCGTGGAAATTGTCACCCCTCACCGATCTATCCCCCTTGCAATATTTCTATCACTTCTCGGCTCTGCTTTCATTCTTCTCTTATTTCAAGCGTTTAGCTTAGCAGGTGCCTTCTGTTTCCGCCAGCATCACAAACACCTGCAAATTGCAGGCACTTGATAGCCAAATGATTTGTGAGTCGGAAAGACAATTCACTGCATGCAAGAGATATAGCAAGTTCACCTAGATCAGCCAAATGGAGCATGCAATGGAGAGAGAGTACTAGAAGAGAGAGAGAGAGAGAGAGAAGAGAGCAAGAGAGAAGAGGAGACATGTGTGTGTCCTTTTTGATCAGTGGATGCTTAGCTTCTTTGAGAATCATCTTTATTAGATATTTAAAGTGGAATATTTGAAGGAAGTTAGAGAAATGAAGCGAAAGATAGCTAAATTGATGGGTTGATAGTAAAATAGATAGAAGCATATATAGGTAAATAGATAGATTGATAGATAGATAGATGAATAGGCGGATTGATAAAGAGATAGAGAGATTGAGAGATAAAGAGATAGAGAGATGCATCTGAAGGAGGGATTGACAGATGGATCTATTGATAAGTGGATAAATTAAGATTAGGATAGATGGATAAATGAATAGATGGAAAGACAAAGAAATAAAGAAGTAAAGATTAGAATAGATTTATTGAAGGATAGATTAGTATATAGCTATACACGCAAAGAAAGATAAGTGTACAAAAATATAGATATGATTTCTACTTTCTTCGGTTCAACTACTCGACAACAGCAATCAACGGAGAAGTCTTCAAAGGTTCCACCCACGTGACGTACCAACCTGTTTTGTTTAAGCATTGTATCACATTATTATAACCTACATAGCTCCATTGTAAAATGCTTTAAATCTAGTTATTGTACTCTTTTGGGCAGATTCTTAATAAAGATTGAAAAAAAAGAGGGATAAAAAAATATAATAAAATTCAATGTAATATAAATAAATGTTAATAAAGATATTAAGTCGTAGTTCTGTATCACATTCTACTGCTCTTTTCAATGTGTTTGGTTTATAATGTTAGTTTTCAATAAAATAATATTAATAATATCGATGTTACAGCAGAAGATATTTCTCTGACTTTATTAAATCTATTTCAATTAAAGAAAAAACTATGCCAAAAACCAATTAAATGTCTGCAAATATCAAAACTGGACAAGAAGCCCATCAGCTGTTCATCTGCTGAAGGAAAAACTCTGATAATACAAGCCGATTAAGCTTGGTATATTATAGTAAGAAGCACTCAAGTTGTTTCCAAATTTGATTTTATCAATGCTAAACCTCCGCGCAGCAAAACACCCCTTGAGCAACACTCGAGTTGTTGCCTGATTGATGTCAGTCTGCAGAGTGAGTGAGGGAATGGGGGGGAGCGGGGGCTGCGCTTTAAGAATAATAGCATGTTCAAGCATATCCTCAGCTCTCTCGCAATGAAAATGCATTTTCTGCAATTTTTTCTTGACTAAGAGAATTAACCTCTTGGCCTCGAGTCGCTGCAAGACTAACAAGATTTATGAGAAAATTCCTTATCAATAAACCGAGAGGGAAGTTCATGAAACTCAAGATTGTTTCATTAGTTAGTTAACCTTCGCTTGGGGGGATGCGAATCTCAGTGGGTGTGTGGGTGTGTTGTAATCGAGCTTGAGAATTGCGAGCGAGTTGAGTCGCTATGAAATTTCATGACCTTATAACCTTTGATGCTATGCAAAGAACTCTACGACGTAGCCCCCTTGCCGCCCGACACCTTCTTCACAGCTGGAGGCAGCAGCCGTCAGTGGCATTTAAATTTTCAGTTCACATTGTTTCACTTCCTCACTCTCTCTCTTTCTCCCTCTCTGTCTCTCTCAGTGTCTCTGTTTAAATGTCAGTTTTATACGGCATGCTGAGGCCAGTAAAACAACAATAACTCCCCGTACAGTTGCTCTGGCTCGAGTGTCTCCTAGTGAGTGATACCCTCAACGCGTACCCAATGTCCAGCAATGCGTCCAGCAATGTAGTCGGCATCCAAGTGAGGCTTCAGCTCTGGCTCCGACTGTGGCACTGCCTCAGCCTGAGCTTCAACCAATCCAATCCTTTGCACAATTCACTGCTGTCATAAACGAGGCAGACAACAAGGGGAGCCAAGCGGAAGCACAAGTGGGTGTGAGGGAGACAGAGAGAGGGGAGGAGTGGGGGAAGAGAGATATACATAGGTACTGGGTGCCCGGAATAGTCGTAATCCCAAAACATATACTTGCAAGTGTGCTTTAACAAACAAACAGAACAGATAAGGAAAGAGAAGAGATGGAGCAGCAGAGAGAAGAGGGGAAAGAGGAGAGGAGAGAGTAGCAGAGAATGGGCAAACAAACATACAATAAACAGGAAGCGTAACGAACAAACAAAGTGAATGAAAATGGGGGGCAGGCTGTAACTGTAGCAAAAACTGAATAAAAATAATTAAGCTGCTGTTGACGCACTTTTTCGGCACGCTTAGCACGTGACTAAGGCCAGAGAGAGACAGCGCGAGTGGAAATAAAAGAGAGAGGGAGAGAGAGAGGGGGAGAAAGAGAGAGGGAGAGAGATACCAGTTAGAGTTAGAGGTAGGAGGATAAAACAATGGGTTGTAGCTGTGACACGTAACGCCATCAGCGAAGGTGCCCATTAAGCATGAGCCGAGCAGCTGCTTCAAAACACCACTCCCCCCAGCCCCCTTGCACCCCCTCACTCCACTCCCCGCTAACCCTTAGCTCATTCTGGCCCATTACCAGTACAAGTTAAGTACTAAGTAAACCCTTTGCAAGTGTTTCTAATTTTCCATTTGCTCGTTAAACCAAAAATATCAGACAGCACATTTTTTTGCTGGAACTTAAAGCGCTTTATATATTGTAATATACTCTTATATAGTTTTTAAACTGCATGTTATTAAGTTCTGCATATTATATGATGTGTGGTTAAAAACGGAAGTTACAAAGCTGCTTGCAATGCTCAATGGAATTTCATATTTTCATAAGAGTCGGCCCTATTAAAATACTCTTTTTGTCACAGTACTTTGAATAGTTTTTATCAACTTAATGCCTGCCCCCTCTCAGTCTCTCCCTCCCCCTCTAGGTCTTTCTCTCTGTGCCTGTGCGGCTTCAAAGTGAGTGCGATTCGAACGCATTCAATGAACTTTACGAATGTTGGACATGCAACTCTTTGCACGCAGCCATGTCAACTTTTTGTTAACTTTCGAAAACTGCAAATAGCATTTTTATAATTAAATTCGATCAGTCACTTAAAATTGGGAAAATACCATTGCACGAAGGTAACACATAGAGAGTTGTAAATATGTGATAAGTTTCATGGCTCCCTTCCCTTTTCCACTTGCCCCTCTTCACCTTTGAAAGTCTTTTTTCACGCTGACATTTTGTATTCACTTTGCACGGTGTTTTTTTGGTCGTGTCCTCTGTGCAGATCCTTATTCAATAAAATTAAACAATTTTACGCTCGAATGATTTGGCATAACGATTTCATTAATGCATAAACCGTTCTCTTAGTTGCCTTTTCATTTCAGTTACAATTTTCATATTCCATTTATGCGAATTAACTTTGTGATTTCTATTTCATTAAATCGCACCCCACAATTGTTCTTGTTCTCTCTCTCTCTCACTCTCTTACTGTCTCTCTTTCTCTGTCTCCTTCTGTCTCTTTTGCAATTCCCAGAAAACATGACCCAGTGCGACCCCATTAAGACCACACTAACTAACCAACTAACCAACTAACCAGCTAACTAACTAACTAATCTAAAGGCGACTCCCGTTCGCAGTTGTTGTTGCTCTTGTTGTTTTTGCCTTTATAGTTATTGTTGTGTTTTTTTATTATTGCTGGGGTTGCTGTCTAATGAATATGAAGAGAGAAGTTTGCATAATTTACAATGCTACAGACAGCCGAAAAAGACGACAAAAGTACAATAAATGAAAATGAACAAAGCAAAAGCCAAAGCAAACTCAAATTGCATTGAATGACATGCGTTTTGTGGCCTTCTCTCTCTCTCTCTCTCTCTCTCTCTCAGTCTTTCTCTCTCGCTCTCTATATATATATATATATATATATATATATGTCTTTCTTTATATATCTCTCCCACTTTTTAACACTTGTATTGCTCTTTTAGTGTAAGCTTTGCTCAGCGTGTTTCTATCTCGCACTTTTATCCCTATCTTTTCTCTGTAAAGAAAACTGGCAAGCTGCAGTGCATTTGATTGTTGTATATCCTGTAATCGTGCATTAAACATTAAACTGAAAATAGCTTAGTATGCCAATAACACTAACACTTCTTATTCTCTTTATTTAGCTCTATTTGACTCAACAAACTGTCTTGAAAGCGATCGAAGTGAAAGTCTTGTGTTGCCTAATCGATCGATTAAGAATCTGCCAAGGCACTAAGTCCAAAAAAAAAGGTATGTAGAGGTAGCTATGTACCTAAAGGAACAGTCATAGGTACCTATTTAACAAATCTAAGAAATGATTGAGCTGCATCTTACGCAAAAAGTGCTCAGAATGAGGATGCAAGTCTTGGAAAATTTTAACACAATTTACTCTCTACTCTCTTAACTTAATATAACCTCTCATTCATACATGCAGCAATGCCTTGGAATTCTAACTAACTCTGCTTAAACTCTCAGTATACCCTTTCTTTATACACTCCTCTTTTTTTTGGCCAGTGTATAAACATGCAGCAATGTAACAAAGACAAATGACAGCGAAAAGTGCCAGAAATGTGAAAACTAGCATGCGACAAGCTTTTGCATAATTGTTAAATTGTTTTCACATTGTCTCTCTCTCTCTCTCTCTCTCTGTCTCTCTCTCTCTCTCTCTCTCTCTCTCTCTCTCTCTCTCTCTGTCTCTCTCTCTGTCTTGTTAACTCTGTGCTCTCTTCAACTTTATCTCCAACTATTCTAGAATGCTTTATATGTATATCAATATTAGCATTTTTGTAGTCGGTCTTTTGGCATTGCGTGTGCGGCATGCGGCACGTGGCGTATGCGCAATGCGAAATGGCAGGCGAAATGAGCTGATTAAAGTTACAGTCAGGGGCTGAGTGTGAGTGTGAGCATGTTAAAATAGCCATCAGGAGACGGCATTCGCATTCCCATTCGCATTTGGATTCACATCCGCATCCGCATCAGGAAAAGGAATAGGAATGGGAATAGGATCAGGATGGGGACTAGGACTAGGACTAGCAGTAGCTGGCACGCACATTGCTACAATAAATAAATAAATAAATGCAAAAGTGAGTTTGTCAGACGCGTCGCAAGTTTTTGGCTTTTTGGCAAACGAATGTCACTCGCAAGGACTCTCTCTCTATGTTTCTCCCTCTCTCTCTATCTTTCTAGAGCTGAAGGTACTACGCATTTGTCAGCTCGAAATGGTAGAAAAAATGTTTGACGCTTTGACAGCTGCGGCAGCGACGGCTACGGCAACGGCAAAACTCCTCGGCGTTGGCGATGGCGAACGTCAACGCTGCCAAAAATCAAACGGGCCAAAAAGCGCTGCGCGTCGATGCGACGCATTCAGCGCCAGCACGCAAAACGTCCGCTTCAATGGGACATTTTCACTTTGACAGCCTCTACCCTCCCACTCCCACTCCCTCCCCCTGCCCCTCTCTCCTCCCTTGCCTGCCTGGGACAATTCCCAATGAGGACAACGTCAACATGATGTTCATCATCATGACGATAAGCGTGACGATGACGATGCTGATGGCGATGGCGATGATGATGACGTTGATGATGACGCTAACTGTTCTGCGGGCTCACCTTTTTTTGGCAAAGGGAGTAGAGGGGGCCGGTTGGGGGGTAGGCAAGGGTCGAGAGGTTACCGTGAAACATGTCGCGGCTGATACTCAACTCGACTTAGGCCAACACTAGCCTGCTGCCAACTTTGCGCCCGCCAAATGGCCATATGGGTGTGAGCTTGAGTGTGTGTGTGTATGCCTGAGTGTGTGTGTGACTGGATGTCTGCCTGTGTATTTGTGTGTGTGCTTAGTCGAAGCCCCCAAAATATATTTTACTGCACGTTCTCCTGCCACTTACAAACACTTTTCGGTTATTTTTAATATGAATACGTGACTTTGTTCTAACAAAGTGAAGCCGCCACACGCCACACGCCACATGCCACACGCTGCACACCTTTGCCGTGCTAGCTGCGCTAGACGAGGGCTACCGAAGTGACCCTACAAGTGGTCAGCTGGGAGTTGCTGATCATTTAGGCTGATAATTAGTTCAAGCAAGGAAGATTTGACTGCATAAAAGCTCTTGAAAATATAGATTTAAATAAGCTTTAATACATTTCCTACTTAAGTTGTCGCAGGTAAAAGCTTTAAGCGATTGATGCCTACATTATTATCAATGAGCTTTTGATGTGCCTTGAGCTTTATTACCTTTGATGAGCTTTTAATGAGCTTTATGTGCAAAAGCACATTGCATTCTCAACCAATCAAGTTTAATAAAAAGACAAACTCTTTAGCCCTTTACAGGTTTCAAGACCTTTCGGCTTTAGTTCTAATAATGTATAAGAGCTTGTAAAAGCTGCTAAAAACAACTTTAAATTAATTTAACTTGTATTCAATTGGTAAGAACCCTATTTAGCTCAACAAAATTACAGTACTTTTTAATGAATGTTAAAATGCTGAAAACTAAGCTATGATCTTTAACATAAACAGCTTACTGCAAGCTCTTTCTCTCCCATCTCCCTCTCTCTATATCTCTCTAACAATTGTCTAATTTGATTACAGACAGACAGTCTGCTTGGGGGCCTATTGCTAAAGACAATGGAAATCAAACTGATTTTTCTGTTGACGTAGCCCTGGGCCAGCTGAATAAGCTGCCCTGTGCCCCATACTCGACCAGCAGAAGTAGAGAGCAGGCAGGGCTGGAGAGGGAGAAGCAGAAGGAACAACGAGAAAGGGAGAGAGCATGAGAATGGAAGGTATAAAGTACAAATGTGCCAAATGATAACATTTTTGGGCTGCATCTGCATCTCATTCACCTTGTGTGTGTTCGTAGGTGTGCGTGTGTGTATGTGTGCCATGATACCCATCTGGAGCTCAGCCAGCACACTGACTGCGTGTGTGCAGCGATTGCATTCCTTGAATGCTCATTTGGCTACGCTTCTGCCAGCGCATTCGCTGGTCACAGCTCTTTCGCTGCCACCCCCAATTGACACGCCCATACAGCGGCAGGCAGCATCCAAATGTGAGTGGGCAGTTGCTGTTGTTGTTGTTGTTGCTGCTGTTGTTGTACGTATTGGTATTGGGCCAGGCGCATTGATGCGATTTTATGTATTCCCATGATGCGCTTATTCGACTTGGGTATTATCCCCCCACCCCCAACCACCATTCCTCCTGCACGACTCACCCGCAGAGCTTTCCATGCATACAAATTGCTAAATTATTTAAGCTACAACAACAACAACAAGAACAACGTGAACGGTAACTGACCGCGCCGCCCTCTGCTATTAGTTCAGCTTGCGCCAAATCCTGTCCAGAAATGCGCGCTCCACAGCGCCAGCAGCAGCTTAAGGTCAGACCGCACAGCGGGGGGGAAAGAGGGGTGGACGAATGTGCGTGCCAGGATGTCTGTGTGTGTATATGTATATGTGTCTGTGTGTGTGCAGGCAATAATAAATAAGTGGCCAAAAAGCGTAGCATACTTTTCTGCGCCGTGTAACTTTCTGCGTAAATTTTGCTTCTCCGCTGCAGCGCATAACTCTCGACACGATGCACAGACACACACTCACATGCGCAGACACACACGCGCACATGCATAGGGCAAGTGTGACACCCCCTTTCGTCTGTCTGCTCACATGCGCATACGCATTAAATTCAATTTAAAATTCATGGCATTAACTTTAACTTGAGCTTAAGTCCGCCGCATGCAACTTGTTAAGTGAGTCGTGGCACAGGCGGGGCGCATGGCACGTATGTTTGTGTGCGTGAGTGTGTGTGTGCATAGCATGTGTGCATATGTGTGCGTGCTGCTGTGGTATGTGCAAGTAAGTTCTCTGGAAAGCTGGCCAGTTGCTGCGGCGCGCGCTTTTAACTTAGTTTGCTATCTGCAGCTGTCTGTGCCGCTCTGCAGGCTGTCCACCCTGTCTCTGGTTGTGAGTGTGGCTGTCTGTCTGTCTAGCTTTGTGTATGTCTGCCTGTCTGTGTGTATGTCTGTCTGTCTGTCCGACTCTCGACGGCCTGTATGTAAGTCTGTCTTTCATTCAGTCTGTCTGTCATGCTGTCTTTCTA
Source organism: Zaprionus lachaisei (assembly GCA_018901815.1). Lineage (NCBI taxonomy): Eukaryota > Metazoa > Arthropoda > Insecta > Diptera > Drosophilidae > Zaprionus > Zaprionus lachaisei. The sequence goes on from JAEIFI010000357.1 coordinate 3,012,591, forward strand.
TTTTATAGTCCGTCTGTTTGTCTCTCTATCCCTCTGTCTCTATATCCTTCTGGGTCTCTGCCTATCTGTCTATCATTCTGTCCGTCTGCTTGTCTGTTTGTCAGTGTATGCATTTCATATGCCCGGCAACATTTTTGCAGTTTTATAATTTGATTACAGACTTTTGGGACACACATTAACACATTGCGTGTCTGTATGAGCGCCCTTCCCCTCTCCTCTCTCTCTCTCTCTCTCTCTCTCTCTCTCTGTATATCAATTTAAAGCACAGCTAATTGCAGCCACAGTGCAACTTTCGACTCCAATTGCCCGGCAAATGGCAAACATAACCACAAAATGGTAGCACGAATAGAAAAAAGGGGCAACAAAAGGAACAGCTTGAATAAAATGTAACTAACTAACCAACCAACTAACTAAGTAGGCGACTTGCAGTTGTGTTTATGCAAATGTTTCTGCTACTGGTGTTGCAAGTGAGTTCCCTAACAGCTGTATAGACAAAGACCCCCCCCATCTGCCCCTGTTCCTCCCCCTGTAACAGCACTGAACAAGGACAGGGCAGGCCTGGGCATTTGCATACATTTTAGAGCATGCCTACAAGAGCACAACTTGGCCCGACAAATGTTCAAAAAAGTCCAAATGAAAACTCTGCAATAATTACAAGCACCAGTAGGGGCAGAGCTACATCAAGAACCCTATTGTAAGGGTCAAAAAGGTTTTATTTTCAATCAAGATAAAGATTTGATCAAACATTCATTCGGTTCCTCATTTAGAAGTTTGTTTGTTGAATAAAATAAAAAATAAAAAAATATATATTAACACTACAATCGAGTGTGCTTTACTCTGATTTATACGTTACTTAACCAAAAAAATTTCTTCAATATATACATAACTACTATTTTATTTTTTTAGTTAGACATTTATTTATTAAGTCCAACGGGGAATTTCATTAACCCCTTTGTTCGCTTGTCATCTATATAGTTAGCGTTATCAACACATATAATACTAATTTTAACAGAATAATTAACAATAACTATAACCTACTAACCTACAAACCTAATAACAATCACAGATAACAAACAATTAACAATTAACAACAATATAACAATGAGTACGTCAGCGTCGGAGAATATGATCCCTCAGTTTGCGTGTTTCGAGCCTCCTTGCTAGACGTGTTCTATAAAGTACGTTTGCCACCCGATTCGTATGATGCCTCAGCCTATCATGGCTCAAGTGCTATAACTACTGTGTTTAGCGTTTTTTTGTGTTGCATACTTTCAGGCAGCGGTTTCGAAATCAGTGCATATTTAAAATTTCCTAAATTACTTTTATCTTAGTTGTCTGTTCGCAACCAAATTTTTAGCAATCATTCATAGTTCATAGTAATTGTGTTTACCAAAAATGAACTGTCTGGCATTAAAATGACGCTCGGTTTTTATTTTTATATAAGGGCGAAAGAGGGCGTGGCTTAAATTTAAAACTTGATCTGCGTGCAATAATACATATACACATATTGATACCAAATTTGGTAGCCTTAGCTATTAAACTAGTCACTAATATCTAGCTTATCATACGGACGGACAGACAGACGGACGAACAGACAGACAGACGGACAGACAGATAGACAGACTTACGAACAGACGTACATATCTATAGCGATTTGGCTTTTGATGCTGATTAAGAATATATATAGTTTATGGGTTTTGTTCAGTTCTTGTACATGTATTTTCGGTTAACACAAGGTTATAATACCCTTCTACACTCTAAGTAGTGGGTATTATATTTGCGATAGGTTTCATTTAGTACCTGCGATTAGTTCTAGAGTCTTTTGGTACTTCCCATAGGTATCCTTCTATTTCGCTTCTTTTTTTTGGTATAGATTTATATTAATGTTAAACCAGTGAGTTCAAGAGTAACTCTGAATGCTCGAAGTTTTCTTACAAAACTTTTTAAGTCTGTCAAAAATTGTTGTAGAATTTCAGCAGCGTGGAGGGGGGGGAGGTTGTCAATAAAATTGTACGGGCAATGTTGTGGCAACTGAGGGGGGGTAACTCGCGGCTGCAACTCGGGGGGCAAGTGCGCTGGGTAAGTGGTGCCGGCTGCATTTGCATTGCATGCCACTGCAGTGGCGACAAAACAAGCAGCAAGTAGAAGAAGAAGTTGCAGAAGAAGCAGCAGACGAAGTAGAGAAGGCAAAGAAAGAGATAACCAAGTCAATTTTGCGATAGTCTTTGCTTGCGGGCTTGACTGGCATATCGGGCTAGCATAACTGCAGCCAGGCCAAATTACCGCAGGTAAAACGAACTTCTTGTATGGTCTGCCAATGGCCCCAGCCCTGTGCCCCTTCCTCTTCCATCTCCTGCCCCTCTCTCTGCCCCTGGTATCTCGTTTATTATCGTATCCCGTGGTTGCCATCAAGATTATCTGCAAGTCAAGTTGGCGCTGCTTCAAGCAAGTGTGTGTGCGTATATACAGTGTGTGTATGGAGTATGTCTGTGTGTGTGTGTGGTTGTGTGTGTGTGTATAGAGTGTGTGTGTGTGTGTGCACTACACGCTGCTCGTAAGAACTTCAAAGGACTTGAAGCTGAAAACACTTTGGTTTATTAGTTCCCAGTTACCCTCAGTTGCCAGCCTCCTTCTTTTCGCTCCCTCCCCCCTCACCCACTTTCTTTCTTTGCCTTTGCATTTGCCTCTGCGTGGCACTTGCCTTTTCCCAGTTATGCCATATATAGCATACATAAGCCGACGCTCGCACGCTATTCTGGCCAACGCATTGACGTTTATTGAATCAAAATCGTTTGTGCCGCGCGACGCCTTTTGCTGCGCCGTTTCCTGTTCCCCCTGCCCCCACTCCAGCACGCCTTCCATACCCGCTTTCGCGTTTTTCCGTTTCCCATTTCCCCGTTTTTCCCGTTGCATTGTTGCCGCGACTAAGTGTGAGTGCAAAAATCCGCGCAAGCTCAATAAAATGAAAAAAAAGCACAAAAAACAAAAGAGATTTCCCCATGGAGCGTGTTCAGCAACTGCGCGCAGCTCAAGCGTCCAACTTTGCCACGCCCCCCAAACACCCCTTCGTGTTACCCAGCAGCTACTGCCTCTGCCTGCTGCCTGCTGGCTGATGCCACACGACGCTAGAGCACAAACATTTCAAATCGCCGGGTCATGATTCAAGCACTCAGTCAGCTGTATTTTATTGAATTAAGGCGAACGGGGCTGGGGCACATTGGAGATGGCACGGGGGGACGTACAACAAATGCGACTCTTGGGGGCAACACACGGGTGTGAGCACGTATGCGTGTGTGTGTCTGTGTGTGTGTGTGTATGTGTGTATGTGTGTGTGTGGATATGCACCCGCACATAGTCAATAACTTCATAAATCAAAGCGTTTGCTCAGTCATTTTTCGAATTTGTTTGCTGCTGCATCGAAATGAAATGTAAACCGAACGAGAGGCTCAGCCGCAGCAACTAAACCGCTGCACCCTCTCCTGTACTCCCCACTCCCCCCCTCAATCCGTTGCCACTACTACACTACCTGCTATGCTCTGCCAGCCTCCTCCCCCTGCTCTTTACGTGCTTTTGTTTGCATTGTTTGGCATAATTGCTGATGTTGTTTCTCTACCCTGTAATCGATTAGTGTGCGAGAGGACAGGGCAGACAGTGTATATGTATATATATGTATATTTATGTATATATATATACTTGCAGTTACTGTATACAAGTTGTAAACTTAGTTTTTTTTTTTACTAAGACACTACTTAAAAATAGTCCTGGAAAAGCAACTAAGCGAGATACTCATTAGGTTGTATATCTGATTCCCATTATAATTAATTAATAATTTGTTCAATCATATAAAACTGATATAGATTACTATAATCAGTTTGGTTTGCATATTTCTAAGTTTTTTATATTCTTTATTTTTATATTATATATTGAAATGCAACACACGTTTTTCTATAATCAATTAAGATTTCATACATTTTAATTTGTTTTTTTTTTTTTATTTATTATTCTATAAGTAATCAGATATGGAATTTTATCTATAACCTAATGAGCATCATGTGTAGTTGCTTCCAAAAGGGTAAGCCAAGTGAGCTTAGTCCTTCTGGTAGGCTACACTCTATTGATTGAATATGGTGTGTCCTCTCTCTATAAAATATATGTATATACTATATTATATATACCATATACTGCTGTATATAGATTCCTGGCCAATACTAGATACTTTAATCTACCCCCTAACATATAACAGCCTAATTAGTGTGTTACTTGTTGTAGGGTTCCCCAAAAATAAAAACCAAAAGGACTCCCAACAGGCGGTGTCGGCGGCGCCTGCAAGTATGCAGCAAGTTTTACAAAAAGGCAAGAAATAAAAAGGAGAGAGAGGGGAAGGGAGAGAGAGAGGCTGAAAGAGAGAGGAAGGAGGACAGAAACCAACAAGGAACTCAGAAAACAGCAAAACAACAACAACAGCAAAGCGCAAAACAAGTGAAAACTCATTGAAAACCTGCAGAAGGGAACACATTTTTCCCCAGCGTGCGGCGATCAACAAAGTTTTCCAACTTGTTTTTTGCTCGCAAACAACAAATTGCCCAGTTGTGCTGTTGTTGTTCAATTTATTTGTTGCTTGTATTTTTATTTACACGCCCGCTTTGACTTATTTGCGGAACAATAAATGCCACCTTAGTCTAGACTCGGGTTTCACCAGCAATTTCATCGACTCGAGGCAAGCACGAAAACAGCAACAGCAGCAGCAGCAGCAGCAACAACAACAACCACATCGTAGCAAAAATAAAAATAAAAGCAAAAAACTTGTGGAAGGAGGTTTGCCAAAAAAAGGGAAATATAACCTAAACAAGTGCAAAGTTCTTTCGGCAAGTTGAACCTCAAAAATGGTGGCAAGAAATGAAATTTGCGGCACGCCACATCCACATCCACACCCCCATTACACACATTACAGCTGCCAGCCACAGCAATAGAGACGTTGCAACAGATCCTGGCAACACGATAAGCTCCCGCTCAGTTTGCTGTTTACTGTTTGCAATTGGATTTTCGCTTCACCTACAAACAAGTTTTGGCTATCGCAGTAGAAACTATAGCAATTTAATAATATCGAATCGATTCTTATTGAATGCGTGCTATAAGAACTATAACTATAAAACTTAAATCGTCAATGTTAACTGCAGAGGCAGAGACTGTAAATCCTATGTGCTTAACGTAGCCTAAATGCACTGATAATAATACTTGTCAACAACAGAGAGAGAGAGAGAGAGAGAGTAGTAATGTTAAAGTGATGCTGTTACTACTCTGTTAGTACTAAGGCTGGCACTGTAAAATGGTTAAAATTAAAAATATTTTAAGCTGCATTGAATATCGATTGTCCTGCTGTAAATTGGATCGTCTGTAAGGAGACGATGTTGCTGTTAAGGCGTTATGTTAAATAGAATTCAATATTGATTGTACTACTGTTAACTATAAGAAGTTAAATCGTCAATGTTAAAGTGATGCTGTTATTACTCTGTTAATACTTAGGCTGTCACTATGTAAGTGCTAAAATGAAAAGTATTTTTAGTTACTGTTGTAAAGGTGATATGTAAATAGCATGCAATATCGATTGTACTGCTGTTAGCTACATAATGAAAGGCGACAATGTAAACTGCTGAGGCAAGCGCTGTTAATGCCATATGCATAACATACTTTACGTTATATTATATTATGATATGTCAACGAATGAGAATCTTATGATGAGACCTTAACAGTGATCGATAATCTTGTTCAAATGATGCTGTTACTTCCCATATCATTCAGTCGCTATGTTAAGCCTTAAACTGGCATTATAAAAGTGCTGAAATGAACACTAACTATAAATACATATAATTGCTCATTGTAAATAACATTTCACAAGCCCCTTTCTGATGCTTTAAAGCTATCAAAATCTCTTACTTAAAATATCATTCACTGCAAGGCATATGATATGAGACTGTTAAATAACAACAATCCCGACAGATTGCGAGACGCGGAAAGCTAAACAAAGCTCTCACTACTTCTCTTTCTTTCTCTGTCCCTCTCACTACCTCTCTCTCTCTTTCTCTGTCTCTCGCTCTTATCCGAATCGTATTATGCTATCAACTGATTAACTGTTCTATATAGTTATTTTAAAGGCTTTCAACAGCAGCAACAGCAACGAGAACGACAACGACGGTAGCTTTTACAGTTGTCTTTTGTGTGCGCTTTAAAAATTCCCTTTGTTTGCGTGTCAGCGTGTCGTCAGTGGGCGGTGAGGGGCGGGGCAGCTGGGGGCAGCGTATAAAGGGGTACCAGAGGTTGACACACGTGCGGGCGATGCGTGTAAGCAACAATGTTAATCGGTTAAGGGAAGCTTACGAATATACCATGAGTGAGTGGATAGGACACGCCCAGACAGAGCAGCACACACACACATACACACACACACACACTCACCTGTACATGCGAGTGTGCCTGTGTGTGGCGACATGTTGAACTTTGCTGCGCGTTGCACCTCCTGTTGCTGTCATCGCTGACTCTCTCTCTCTCTCCCTCTCCCTTGTTGCTGTTGCGGTATTAAAGGCTTTAAAATTGTCGACAATTGCACAACGTTAAAGACACAGTACGTAACAGCAGACGTTACGTTACGTTACGTTACGTTTTGCGTTATGGCAATGACAGCAAATTCTACTCGCATTCGAAATCGCACAAAAATGCGCATAGATTTTCTATATATATATATATATGTATATGTGTGGTGCATATTAATGCATTGCGTATACGCCGCATTGGCCGCGTTCACTTAATTGCAGCATAATAAATGTTAAGCTCGCATTGTCCTGCCCCATGAACACGATTCCAGCTCTGAATGTGTGTCAGTGAGAGTGTGTCAGTGTGTGTGTCAGTGTGTGTGTGTGTGTGCACTTTACATTACTGCGATAATTAAGCGGCATTTGTATTATGTTACATATGCTGCATACTCGATACATGCCACATACACACCCCCTCCCACACCTCCTGCCTGCCTTCTCTTGCCCCGCACACCTGCCTCAAGCCAATAGCAGCTGATGTTCAACAGCAAACTGGGTAGCTTTGCCATTGCCATAATTTGGAATAAGCAGATAGACACCCTCTCTCCTCCTCTCTCCTCCTCTCTCCTCCTCTCTCCTCCTCTCTTCTCCACTCTTCTGGCCTTCCCTCCTGCCCCTCTCCGTGTAATACATGCACAATTGTATCGCTCCATTCAGTGCATAAGCCCCGCTAAGTCCAACCCATAGGGCATCTTCCGTCATTCTCTATTCCACACAGATTCAACAGAAGATATGACGGAAACCTATGCGAAGGATTTAACTTATTATTGCATTTACCTGTTTTACTATTGTTTCCACTCCGGGATTATGTATTCAAATTCTCGCAGTGCCCTCGTAGTATTGAATTGCGTTAATTGAATTCGCATTCGCATTCACAATCGCATTCCCCATCGCATTCGCATTGCACATTGTCATTGCAAAAGTTGATCGAATACAAAATGACCTTGGGGGGCATTATGTAATGCAACTTATCATAGCCTGCTGCCAGCACAACCTCAATGAATGCTTTAAATCGAACATAACCTCAATATAGAGTGCAGTTTGGATAGAGCTAGCTTATCAAAAGTATCTAATCAGGACTCCATTGTAGACTTAAGGGTGCTTAATGCGATGAAGTTGTTATATTATTGTGTATAATACTTTAAGGTAAACATAACCTCAATATAAAGTGCAGTTTTGATAGAGTTACGATAGCTTGCTTATCTAAGATGCCTAATCAGGACTCTATTGTAGACCCAAGGGTATTTAATGACATGAAATTTGTATTTTATTATTATAGTATTATGCTTGAAATCGAACATAACCTCAATATAGAGTGCAGTTTTGATAGAGTTGCGACAGCTAGCTTATAAATAAATGAATAAATAAAAGTGCGTAATCAGGACTCCATTGTTGACCTAAGGGTGCTCAATGCCATTAAATTGTTATATCATTATGTATAATGCTTTACATCGAACATAACCTACAACAAACATCAACACTTTGATATGTACATTGAAAACAGTTCTCTCCCTCTTCTTTGGATTCTTTCTTACATCACTATAAACTTGCAATCAGCAGACACTTGTGTTTACCTACGTTTGCAATAGCAGCAAAGTGCACATAACCTCAAAAGAATATGATATCTCGCTACAAAGTTGCCCTCCGAATTTGTGAGATAAATATATATATTTTTAACTGACTGAATAACTACTATGCACAGTGGGCGCATTTTGATAAAATATTTCAGTTTGTATTTAATGATTATAAAATAATTAGTTTAGGGTATTAATTAACATAAATACATAACAAAATGATAGATATTTAATGAAGAAACATATTCGATTAGCAAATAGAATAGAAAAGAGAGAGAGCCCACGGTGAGTGTCGCAACTTCGCTTGCTTACCCGCTTATTGACTGAGTTGGTGTTGATAACTTGATATTTGCAACTTGTTTATGCAATCTGCCTGCAGTCAAGGCACGGAGGAGAGGGTACGGATGGACCCAGCTGGATGCTTAGTGGCTCCTTTGTCAACTGTCCATTTCACGAGACTCGCTATCGACGCCGCTTAGCGACTCAAACGAAGCCACACAATGGTGCGACATGGCGTCAAAAGTTAGGTTATGTCAACCTGCTGCTCCATTTCTTTCTCTCTCTCCCTCTTTCTCTCTGGTTTTATCCAGCTCTATCGATGATTTTATGCAATGTATTAACGTAATAATCGCAACCGGTTGCTTTTGTGAAGCTGACGACAATGAACTCTGTATTGGGGCTTGCCGGTCTCGATGTACCTCTAATGCTGTTGCTCTTGGGCGCTAATGATGTTGAGGTTAAGGTCGACAGGCGACTAACAAGCCAGAAACTGAGACGGACCCAGAGACGGAGCCAGCGCTCTGCTGCTGCTGCTCTCTCTCTGGTGTCATAGTTCTTGGAAGACGCTTTCATTTGTATTAACATCATCGTTGTTCCTTTGTGCTTTACCAGCCAAACCTTCCTATCCGCTCTGATCTACCCTTGCTACCTCCCCTTCCCCTCCCCTCCCCTCTCTACCCATCCTTTTCCCCAATTCCCAACAATAGAGTGGGCGTACCAGAGTTACGCCTGGCAACGTCTTTTCTACTCGCTGTGTTCAAATTTCACAATGAAATTTCACTGAGATTTTTTGACAATTTTGCGCAAACAACAATAAGTAAGTCAAGTGTTTGAAATACCCTGTAATTGTAGAACTATCAGGGATTTAAGGGTTTATTATTGAATTACTTACTGGACTGGTCTTTTCCGGCTCGGGGAGTATATATATGTTATCGATAAATTATCGACATAAAAAAGTAATTTGTTACTTGAGGGACATTTCGGGTTTAAGGTGCATACATATAAAGGTTATAGATAAATTATCGATCAATTATCGAGAAATTGTTCATAAGCTGATGACAAACTTACTAAATGAACTACTTTTTCAGGATTAAGGTGGATATGTGAATAGCTCCTATATATTATCGACCTATTGTCGATAACTTATTGATATATATGTTGACATTCCTATAAAATGACTGATGTTTTCAGGTTTATATCAGTAATCGATAAAGTAACGACAAACTATCGATAACTTATTGTTTAATTGTTATTTAACTATAAGAAAGTTATCGATAAGCTGCCTTACAACCACAGCCGCAGTCTACACTACTAATTTATGTATATCGATAGGAACTACACACACTGTTATCGATACACTCAATTGATTACTGCCGTATTTCTTGTTTTGCTTGCAACTGGCCTAGCAACCTGTTCATTGCTCATCACGCTGCCCACTCCACTCCTATCCTCTCTCCCCCTACCCCGTCTCTCTCACTCTCTCTAACTCTCTCTAACTCTCTCTCTCTCTCTCCCCCTCTCTCTCTCCCTCTCTCTCTCTCTCTCTGTCAATTGAAGTCATTCATGCTTGTTGTGTCGCCTGCATTATTTTGCTTGTTAAGCAGCTGGCGGCAAGCTTTGACTGCCGATGAGTGCAAAACAACGCCCGGAACAACAACAACAACAAACAATATGCCTTGACTTTCAATTGCACAAAAATAACAACAACAATGGCGACAACAACAACAACAACAACAAGCTTGAGGGACAACAATAAAAGCCTCGACTGTGTTTGCAAGCATTCAATGCGAAGAGGGAAACGAATGAGAGAACCTAATGGCTGAGACCCTTGGATGCCACATCCAAATCAATTCAAGTGCGGAAACTGCTGCAGTTGTACAGTTGACCGGCCAAGCGAGCAGCCCTACCCCTGCCACTACCCTCTTTCCTCTTCCCTCTTCCCTGTTGCTCTTTATCCTACTCTCTCTCTCTCTCTTTTGCCTCTTTTCCCATTGTAATTGTTGTTGCTGTCGTTGTCCAAAACCCGAATGGATGAGGTCGCATTAGATGAACCTTTTGATAAGACCGCAACAAGAGGCACAGTACGAAGCCAGAGAAGCAGTTGGAACCTAAGCTGGAGCTGTAGTTGGAGCAGGAGTCAGAGTCAGAGTTGGAGTCAGAGTCGGAGACAGAGTTGGAGACAGAGTCGGAGAAACCCCATCGAATTCGAAGCCAGAGCGATAAGCGATGAACGAAGACCGCAAAAGGCAATACTTTTCGTCTGTCATTGCAATATACATAGAGTAAGAGAGAAGGAAAGACAGAGAGAAAGGAAGAGAACGATATAAAAGGAGAGACAGAGAGAGGAAAATAGAGACAGTGAAAAACAGAGAGCGAGAGAGAGTGAGCAATTGAGCACGTTTCCAATCAGCATAACCCTCTGAGGCGCAGGCACCGCAAAATTAGGGAGCGGCTTTGGGTCAGTCAAAAAGTATAGACATTATATTCTGCAAAGTTTTCACAGCAATATCGTCTTCAATTCACATCAATTTCACTCAAATTTCCCAACAATTTCGCCTTGATTACCCGCTAAATTCGCCTTGACAAATATACTTGACTTTATGAAGAATAACTTCTTCTCTCGCTCGGACAACAATCAGACACATTTGACAGCAACAATAAGAATACACAGGGTGCTCCATGGCGAAATCAATTCTGGGAACACACCGACAACAAAGCGCCAGTCAGCGGCGTCGTTTGCGGGGCACCGCCACCAGTTGCCATCGATGGTCACAACTGATTAGAGTCTAATAAGTATGCGTGGGGCGTGACCAAGGGCCCTTTGTTAATGGGTCTCTAAAGGGCTACACACACACACACACACACACACACACACACACACACACACACACACACTTAGACACAGACTGGCACACACACACACACTGGCACACTCAGGTGCCAGTGGGGCCATAAAAAGAGCAGCACGAATTCAAATTGAAGGCCAAGCCGAATCTTAATAACAATAAAACCAGTTCAAAAGTTACACAACCCAACAACAACAGCTAAAACTAAAGGCAGACAAGACCGAGATACCCCTTACTCCCAACCCCTTCTCCCTTCCTCCTTCTTTTCCCCACCCTTGCATAGGCATTGTTCCCTACAACTCCAGCAGGATATCTTACTGCCATTCCTCAGCCAAGGCAGGCCTGCACAAGGTCGAGCATCCTTTATACCCCTTCCAGCTCTAAGAGCCGTTACAACACAACCATCCACCCCCCCTCCCCGCCTTGACAACTACACACATCACTGGCAATCCAATCCAATCCAATCGACTGGAGTCGCGTCCTTTGTGTTTCTTCGCTCTTCGCACTTTGATTTTGATGTATTTATTTGCGACTCCGAGAATGAGCCAAGGAACTTTCAAGATAAATTAAATTTAAACTGATAATAAAAAAATTTACGAGCCAATAAATGCGGTCATTGAGACAGAGTGAGGGAGGGAGGCAGGCAGGCGGAAAAAGAGAGAGAGAGAGAGAGAGAGAGATGCCAAGGGCCCCTTAGGAGCATAGATCGTTGGCCTTGAGAGGCACGAAAAGCCCCATCGAAATAAATAATAACAAAAGGACCTCACACACACACACACACACATACACACACAGACACACACACAACAATGACAGCTTGAGCAGCAGCAGCAAAAGGAGCAGCGGCAGAAGGAGCAGCGACAGAAGGAGCAGCGACAGATGGAGCTGCAGAAAAGGAACTACGACTCTAAGTTGCGCCGACAAAGCCAACAAAATGTGCGCGAGGGGAAAGGGGCAGAGCAAGTGCAATGCAAGATAAACCGAACAAACGAAGCGACAGGCAAGCCAAGACAAGGTCACACACACACACACACACACACACACACACACACAGGCAGACAATAAACGAGACAATGAAGACAGCGCGAGCGGAGCTGATGAAAGCAGCAGAGGCAGCTCTTGTTTTGTAGAACTGCTTTGGCTATAACAGCAGATTCCAACTGCTTAGTTGATACTTATCTACCCCGCTGTTGCGCCCCTTTGTGCTGCTTGCCACCTTGCTGCCATTGATGCTGCACAGAAAGACAGAAAGAGAGAGAGAGAGAGACAACGAGGCAGGCAGTCAGACATTACGTATACGCAATGAGTAAACGTATACGTATTATTTGTTTAACGTGCCCGCAATAACAAACTTAAAGGGATTACAAAGAGCATTGCAAGCCAAGTCTAAGCTCGCTGTGGGTGGCAGGGCAAGTGTATGTGGGAATTGAATTGGATTGAAACTCTGGACGGTAAGTAGAGCTGACATTTATTAGAATATGAAAGAGATTTAAACAGAGAGAGAGAGAGAGAGAGGGGGGGAGAGAAAGGCAGTCGCATATTCAATATTTTACTTGAATTTCAATTTGAAATCTGAAATATTTCTGGGTGTAAATACGTAAAATATTTCATTAAACGCATCAAAGACATTCAGTTTGATTTCTGCTTAGGCTGAGCTCATTTTAATTAACTTCTTCATTTGCCGCCCCCCCCTTTTTCCTTTCTCTTATATGTGTAAGAGTTAATTGGCACAGTGGGGTGACCATATTTCACAATACAGCGTCAAATTCGCATAATTATTTGCGATTTTCAAATAGCTCAATCAAAGGAGTTAATCAATGTCAGCTATTTCATCAGTTGCCCTTCCCCACCAAACCCCACCTCTTATCACTCTCCCCCTTTCCTCTGCCACTCTTATCCCTCTCTCTTTATTACGCCTCATTCGTTTGATATGTTTAAAGTTTGCGTGTTTAAGTAATTTGCCTTATGCGTAGCTTTCCTTTTCTACACTCTCTAATGAGATTCATGCAGTTAGATACTGTACACAGTTTTATCATCTTTAAACTCATACACACGCACACACACATGCAGGCACATGCATGGTGGCAATCAGATGGCGCGCCAGAAACTATGCTAAATGATTTCAGCATGAGCACGAGAATGAAAACCAGAAATGAAAATAGAAATGAAAAAACTAGAGAACACAGGAGAGAGAGAGATAGAGAAGGAAGGAAGGAGGGTTAGCAGAGGGGGGAAGTGGGGAGTGGGTAGTGTGGAGAGGATGAAATGTAATTGCAACAAATGAATATATGAGACGCAGTGGCAGACGCAGACGTAGCCACCGACACCGGCAACAGGAGAGCGCAGGGAAAACACAGACACAGGCAGAGCGAAAGGAGGAAAGGCGGCCTGCGTGGCCGGCACTCTTCGCATAAATGCAACGCATGTTGTGCGCCTTATGGCAAGAAAAAGGCACACGAAAGCAGCAGCAGCAGCAACAGCAACAACAACAACAACAACAAGGAGCAATAACAACGAGGAGCAACAACGACGACAAGGGAAGGCAACAGCCCAAAAAACGTTGATAAACCTCGAGCGATGCGAGGCCAGACGAACAAGAGACGCAAAAACACACACACACACATTTTTACTATGTATGAAAATGAGCAAAAGTAAGCTGATGATGCCCCCCCTCCCCACCTGCTGCTGTTGAGTTTTCCCGTCTGCTGCTGCTGCTTCATAAATTCAAATTTGATTTTCATGTTGATTATGATGCGAGGCGCAGATGATGATGGAAATGAAGATGGCAATGCTGAATGGCGAATGGACCTGCCACAGGATGAGCAGCAAACAGAGGCGCACGCAAACAGTGCGGGAAGAGGTGGGGGGTATGAGGGAGATGGGGAGATGGGGGGAGCAACGGTAGCAGCGGGTAGCAGCAGCATGCTGAGGCTCAAAAGAAAACTGCCGCTGATTATTGCCGCATGTTGGCCCCACTTCCTCCCTGCCCGACAACAAACACAAGTCTCCCTTCTTACCCCCTGCACCCCCTGACGACTCTTCACTGATTTTAGAGCCCACCACTTGGCTTATTGTTATTGTTATTCCTGTGCTTGGCTTTTATACGCGTCTCTCCCCCCTTCTCTCTCGCTCCCTGCCTGCTCTTTTATGAGTTGAACTACTCATAAGCATATAGCTGCCTTGTGAGTGCGAGTGAGACAGCGCTGGGCATACGATTTCGATTACTACTCACCGGGTACTTGCGAGGCACACTCATCGTGCGCGCATTATGGGCCATTTGACCGGGGCGACATGTCCATCTCTATCTGCTGTCTCGTTCTCTCTCTCTATCTGCTGTCTCGCTCTCTCTCTCTCTTTCTATCTGCTTTCTCTACCATTCCCTCCCTCTGTCTCCCTCTCTATCTCTCGTTCTTTCTCCACATGCTTAGCTTAAGCTGTTTACGCTGCGTATACGCAACTTAACGTTAAGTATACGCCGTGCATGCCAGCACGATATGCAGCTTATCCCTAACAATGCATACTCTAAACGATTTAATGAAGAGCGCATGAATGCAGAGATTATAAAGAAGCAATATAATTGAGAGAATGAGAAAAATAATGAAATTTCAATTTTTTCAATTTTGCAGTTAACTTTCTCTCAACCTCCCTCCCTCCCTCTCTCTTTCTCCCCCTCCCTCTCTCTCTCTCTCTCTGTCTCTATTACTATCTCTATGCACTGTATTTACCTTGATCATCAGTAGCGATTCGCACCTTTGTTTACACTGTGTGTGTGCCCTCGGTTATTTGCCATCGAGTCGAGTCGAGTCAATTTCATTTCTCATTTCTCGCATAATTTTCTATTATTATTTCACAATTTACTTCAATTCATTGCAAACATCTGTCGGACATCAAAAGCCAAGCGAAAACTTTTGCACAATTTAGCTTGACTTGGACGTTAATTGAAAGAACTCTATGCCAAGCTAAGCTGCAAGTCGGCTCCAAGTCGAGGCAAGTTCGAAATCAATTTTTAACTAACGATTAATTACGGGCTCAACAGAGACTGGACAAACATAAATAATGGCAAGCAAGCCTTTGCAATGCTCACGCCAGATGTGCACATAGTGACAGAGATAGATACAGACAGAGAGAGAGAGAGAGAGAGAGCGAGAGAGAGAGAGAGGGAGTTGTGTAAATATTACAAAATGCAAAGCACAAAACAATTTTTAAGTTTACCCTTATGGAGGGTATATTGATGTTGGCCAGAAGTTTGCAAAGCACCTTAGAAGACAACTTCGACCCCATAAAGTGTATATTCAGAATCAGCATCAAGAGTTCCCTGTAGATCTAGCATTGCCAGTATGTCTGTCTCTCTGTCTGTCTCTCTGTCTGTCTCTCTGTCTGTCTCTCTGTCTGTCTGTCTGCCTGTCTGTCCGTCTGTCTGTCCATATGTTGCAACACAGAGTAGTCTCTCAGTTGTAGAGAAACTTGGCATACATGCTTCTTATTGCTGCATACTACTAACTAGGAATACTATAACATATAGCTGTCTTATGAATAACTTAAGTTATCAGTGCCAATCAAAGTGAGACAGTAATCAACGTTTTATTCAACACTTGTCAACCATTATATATACCAAGTATAGAAAGGGTATACAACTTTCGGCATGCCAAAGGGAGCCTGTCTTTCTGGTATAGTATACTTATTGTGCCTTTTCACAATTTATTTTCAATTAAATTGCAGTCGACCGCAGCAGACACACACAGGCACACACACAAAGACATACACACACAGACACACACATACACACACACAGATCTACCTACACTTAAAGCGACAACATCTTGGCGGGCAAGTGGCGATTGACGCATTCATAAAGTCAACTGATTTTATTGCAGACATTGCATGCAATTCACTTCGATTTGGTTCGTTTACTGGCAACATTCTGGCCAATATTCGTTAGCACGCTTAATGCTCAGAGTGGCGACGCGTCGCTACGCTTCATATGCCACTCCCCAACCCCCTCTGCACTGCCCTGCCCTGCCCTGCAACACCTCCCTGTCGTACACAATTCCCATATCCATTGGGATTCGCATTCGAATTCGCTTTCGCATTTCCATTTCCATTTCGATTGGCATTGGCCATTGCACTTGACCGAAAGAACGCGTACAGCATGGAGCAGGAGCAGAAGAAGGAGCAGAAGGAGGACCAGCAGCTGCGAAATGGAGCGAAGCGAAGCAAACCAAAACCAAACCAAACCAAACCCAACTGAGGTGGGGTGAGCGGAGAATCGAATTGAAGCGATGACGGCAATGCAGTTTTATAGCTGCCGTTTGAATGGCTGGCGACATATGGACGCGAAACAATAACAAACAGACCAGCAGAAAGACAGATGAACAGACAGACAGACAGAGAGACAGACAGACAGAGGAATAGATAGAGAGACAGACAGAGACGAAGCAAAGTGCAATTGCCACATGGTTCGATCTAAAAGGCTGGCGCCATTATGATACCTGCGAGACAGCTAAGAGGCTGCTATAAAATTCTCAATTACCATTTGTAATTGTCAGTGCAACAACAACAAGCGTAGCAAGCAAGTCAGCTACAAAAGGAAACAACAACAACAACAACAGCAACTGATATCATATGAATTGTCAGAGCGCTTTTCAGCCGACAAACAGGTGGCAAAAAACAAAGAACTATACATTGATAACAACTATGAGATACCCTAACATCAATTTCACTATAACTTCCCTCTCTCTCTCTCTCTCTCTCTTTCTCTCTCTCTCTCTCTCTCTCTCTCTCTCTCTATCTTAACTCTTGTTTGAGCTACTACTTTGTGTCAATTACAATAAACTATTTTTATTGCCACTTTGATTTGGCACTGATAAGTTAAGTCAATTCTAAAGTCAAAAGTGTTCTTCATTCAAAAGCTGATTGTTTCTATGGCAGCGATATGTTATAGTGTTCCAAGTTTGATGAAATTATATATTATAATGCGATGTGGCAAATTTGGTTGCAATATCTTGACAAATAACAAAATTCGACCGATAGTTTGTATGGCAGCTATACGATATATCGGTCTGATCCGACTCGTTCCAACTTATTTACAGCGTGCAGCAATAAGAAGCATGTGTGTCAAGTTTCAGCAAGATTGCTCTACAACTGAGAGACTAGTTTGTGTTGCAACATATGGACAGACAGACGGACAGACAGGCAGACAGACAGAACAGAGAGACAGACAGAGAGACAGACAGGCAGACAGAGAGACAGACAGACAGACAGACAGAGAGACAGAGAGACAGACAGACAGACAGACAGACAGAAAGACAGACAGACAGACAGACAGATAGGGAGACAGACAGACAGACAGAGAGACAGACAGACAGACAGACAGACAGAGAGACAGACAGACAGACAGACAATGCTAGATCTACAGGGAACTCATGATGCTGTTTCAGAATATATACAGAATATATATATATATACGGGGTCGAAGTTGTCTTCTAAGGTGCATTGTAAACTCCTCGCCAAAATCAATATACCCTCTGCAAGGGTATAAACACGTTCAAATCATAAAATAGTTCGTTCACACATTAAGCTAACTATTAATAATATTGTAAATAACAGTTATATTTACTCAGAGCAACTTAGAGCCAAGTTCTGCTAAACTCTCACACTATCTGTCAAAGTAACTGGCGAGCTGTGAAGTTTAATGAAAACTTCAAATGAAAGTGCAATAACTTTAGCTCAAATATTGCATATAAATGTTAGTGCTGGTGACACTTGCAACACTGTGGCAGCTATACTCTGCACTGCTACCTGTTACACACATTTGCCATTTGCCATTTGCGCTTGCTGCGGGGTATGATGCAGTAAGTGGGTAAAGCAAAGCGAGTCACAGCGAAAGAGCGAGAGAGCGACAACATGCCGCACAAATTGCTGCTGGTCTCGGGCAGGGATTGTGAACAGTGGATGCAGGGGCGGCATGTGGCATGCGGTAGCCACATCGTTGACTTTCGCTGCCACAGTTGGTGAGCATTTTCGGAAGGCAGAGGCAGAGGCAGCCTGGCAACTGGCTACGGCCTGTTATTGAAATTTGTCGAGCGTGTGCTGTCGATTGAGTGTCAGGCGCCAGCAGAGGCAGAGTGGCAGCAACAGCAACAGCAGCAGGCGCCATTAAGTATGCAACCAATTGGTGCACACACATTGGTGCCAATGCCCAATTGCTTTATTACCAATCGCCAAGTATTCCAATTTCGTTTCCCAATTGCAATCAAAGCCATCACCAGCTCACTCTCTCAATCACTCTCTCTCT
The DNA here is from genome assembly GCA_018901815.1 of Zaprionus lachaisei. Taxonomy (NCBI): domain Eukaryota; kingdom Metazoa; phylum Arthropoda; class Insecta; order Diptera; family Drosophilidae; genus Zaprionus; species Zaprionus lachaisei. The sequence goes on from JAEIFI010000357.1 coordinate 3,031,171, forward strand.
CTCACTCCGCCTCTCTCTCTCTCCCTCTCTCTGGCCCACTCACACAAAAGTGTTAACCATACTGGCATCTAATAATAGGCATCTATGTATCATCTATAAGCATCATCATTCATATCAAGAGGCGCCCACAAAACTCACTTGATTAATGCCCAATTAATATTGCATTTATAGTCGGCAACAGAGAGACAAACAGAGAGAGACAGACAGAGCAAGAGAGAGAGAGAGAGAAAGATTTAATTAATAGTTACGAGTTCAAGCAGCGCATAACCTCAATTATTTAATATTTAACATACATACGTACGGCATATCGCATGTATCGCTTTACTGAGCTCGCTGGCTTCTTAATTGATATTGCAGTTGTCCCTTTGTCCTCGCTGGTACTTGAGTTTCAATGGCTGCATTCGTTGTGCAGGCGAGCATTAAATGCCAAACATAACCTCAATTTAAGCATAACATAACCTCACAATGCAGCATCGTGTGTTGTAGCAGATAAGACTGCGCGAATATGCAAAACTTTAACAATTACTCAACCCTCAATATAAACTGTGATAGTTTACTCTCTCTCTCTTTCTCTCTCTCTCTCTCTCTCGCTTCTTCTCTTTCTCTCCTTCTATCTCTCTCTCTCTCTTACTCAGTCTTTCTTCCCACTAGTTTGATTAAACTTTCCATATTTCTTCAATATAACCGCAAAGATGCAGCCGCTGCCAACATAACCTCAATAAACGTAAAACGCGCTTAAGCTTAATTTTTCTGCAGAATTTCCCTCGCACATTTTTATGATTTTATATCAAACAGATAAAGAAGCAGAAATAGAAAACATGTTCACAGCTATCACTCAGCTCAGCTCAGCTCAGGCTTGGCAAGTAAAAAAAGTAAAGCGCAACATAACCTCAAATAGCTGAACTACCTGCTAATGCTACTACTTTAACGCAAACCCGACAAACTCACATACACATACACCGACAGACACTCACAGCTACACACACACACACACACTCACATGTATTGCCCAACTGATTTGAGTTTTATGCACACACAACCTTAAACTCGAGAGAACACGAAAGAGAGAAAGGTTTCCTCGGTCGAGTTGAAGAGGTAATACCCTTTAAACGATTGTGCCTATGCGAATTATATAGAATAATATTTAGTTTTAATGGTTATAAGCATTCTTACTCTTATGTTCCGACTGATCACATATATATATATAGCACAGGTTAAATATACAACCGATCTGACTTCTTCTGACCTAATTACAGTGTGTAGACAGTAAGAAGCTTGCACAGAACCTCAATCTCGAGAGAACACGAGAGAAAGCTTGCCTCGGTCAAGTTGAAGTGCTTATACCCTTAAAATGATTGTGCCTATGCTAATTATATTCGGATTTACTTCGGATTAAATAGTTATAAGAACTGTTACTCATATGTTCCAATTGATTTGTATATATAGATTTACATTTATATATATAGAAGATTATATAAGATATCTTTAAACCTAAGTGAGTTCTTTGCACTGTAACAGACGAAACTGGAATAATTTGACTGGTCAAAGAATGTTTTGTATATACAATATGACATCAAAGTTCTGCTCTTTCTGTGCATTACAAACTGCTGACCAAATTGTATATACCCTCTGCAAGAATATAAGAACAGACAACTTAACCTAACCTAAAAAAAAAGAAAACTCAAATGCAATTTAAGACTGAATATCTTTATGAGCAAATCATCTGGCAGCTGGCAGGCACTCACACACGCTTCACACACATCCAGCATTTGGTCGAGGAGCGTAAAAGGATATTCTATGCAAACCTAACCTAAAAACAAATTGTGCGTTACTCGCAGTAGTAGCAGAGGAGGTAGCAGAGAAGGTAGCAGAGAAGGTAGCAGAGGAGGTAGCAGTCGAGACAGTGGCAGCTGTTGCTCTCAAGTGCGTCACAGTGTAGCTAGTGACTGGTTAGGGTACCCTCTTGGGGGGATGGAAGGAGAGAGGGGTGTGGTATCTGCCAGTACACCTACATTTCGGTTGGCCGTACATCAAAATGCGAAGGAGCCGCTGCCGCAAAAGGCTACAAAATTCAATTTACTATGCGCGCTTTATGGCCGAGTCCTGCCGGCATTCTCAACGTTCTGCGTAACAGCTACCCTCTGGCCTTGTACTGCCACACCTCCCCTTCCTCCTCTCCTCCTCCTTCCTCCTTCCTCCTTCCCCTTCAGGAAACCCCCTCGCAATCCCAATCAGTCGCAACGAATCAGACTTTATGGCTCTGAGCCATCGTCTGCCCATTTCTCGTGCTGATTTCCATGCATGGCACACGCACACACCACACACACTCACACACACACACACTGACTACAGGCTTGTGCTGCCTTTTCCTCTGTCTCTCTCTCTCCCTCTCCCCCTCTCTCTCATGCCTTCGCAGAAAGAAGTCATTACAAGTGCTTGCTTATTAAGTTCCATGGCTCATTAGGCGCTGACAATAAACGCTGTCAAAACACCAGCAACAACAACAACAACAACAACGGCAACACTGACAACCTAAAGTAGACAGCCTACTTGCCCCCGCGGCGTGGCAAGTGCCACCAAATGTGTTGCGAGAAGCAACAAGACAAGTGAAGCCACGCCAAGGCACAAGCTGCCTAATCCGGAGGCCGCATTATCTAATTGTCAGTCTTAACAGATGATTACTGTACTAATTTCTCTCGCATAACTTGCGTGTCTCCTACCCCACTGACAAGCCAACAGCTGTGTGTGTGTCTCTGTTTGTATTTGTTTTTGTGTGTGTGTGTGTGTGTGCGGCTGGCAAACAGACTAAGCCGCCGCGCTCGAATCATTGGCAATCAGCGAAATTGTAAAACCGTAAACAACATGACCAGCACGAGAGGCAGCCTGGATGGACAGTGAGTTAGTAGAGGAGCAGAGGAGTAAGGGAGTGAGGGGGTAGGGGATTAGGGGAGTGAGGGAGTGAGGGAGTGAGGGAGTGAGGGAGTGGAGCAGCCGCACAGCAGCAGAGTGGAACGTAGGCAGCAGGCAACTGGACAGCAGAGGCAGTGGCAGCCAGCGGAGCAATCGAAGCCACAATCGAAATCGCAAATGTTGACAGTGTGCGTGCTTGTATGTGTGTGTGTATGTTAGTGTGTGTGTGCGTGCATGAGATGAAAATGATGTGGAAATTGGGAAACTGGGAATACGTTGCTCGATTCTCTGCGGTCGCTCATATCAAAATCAGCAACGCCAGCGGCAACACGACAAAATATTTGTCTGTCTCTCTTGTTTTTGTTTGTGAGTGCAGCGCTCTCGCTCTGCTTCTCTCTATCTCCCTAACTGCTTCCCTCCCCCTCTCCCTCTTCTTTCTATCTCTAACTCCCTCCCTCTCTCTCTCTCCCTCCCTCTCTCTCTCTCTCTCTCTCTCTCCCCTTCTCTGTGCTGTTTTGTCTCTGCTGCCTTTGTTCCTTAGCCTTTTCACGGCCCCTTCGCTGTCGCCTTAGCTTTGCTCTTGCTGCTTCAGTCTTAGTTCATTGATTAGGATTTCTTTTAGATTTGATTTCTTTCTTTGCTCTGCTCCCTCCTCTTGCCTCTTTTCTGTCTCTGCTCGCTTTCCTCTCTGTGGATTTCTAATTGCTGCTGTTCAAACTGCTTTAATTGATTGATTTTCTTCTTTCTCACTTTGTTTTCATCTCAGGTTTGCTCTCTGCCCCTCCCTCTCCCCCTCTCTCCCTCTCTCTCTCTCTCTCTATCTCTCTCTCTCACATGAGGCACTCATTATAATTATCTGTTCTATTGCAAGCCTTGTTCAGCTGCCTCTTTTTGCTTGGCTCATTAGTCTCAAGTTTCCTTATTATTTTAATCTGACTATGATTTCATTTCCCTTACACTAACCTCCCCCTCTCATTCTCTCTCTCTCCAACTATCTTTAGCTCACTGCACGTCTCTCTCACTCTCTCTTTGGCACTTCATACTCCGTGCCCTCTTTCTCATATTGCGCCTCTTTCTCCCCCTCTCTAGTCCTTTGCCTATCGCGCCTCTTGCATCCGTCTTTCACTTTTCCTACATCATTTCTCTGCCTCATCTCCTTCATCTCTGTTATCTCCTTTCTCTGCCTCTCTCCACCCCTTCCTCTCTCTCTCTCTCCTTCTCTTTTATTTCCCTGCCTTTCTCTCCCTCTCTCTCTCCATGTCTTGCTCGCCTCCTCTCCACTTTTTTTATGCTTCATGCTGTAGCCACAACTTTTGACCTCATTGTGGAGGTCCACATCATGCTTAACCCCATGACACGCCCCACTAGACTCCCCTCGGGGCCCGCTCGGCCCGCTCCCAGTGAGAATCACCAATTAAGCTCTGTTTAAAGCACAATTAAGCACGCCGAGGCAACCAAGCTGGCAGGCAGCAGGCAGCGGGCGGCAGGCGGCACAAGCTCATCATCATCAATGCAATTATTGACTACAAATCTCAACGTAGTGGCAGCACCAGCAGCAGCATCAGCAGCCGCAGTGGCAGCAGCAACTTGCCCCAACTACAGCAACAAGCACAAAAAGAACGAGCGCGAACAACAACAAAAGCGACGGGCGGTCAGACAAGGCACAAACAAGAAGCGCAGCTCTTCCCCTACTCTGCGACTGCCTGCGGCGGAGCAGCAGCACAGGCAGCGCAGGGGGAAGAGGGGGAGAGGCTTGCACAGGCAAGCTGGGGCAACAACAACGAACGAAAATTTGGGCCACATTCGGGTGGGAAGTGAAAAATTGGCCACTGATTAAATTCAACACGTTGTGGGATTAACTAACTTGTATTTTATTTGCGGCCAAATTGTGTTGTTAACTTGGCTCGCACACACACACAGGCACACACACACACACACAGACAGACAGACACACAGACAGACACACACACAGACAGGCACACACAGACACTCACAACCGCACAGCCGACCAGCAATTACGTTATCCCTACTGACAGCAGTTTCCTTCTCAAGAGAGACAGAGAGAAAGAGAGGGAGAGCGGGAGAAAGAGGTAGAGAGGTAGACAGAGGGCTGCAGAGAGTAGGAGAGAGAGAGAGAGAGAGTGGTAGCAGCAGCAGCTGAAGGCCCCTCGAGCATTGCGAGACACACAGAACACTTCGCGACTCTCGACAGGCGGCGACGTAGCGTGCCCAGCTTTTTTTTTTTCAATTTTCCCTTTAGGGCTAGTCAACATTTGTTGCCCTACCCCGCCCACACACTGCCTCCTTCCCCCCCCTCCGTTCTTTTGTCACAATGCCACGCCCAGGACGACAAGCGCTCCCTGGCCACCAAAGCTGCGTCATTAGCGACAAAATAAAAAATAACAAAAAATAAATGAATAAAGAAGCTAAAAGAAAGCTTAAAAAAAAAAGCGAAAAAAATGGCTAAAGCAATCGGACAACGCGACAAGGCGGCAGCTGGTGTTGCCGGCGACTTCGCCAACGCCAACGCCAACGCTGACGCCGACGCCGGCGGAAAATCGTTTTTGTTTTTCAAGTTTGCTCTTAACTCCAGCTACAGCAGCGCCTAAGGCAGCGGCTACCGCTTCAGCACTGGCTTGCTTTGCTTCCCCTTCTCCTCATTCCCCCCTTCTCGTGCTTCTGTACTTCATCTTCTGCTCCAGCTCTTTCTGCTCCTTGTTCTCCTCCTTGCTGCCCCTCTGCTGCCTCATTGGCCGCGTTTTACCGCCGAAAATCGGGCGAGCATCACTTGCGGCGACTTTCTGCACTCATTTCGCACGTACAAGCAAATAATGCGACACACACACACACACACACACACACACACACACCCACACATCCACACACAAACACCCTTGCCTAGCGTAAAAGCTTTGCTGTCATTTAAACTAAGTAAAAAATCTAAGTAAATTCTCTTTCCATATGCCTGGCATAATCTCCCTCCACCATAACCTCACTCTTCTTCTTGCTCTCTCTCTCTCTCTCTCTCTCTCTCTCTCTCTCTCTCTCTCTCTCTCGCATTGTCACGCTATCCTTAACGCGCTACTCTAGTGCATTGACCTGGCGAAGTTAGCCATTATAAGCTTAAATAACTCATTTTAAGCAATAACTTTACTATGCGCACAGATTTCCAAGATAGCGCCTGCATGTATGCAATACAAAATACGCTTAACATGCAAGAAGTTTTAAGAAACAATTTTGAAGAACGATCAGCTAGATAACGAATGTACATACATTTGTACATTTGTAGTATAGCGAGTGTATAATAGTTGTATAACAGTTGTATAACAGGTGTATAAAAGGTATAAAACAGATGTATAACGGTTGTATAACAGATGTATAGGGTGTATAACGGATGTATAATAGGTGTAAAACAGGTGTATAATGGGTGTATAGCGAGTGTATAACAGGCGATTAACGAGTGTACAAAAGGTGTATAACTGGTGTATAATGGGTGTACCATAGGTGTATAACACTTGTATAATGGGTGCATAATAGGTGTATAACAGGTGTATAACAGGTGTATAACAGGCGTATAACAGGTGTATAACCGGTGTATAACAGGTATATAACAGGTATATAACAGGTATATAACAGGTGTATAACAGGTGTATAACAGGTGTATAACAAGTGTATATCGGGTGTATACAGGGCGTATAACAGATGTATAACAGGTGCAGAACGTGTGTGTAATAGATGTATAACGGGTCTAGAGCGGGTGTATGACGGCGTATAACATGGGGTATATACAGTGTGCATAACAGCTGTTATACAAATGTATAACATATGTATATTGGGTGTATAACATATGTATAACGGGTGCATAATGAGTGTATAACATATGTATGCATAAGAAATGTATAACAGATGTTTAAAAGATGTATAACAAATGTGAAACAGGAATAGATAGGGTCTATAACGGGTGTATAACAGGTATATAAAAGGAGCTTAAAGGGTGTATTACAGGTGTATAACAGGTGCATAAGAGATGTATAATAGGTATATAACGGGTGCATAACGGGACGTATTACAAATGTATAACGAGTGTATAACAGTCGAGCAGGCCACACTGTTGCTTTCCTTATATTGTACTTGTTTTTGTTCTTGATTTACCACTTCTTTTCGTAGTTTCCTTCTGCTTCCTGTTTCTCTTCACTCACTTTTATTTCTGGCAACTTTCTTTCGCTCTCCAACAATTTAGTTTCCGCCTTCTCCTACTTTATTCTCTGCTATTTGTTTATTATTATTTCTTTCTTTCTGCCCTGCCTTCGAGCGTGGTTTGTTACCTTTTTCTGCTCGTTTAATATTTTCTTATAAACAATTTGCTTTTGCAAAATTTCTGTTTTCTTATAAGTTATTTGTTTTTTCTTTTTTTGTCGTTTTTACTTGTTATTTTTTTTGGTGTTGTTGCCGTCCTTCCTTCTGCTTCCTTTTTATGGTTTTTATGTTATTTGCTTTATCGTCATATTCTACCATGCGTTGAAATTCAACTCATTTATGCTAATTTATTCGTGGATTCTTTTTTATTTTCTTTAAAGTGGGTTACCCTGCTCCCCTACCCCCCCTCTCTTACCGGTTGCGTATATTCCTTATGTAATATTCGACAGTCTATTTACTTCCTCGTTCTGAATTAAATTCTAAGTTCAGAGTCGTTTTGATGAACTCTCAAACGAGTGACACACCCTGCCTTAAAGTTATTTTTAATGTACTTCATTTAGAATAAATTTGATTATTTATTTGTGTAAGTTATAATATTTCCTTCTCTTTTTTTACTGTCCCTTTCTTGATATTTAAGTCGAATACTTTTGGAATTTAGTATAACTTTTTTCTCTCTACTTCTGTTCTTCGTCTTCTACTTCACCTAATTAATCATATTTATTCCAAATTTAACCGCCACTTGTAGCGACAAGAATCTCTGTCTTTCTTTATATGTATCTCTACTTTCCTCTGAGTCCCTTCTTCTGACTCCCTCTCTCTTCTCATCTCTTCTCAGTGCCTTCCTCTATCCTTGTCTGTCCTTCTACTATACTCTCTCTATCTTTCTATCTATCTCTTTTCTTCATACCACCTCTCCTTTCAGTTCTTTCCTCTTGTTAAATCTGTCTGTCTCTCTGCTTCACTTTCCTTCTTTCTCTCTCTCTTTGTATACCTTTTTTTTCTGTATCACTGTCTTCCTTTTATTATTTCTCTCTCTCCTCACTTTCTATATTCCTCTCTTGATCTCTTCCTCTCTCCCTTCACTAGTTCCTTCACCCTGTGTTCTTTCAACTGATCTTACATTACTCTCCATTATCTTATCATCCTACATATCTTTCCCACTACACAAAACAGTCTGGCAATGCACCTCCAGCTCTTTCATCTCTCCCACTCGCCTTCCTTCAGCTTTTGCCCCACCCCTCTGTTTCTTCCTGTGCTTGCCTGTGCGCCATATTCTTTAACGTTTGCTTTGTCGACTGGCTTTCGGGGACAACCGGGACAAAGAGAAACACACTAGCAACAGACACTCAGGGAGAGCAGCAGGAGGCGGAGGAGGAACAACACCCTCAACCCTCAGCTCGACTGGGCGGGGCAGGAGCTGAAGCAGAATTAGAGGCTGATTCCGCCGTACACGAAAATACAGTTAGCTTTAAGCATTTTCCGTATTTTACTGTCAAGGCACCTAAGTGCGCCAGTGTGTGTGTGCCTCAGTGTGTATGTGTGTGTGTGTGTGTGTAGGTCATGTAGGCCATGAAATAGCCTGGGCAGGGCTGCTCTGCTCTGCTCTGCTCTGGTCTGGGCTGAGCTGGGACGTTCGGCCGGTGCTTTGGGGTTTTCGACTTAGTCGTTGTAAATTACTTGATTCGTTGTTGGAATTTAATTAACATTTTGCTAAGTTTTACTTTAGACTTTTAGTGGCTGTCTGTACGAGAGTGTGTGTGTGTGTGTGTGAAAGAGAAAGAGAGAGAGAGAGAAGTTGTTTCTGTCTGCTCATGCCCTGCCACACTTTGGCCTTATCTATCTGCTCTCTGTGTATGCCCCGTACTTAAAAGTGACTCTTCCTCCCTTCTCTACTCCTCTCCTTCTCTCTCTATCCCTTGCTTCTCCTGCCATTGCACTTAATGCGAGCAGCATTGGCCCAGCTTAGTGAGGTTATGTTTACACGCTCCACTTTGCATGTGTTGCTAGATACACACACACAGACATATAAAATAGAGAACGATCCATTGAGCAATGTAAATTCGAAAGTGCAGATAATTGCGCGTGTTTTCGACTATTTATGTGGTTGCCAGGCAAACAGCTGTGTCTCAACAAAAAACACAAACCAACTAGAGATGTGTGCGTGACACGACACGACTCGAGAGGCTAATAGACCTGTTTGACTTTAAAGAAACCTATTTGACGTTAAATAAACCCTATTTGACTTTGAATTAAACCCTTTTGGACTTTATGGTAAACAAACCTATTTTAATAAACTTTTTCCTGATTTCGATTAAACCAATTTGACTTTGATTAAACCTATTTGACACCTATTTTACTTTAAATAAACCTATTTGACTTTTAATAAACCTATTTGACTTTAAATAAACCTATTTAACTTTGAATTAAACCTATTTGACTTTGAATAAAACAACTTGACTTTAAATAAACCTATTTAATTTTGAATAAACCTGTTTGACATTAAAAAAAACCTTTTTGTGTCTTTAAATTAACCTATTTGACTTTGAAAAAAACCCTTTTGGGCTTTGAATAAACCGTTTTGACTTTGAAAAAACCTATATGATTTTGAATTAAACCTATTTGATTTTAAAGAAACCTATTTGATTTTAAATAAACCTATCTGACTTTAAAAAAAACTTTTTCACCTTAAATAAACCTATTTGACTTTGATTAAACCTATTTGACTTTAAATAAACCCTTTCTAACTTTAAATAAACCCATTTGACTTTAAATAAACCTGTTTGAATAAAAAGGAAGTAAAATATTTTATATGTAACTTTAACATCATGTTAGATCGTAACGCTATCTTTGCCTCGTGTCACGCTGTCAGCCTTAATATCCGATTCGGTTAGCCGCAAATAAAAGCAAGTGAAATATAACTTAAATTCATCAAAACATACGAATATCCAAGAGCGAAAGAGAGAGAGAGAGAGAGAGAGAGAGAGAGAGATAAAGAGATAGAGAAGCTGCCACATTCCCGGCCAACTTGTAGAACTTTCCAAGCAGTTCAATTTAACTAGATTTTACCAATCCACACAAGGATGTCTACACATTTAACATGTGTGTCCAAAGCACACAAAAAAACAGGCAATTTTAAATTGTCTTGGTCAGGAACTACATGAACATGAGCCGGTTATTCATTCGATTATTCACTCTCGTTACTCACTTGTTATTTCATTTATTTTATGAATTTATGCTTGCTGCAAAAATCCGTCATGACGTCAACGTTCAGCTGACAGCAACTGCAACCACCCGAAAATAATCATTTACAGAAATCATCATAGACGAAAATAAGAAAAACATCGATAAACTGTACAAACGATGCAAATAAAACATAAACAAATTTCAGCTGCAATATTCTCGATTAACAATCGAGGGAAAAATAACACTCAAATGTTCGTGTTATTCTTAAAATGCAGTATATCCAATGTGGTTTCACTGTATCAGACTTGTAGATATGCTGTAAAAATATCAAAGAGTACTGCATATATCGAATAAAACGATTGTTTTCAAAAAATCACTATTGGCAACAATATTTCAAGGCAACGATAGTTCTTTCTTAATGTGCAGCAACTGCAACTTTATTCTCGATATAAAAAATAATATAATGTCTTTTTTTATTGAATTTAACTTATTAAAAAAAAATAGTTCCTTTCACAAGTAACGTTCAGTATTTTCAACGATTTTTATGCGATTCTTCAAGGCAACGATAGTTCCTTCTCAATGTGTAGCAATCGGTTACCTATTGTTCGCGATATAGCGAAAAAACGATGTTTATTTTTATTTCCAACGATTTTTTGTACGATATTTCAAGGCAACGATAGTTTTGCTTTCTTTGCAGCAATCAGTTGCAAACAGTTGCCTTTACTTCTCATCGTGAAAAAGTTCTTTATCTTTATACACACAGAAATGCGTATTATTAAATTTTAAAGCCGATTAAGTTCATTGTAAAATTCCTTTAGACCTTTTTTGAACAGCTTAACACTTCCAGGGTAAAATCAAATGCAATAAAATTGCCAGACATGTTGCGATTGCACTCTGACCTCTGGGCAGACGACACATATGTATGTAGTATGTATGTACATACATGTTTGATACACTCACGCATGCTCTGGCATTTTACTGTACATGTCTGTGCATGTCCGTGCTTGTAGTTCAATGCAATAAAACAAAGTGAAATCAAAAATATTACAATTGAAATCGTAGTACGACAGCAAAAACCAGAATTCGATACCAAATGCGAAGGAGAGAGTTGGCTCCGCAATAATAATTGCAAAACTAATAGTTTAATGTCAAAATAAGAAATACGAAAAATCACTCTAAATTAAGAAAGAACCGGGGAACATGGTGGAGGGGGAGAGGGGGATTGCTGTGACAGAAATGCATTTGCCACACTGCTGCAGCTGACAAGAGAGTGTAAAATGTAAAATTTAGCTTGATAAATACGCAATATCGCAAGAGCATATAAATTAAATTGGATAAACGCTTAAATATTTATGCTGATCAAATTGCCCAGATACTATAAATGTGAAATCCATCCTAACATTGCCAGCCTTAGTTGCGATTGCTGCACAGGATGTTGGACCCGAGCAAATACATCTATGTATATTGCAATAAATAAGCCGCGTGTAATTTTATACATTAAATGAGCTTTATTATTAGTTACAATTATAGCCTACAGTTAGTGTTTGTATGTAATGGGGAATAGGAATAATAGATACATATATATCATGTACCATATATATAATACTCAATTTCATATAATAATTTCATAAAAAGGGACAGAGATGTAAAGCTTTCTCTATTCAAAACACAAATATACTCTAAATAAACATATATGTATATACTTATAATATATAAACAATTATGATTTAGCAGAAGCGGAAGGAGGCATGGCAGACCCCACAAACTATATACATATATTCTTATTCAGCATCAACAGCCGTGTCGTTGTAGCCATGTTCATCTGTCTGTCTGTCTGTCTGTCTGTCCGTTCGCATGAAATGTTTGAGCTCAGCTAGTGCTACCAATCAATATGTCAATATATGTTATTAGTGCAGGATAAATTTTTTTTTTTGAATTTGACCACGCCCGCTCCAGCCCCTGTTAGTTGATAAAAACTGAATTCCAAGTGTAATTTTAATCCAGTACATTTAATAGTTACTATAGCTAGCAGCGCTTAAGTAATTTCTGAAAATTAGTTTGCGATGGGATGATTGAGTTAGAAGTTATTAAAGGAATTTAAAATATGTACTGATTTCGAAGGCCCTTCCGAAAGTATGCAACACAAAATACAAATACAAAAACATAGAAATTATATATTGAAGAAATTGATTTCATCTGGTGTATTGCGGGTGTATAACAGTCGAACTCACTCGACTGTAGCTTTCGTGCTTTTAATTTTACTTTCTTCTTTTTTTTCGAAAATGCGATTACTTCAAGAACATAAAAAATAAGTTTTTCCAAGCTCAATATAAGCTTTGAAGCACCTCTCTCACAAGAACTTCGTCTAATATAGTAGAAAGAGACAGAGATATAAAGCTATTTATACTGAAACTCTTCATGAAATGCGTATATACATGCAATTAGAGTATTCTAGCTTTGGTTATATATGGATCAATCAAGCAATCATGCTCTGAAGCCACTCTCTGTACATCAATTCAAGAAAAATTCGAACAAATTGCATAGAAAGAGACAGCAGTACCTTAAAAGCTTTAGCCATGGCGAGGCAGAACTTTGCAATTCGGCCCAATCAATTAAACCGGATATCCTTTTTGCAGAATTGTTTAGTTCCGTTTTCGGTATTCGGATTCGGCATGCGAATATAACTTTTAATAACTCTGATGTATTCGAATTGTAGTTGTTGTTATTGTATTTGTTGTTGGCACTGCATATCGACGAAGAAGACGAGGCAAAAAAAAGAGAGATAAGTGCATGTGCTGAGTACACGGAAAGTCAACAGAACAGGAAGAAGAAGAAGCAGATAGTAAAGTACAGTTAAATATAAATTCATCCATCGATGGGGCAAACAAGTTCCTAACAGTATGACACCCTCTACCCCCACTTCCCAGCCCCCTCCCCCCTTTCGTCACTCCATCTGCTACGCCTCTGCTGACATAGTGAGCAATATGGCTAGGTCAACAACAACTACAAGTACAACAACAACAACGGCAAAAGCGCAACTTGCTGCAAGCAGTCAACAAGTTTTCCAAGTGTCCTAGCCCCAAGTAGAGTACCGTCAATGTAGTCAGTCTCATATACTCGTAGTACGTTAGTTTATGCCCCATGATGGGGCAGACTATAAAATCATATAGATCCAAGTATAGTGCAAATATTGGCAAGTGCGTTAATTACTCTGTGTGTTTTATAGTTTTAATTGCCCTGAGCTCCCTTCACTACTCTCCTTTAACTCCCTTTACTTCACTTGCCTTCCTCAGTCTCCCTTTACTTGCATTCCCTTCTATTCCCTTTACTTCCCTTCATTTCCGTTCCTTTCTTGCCTTCCCTTTAGTTCCCTTCTTTTCCCTTCCTTTCTCTTTGCCTCTCTTTACTTTCCTACACTTTCCTTCCCGTCTCTTCGCTCTCTTTACTTCCCTACACTTCCCTTGCCTTGTCTTCTCTCTTCTTTCCCTGTTCCTTTCCTTCCCCTCCGTTCGCTTCGCTTTTCATTTAACATATAACATCATAAATATTTGCATTGTTTGGCGTGTGTATAAGCAAAATTTCACTTTGGCGCAGAGAATCGCAAAAATACCGTTAAACTGCCAAATAACGAGATACTCCGCACATTCCTTAGGCACCTCCCTAACCACCCCCGACCTCCCCCTCTCTCTCCCTCTCTCTCTCTCTGCCAGCGTCACCTAACCGTGGTCTCTTCCTTATGACATTGTCAGCTTAAACAATTTCATTTACACGCACACGCACACACACCAACATAACGCTACATTAATTGATAATTGTTTTGTGCTCAAAAGAAATTAAACAACAGCAGCTGAAGCAGCATTCGTTTCGCTTTTCTACACCACAACCCCCTCCCCCCTCCCCCTCCTGTAGCAGCTCCTCTCGGCTGCCTTTGTATATTCCCTCTTCCCACTCTCTTTGGCACACTTCCATTCACAGCGATCTCGCTTCCTTTTGCTGCTGCCAACAAATCCACGCCCCATTACGTTCATTGGGTGTGTCCAGTGTGTGTGTGTGTGTGTGTGTCTGTCTGTCTGTCTGTCTGTATGTGTGTGTGTGTATCTGCGTGTGTATTGGGGACTATAGGTTTGTCTGACATTTGTTAGGCGACTCTTCAAGGCTCTTCAATAGGAAGCAAACAATGATACCCTGTATTTATTGCTACACTAATTAATGCAACCGCCTTTCTTCCGATTTAATAAGTATCAATTACAAAAGGCAAGCATTTTAATTAATAACATAATTTAATTGTGTTTTAACAGACCGGCAAGCATTAACAGATACTTAGCAGCTGCTTAGAATGAGATCTAACAGCTGCTTAGCATAAGACTTAACAGCTGCAAAGAACTCAGATTAGAACAGCTGATTCTAGTTGATATGGCAACCTTAGGCATTTAGAAAGTGACAATATAAATAAATAGTAACTTTAATTTAATCAAGCAAACACCCTGATTTTTTTAAAGAGCTCTTTCTCCCAGGCTTTTACAGGGTATGCCCATGGTGTGTGTTATGCAGCTCTAGATTATAATTGACGTTTAATATTGCTCTAGGCAGTCTTTACCACCAGGGTTGCCATATTAGCCATTTTATTGCTAGCTCTAGCTTTGTTCAAAGTCCAATAGCGGAAAATATTGTTCTATCTAGCTTTTTTCAATACCAGAAACTCCATACAATTTAGCTTTTTTTATAATAATCTAGGTTTTCTTTGCTCAAAAATGCTGGCAACATTGATTAACATCTTACCCCACCCCCTTCCAAACTGCAGCATATCCAATCAAGTTTTATCACTACAGGGTATATGTAAGCTTAGTTTACTTTACACACTCGCACACACACGCGCATACATATACACTCGCATATGTGTCACATGCACGTCTGCGTCTATGAGTCTATGAGCTTGCGTGCGTGTGCTGTGTGTGTGTGTGGTGTGTGTGTTTGTGTATGTGTGTGTTTGTTTGTTGCTGTGTTTACTTTGTGTTTTTGCGTTTTCATTAACTTTTTGTGCTCGCTACTTGTTCTGGACGTGTTGAGCAATAGGAAAGCAAGCCAGAGCCCTGCGCCCTTCTCCCCTCTCTCTCTTCCTCTCCACCTCTTCCTTTCGCTAGATCTCTCCCTCCCTCACTCCTTCCCTATTCCTCTCTCTCTGTGCATTTTCAACTTAATTGAACGATTAGTTTTTGTACGTGCTGCCACGCCCCTTGAACGCCCGCAAGGCACCTGCCCATTTATGGGCGAGTCAAGCTCAGCTCAGCGTAGCTCAACGCAACGCCCACACACACACACACACACACACACACACACACAGAGAGAGGCAAGCCGCTGCTGGTCCGCCCTTGTCTGTTTTGGCCACTATTTAATTTTATCTGCTTTGCTTTTATTTTCGTTTTTATCGCAGTAACAAACTATGTACAACAATTTGACCACACTCCTCCGCCTCCCTTCCCCCTTCTCCCCTCTTCCCCTTTGCCTCTTCAAGCTGTCATTCCACTCTTCTTTGGCAGTTTCTTTTCGCAATTCGCCTTTTTCACTCGTTCACAGCGCAAAAGCAATGAAAAAAGTCAAATGCCAAAGCACTAAAAAGTCAAAAGGCCACAAGAAAAGCGGCTACAACAAAAGCAACAACAATAACAACAACAACTACTAATAGTGGTAGTTGTAATGACAGCGAAAACAACAATAAAAACAGCAGAAGATGCGACAGAAGCAGAACAAATTCTATTTTCGGCGGCGGGTTCTATTCTATTCTCTCTCTCCCTCTGTCTCTCTCTCTATGTGCGTGCAGTGGGCGCAAAGTTAAAAGCGCACAATAAATAAATAAAACAAAGCAAACGCACGAAATGATACAGAAAGAGAGAGAGGGAGAGGAAGAGAACGCCGTGTTTGTTATTGCTAATGTGCGCACCCTTACTCCTTAAGGCAACATGGCCGCCATACAGTGCTCGCCTCTAGCGTCTCTCTCCCTTTCTCTCCCTCTTGCACACAGCAGTGGAGCAAATAATAGAAACACACTGCAATTATACAGCAAATTTGTTGCACTGTGCACACTGTCCTTGTTCGATTGATCACTGTACTGCAGTCAATTTCAAAAACATTTATCTTTATTTTGTTTATTTATTTTTATCTGCCATTTATTCGTTTTGCTCCCACTGTACGTAGTTTTGTTTGACAACGGGCAAAGATGATGGCAAATGCGGTAGCAATTGAAGTAAGACTTAAGAGCAGAGTGCACAGTCAGAGAGTGGGAGGCAGAGAGTGGGAGCAGCGCTGTTGTGCTAGCTCTGTTAGTCAACAGCAGCCTTGCAGCATTTGCTACACACACACACACGCATAAACCCACACGCGAGCTGGCTGTCGTAATTTGAAGCAACACTCGACTGACGACATTATGCCTTGAGGCTTTCACTCTCCTCCGACCTCTTGCTCTTGCCCACAGGTTGCCAGTCAAAGAGAAGCAACTGGCAACTGTTGATAATGCTGTCGATACGCGCCTTTCAACACTGAAGAAGAGTGAAGAGAGTTAAGTAAGGCGAGTAGGGAACACATAAGAGAGAGAAATCGAGGAGAGATAATATAATATTCATAAATATTCATTCATTCATTTATTTATTCTGTCATTCATTCATACGCCCACTTCAACACTAGCACAGTTAAGAGAAAGCGAAGTAAGGAATATTAAAGAGAAAGAGAGAGATCAAGGAGTTCGTTGCAGCCGAAAGTTTTAACACACTTATTTCATATAATATACAGTCATTCAGTCATTCATCTATTCATTCATTCATTCGGTTATTCATTCATTCGTACGCACAACAAAGAGAGCACAGAATCAGAAAAGTATAAGAGAGAGATTAAGCAGTTAGGTGCAGTCGTCAGCCTCTTACAGAGCTTACAGCAAGAGAGGCACAGTTTAAGCAAAGCTGAGCATTATGTTAAGCTTAAGCCCTCTCTCACACTCTCTCTGTCTTTTTCTTCTTTGCCGTGTCTTGCATTTGCAGTGCATTAACAGCTGCGTTGTCCTCTCAACTGGCAACGCTGCTGATCGTAGTCCAATGCGATGCGGCTGCACTTGACATGCCGCATGGGGCGCGTGCCTCAATTTACGGATGCCACTGTGGCAGCGATTGTTGTTTGTCGCTGTCGCAGCTTACGCACACGCACGTGAATCAACGCGTGCGACTGCCATGGAGCTGTAACAGAAGGAGAAGAAGGAGTAGAGGAGAAGCAGCAGAAGGAACGACGGCAGCAGGAATTGTAACTGCGACAGCCGCTGCTGCGTTAATGTCGACGCCGAGTACCTTTTGCTTTATGTGTACGTGAGTGTATGTGTGTGTGTGAGTACAAACACAGGCGGTAATTAATTTTATTTAATTTTCGACGACAATAAAAGCGACAACAAGAAGCAGCAAGAGTCAAGGAGCAGCAGCCGCAGCAGCACTCAGCACCGACTTCCAACTGCCAACTGCCGGATGGCAATGATGATGAAGGTAAAAGGGAGAAGACAACTGGTAGATGGAGAAACTGTAGAAGATGGCGCAGGCAGGAAAAAACAAGTTAACAAAACGTCAACAAAAAAAAAGAAAGCCGGCCAAATGGCCGACGCGACCAACGATGACGGCGAAGACAATGCCAAAAAACACACACACACACAGCACAAGCAGAATGTGAGGTTATATTCGGCATGCCGAACTTTGTATACCCTTATAGATTATTTTTAATTTCATTTGATTGTTACTTTTAATCTGGACAAACAGGCAGACGGACAGACAGGCAGAGGGACAGAGAGACAGACTGACAGCCTGACAGGGGGACAGAGAGATTAGAGAGAGAGATGAAGATGGCTAGATCGATCCCCCTATTGATGATGATTCAGTATGTATAGTATAGTTCAGGGCTGCCAGCTACTCCCCGCAAAAAGAGGATAAATGTGAAAAAAATTAGAAAAAAAGACAAAAAACTGGACAATAGGATTTTGGCTTAGAAAAAGCTATAAAATGCTCTATCGATAATGTTCTAATGATTCTTTATATGTTGAATATGCTCTTCTTTACGATAGAAAATCTAATCGAAAAATCTGGATAAAGATTTTTATACAAATTATGTGTTTGTATGTCGATTTAGAGAACCGTTTTATTTAAGTTATATCTAAAAAACGTTTTATATGAGAAATAAAAAGAATCATACATGTGGACAGTTAAATTTAGAGACTTTTTCAGGCTAGACAAAAAAAATAAGAGGACAGATCTGTCAGAAAAAGGGCGCTGCATACATGCAGTATACATATACATACATAGATTTTATATACGGACAGACATGGATAGATCGACTGTGCTGTTAATGCAGAGTCAAAGTATATATAGTATACTTTTAAGGGTCAAAGATGTCTGCTGAGGTGCGTTGTAAGCAACTGTTAAAAAGTGATATACCCTTTGTGAGGGTATAAACAAAAGTACAGACGAAAAAAGTGAAGAATGCGAAGAATGAGAGAATGAAAGCAATGTCCAATTGGCAGGCAGGCAGGCAGGCGGAGCAGCTGGGTGGACATGGACACATAATTATCAACCACATCAGCGTCAGCCTCAGATTCAGTGTCAGCCTCAGCATTGATAATCAGCAAGGCGCGTCAAAGGGGGCCACAGGATGAAGGGAGAGAGGGAAGGAAGGCAAAGGGGCTGCAAAATTGCCAGGACATAGCAAAGCGCACGCACTTCGCATGCGAAGAAGAACGTGGGCAAGGGAGAGGGGAGAAGGGACAAAATTGGCGAATCGAAACGAAGTAGGAAAACAAGTTTAACTTAATTGTCAACATTGTGCCAGGCAGCAACAGCAACAGCAACAACAACAACAACAACAATGCGGAAACGAAGCAGACAGTAAAAGAAACGCATGAAAGTGGCGCAAAGAGAAGAAGTTGTTGCCCCAAGCGGAAGAGCGCATAAAATAACGGTACTAATGATGCAGCACGCACTGCTGGCGAATTGTTGTTGTTACGAGTGTTGTTGTTGTTGTTGTTGCGAGTGTTTCACGGCGAATGAGGCTGCCACACTATAAATAGTTAAAGCCGCTGTTAAAGTCAGTGTTGAGCAGCGCGCCAAAAGGTAGTGACAGTGGGACCAGCCTGCATTTGCAGCCATAGTAAGAGGCGAGCCGAGCTTAACCCTTTTGTTACCCTGCCGTCAGTTAAATCCAATTTCATGGCAGACAGCATCCTCGTACGCACCCCGCCCCCTTCCTCCCTGTCCTGCACCTCTTGCCACCTTACGAAAAGAAAAAAAGAAAACAAAACAAAACAAATAACTTGCGTTGCCCGAACCAGCGAAAAACCGCGCTCGCGTCACTAATGAGACTCTCCAAACAACACCGGAGCATACCCAAGCTTACTGCAGCAGCCCCTGCTCCCCTGCGCCCTGCCTGCTGCCCTGCACCTCACTCTCTTCCCACCTATGCTGCTGGCTGCCTTGAAGCGGCAGTCCTGGCTCAGGCCCGCTCAACTCTTGCCACATTCCCTAGACAACAACATGCCAGCATGTTTCTGCCCCGCCTGACACAAAGCACACACACACACACACACACACAAACACACACACGGGGCAAACACGAACACACAACGCGCAAATTCAACAAGCAGAAGCAGCGCGCCACAGCAATAAAATTTAAAAGCGTGATTATTTCTATGCGCAGCAAACAAAGCCAGACACATCAGGACTTAGCCGGAGCTCTTGTTTTGGGCCAACTTGGGTATGGGGCTAATTATGATTTGCTTTAAACAAAAGCTAATTACAACTAATTTGTAGCTAAAAGCAAAGCCAAAAAAAAAAAACAGAAAAAGTGCATAATTAATAAAATTATGAATTCACAGTGTGTAAAAGGGAGAACGACAGACTGAGAGAAAGGGAAAGGGACCGCAAGGAATGTCACTTCGTAGAATGCAGCACATTTATTCATTTTTTCTCATTTGAATTGAATTTTTGCAGTTCCCTCTGCACACAATCTGTTAACAGCTAACAGTTAACAGCGGCATTAACAGCGTGCTAGTATTTTGTGATGTTATCGACACGTATCGATAGTTAGATATATTTTGCAATTTTCAGTATTTTTTAATTGTATTCGTCATTTTTTTGCATTAAATTCTTCTTGGTTTCTCCACAACCAACTACCAAGTGGCTTCGGGTGCGCTGCACACACAAAAACAATAATAGATTGAGGAGCAATAATAATAATGGGTGATGTTGACAAATGGATTGAGATTGTTAAGGAGTGCAAATATTTGCCGGAAAATGAATTGAAGAAACTCTGTGATATGGTCTGTGACATACTGTTGGAGGAGACAAACATACAGCCAGTCAGCACGCCCGTCACCGTCTGCGGCGACATACACGGCCAGGTAAGAATGCACAGCATGGTCACCCTACGATCTCACAATAATAATAATGTGTTTATTCTCTGTTAGTTCTATGATTTGGAGCAATTGTTTCGAACCGGGGGCCAAGTGCCTGATACGAATTATATATTCATGGGCGACTTTGTCGATCGAGGCTACTACAGCCTGGAGACATTCACCCGACTGCTCACGCTCAAGGCACGCTACCCCAGCCGGATAACTCTGTTGCGCGGCAACCACGAGACACGCCAGATAACAAAGGTCTATGGATTCTTTGACGAGTGCTTCAGCAAGTATGGCAATGCGAATGGATGGAAATATTGTTGCAAAGTCTTCGATCTGCTCACAATTGCGGCGGTATGTACACACCCCCCCCCTCGATATGTTATCGATAACACACAAACTCACTCCCACACAGATTATTGACGAGGAGGTGCTGTGCGTGCACGGCGGCCTGAGCCCTGAGATTATTACACTCGATCAAATACGGACAATCGAACGCAACGGCGAAATACCCTACAAGGGCGCCTTCTGTGATCTCGTCTGGTCCGACCCCGAGGACATGGAGTACTGGTGAGTGTCCCTGTGTAGATACGTGTCTTAAGATCGTTAGACTGACTGCAATCTACTCTCTCACAGGGGCCAGAGTCCGCGCGGTGCTGGCTGGCTGTTCGGGCACAATGTTACCAAGGACTTTATGACCATTAACAATCTGGATCTGATCTGTCGAGCACATCAGTTGGTCAACGAGGGCATCAAGTACATGTTCGAGGGCAAACTGGTCACCGTGTGGTCGGCGCCAAACTATTGCTATCGCTGCGGCAACGTGGCGGCCATACTCAGTTTTGAGACAGCGCAGCAGCGTGAGACAAAGATCTTCCTAGCCGTTCCAGACTCCGAGCGGGTGATACCCAAACAGAATACGACGCCTTATTTCTTGTAACCACACCACAACACAACATACCAAAACTGTAGCAAAACGAAACAGATAGAGAACAACAAATCGATCGATTGAGGGATCAATCAGATCGTTTGATCGCCACACAGACTTATCAATCAATCAATCAATCAATTGCCCGCAAAGACAGACAACAACAACAACAGCAACAACAACGTATTCATTATTATGCTCAAAACATTTGTTCAACCTTGTATTTTGTTAGCCTTATATAGTTGAGGTTCCCTTCCTGTCTTCCTTTCTTACCTTACCCCCCTCCCCCCATTTACCACGCCCTCCATCTATTTATTTGTGTTTACTCTTGTACTATTATTCTTTTAATTTCCAATCAAATCAAATGTAATGCGGCATTAAGCGCAATCAAATTAAGCACATTATATTGTATCTAGATAGAGAATCAGAGAGAAGAAGTAAGCTAAAGTTAAATTTCTAATATCAACGTAAGCGAGACTTACATTGTAAATGCATTTTCTCCATATACTATATACGATATATATGTATTTATATATATATATATATATGGTATATGTACTTCCCCCGCCCTCCCCGGCCTGCCTCCTCCAAAGAGAAGCTAATGTGAACTAACGCATTAAGCTTTTGTATTCAGCTGCCTATAAAAATTGCAAGTGTGATAGGTTCTTATAAATTATAAACTGAAGTTTATGTACTTGATATGAAAATAAATGAAAAACAAAAACATGGATTATAATACTGTGCTGTCGATAACTGAGTGATATATATCATTTGATGTGTGTTAATCTAGATGTCTTTATATATATATGTATATATAATTTGATATGGATTTACTAGATTGGCTGCGTTTATCTTGGCAATATGAACTGTTCTCCTTATGAACAGGTTGATAAGTTCATTTAGTTGTGTCTTTAATACCCTATATTTTGTTCTTCAATATGTTCGTTTTTTTAGCCCTGCAGAGGCATATAATATATAATATATAATCATATATTATATATAATATAATTCAACACTTTTTACATTTATGTTGCCCTCAAGAGAATTATGTACATAGATTCCATAATTTTGACAGGAATAATCGCTTAAAATCTGTTAATAATGAAGATTTTTAAACAACATTTTTAACAATACTTTAACATTTAATTAACAAGGTTATGGAATCTTAATCACATCGAAGACAATCTTTTCTTTCCCGCCGATCATTGAAAATTGTCAAATATGGGAATACGAACTTTGTGCAAATGTACATATATAACATGCCGAAGGCGGCGTAGGAGACCCCATAAAGTATATATATTCTTGTTCAGATCACTAGCCGAGTCAATTGTGCCATGTTCGTCTGTTTGAGCTAAAGACTTTAAGTTTGGCATGAAGGTTTAGGCAAACTGTTCGCACATGAATTTAATTTCAAATTTCAGATGCCACGCCTACTTTTCTGTTAACTCGATTTGTTAGCGTCGTATCCAGGTTACAACCATCTGGTTTTTATCAAATGCAATTAAAGCCAACAAAGAAAGTGATTTATAGTAAGACAAGATCGTTCTTGCATCACTTTACCAACGTGTTGTGATTGCCTTAGCTTCTTATCTTGAGCTATATGGACTATAACTATATGGACAACCTATTATGCCATATCGAGGCCCTATTAGAAATATAGAATATATAGTAGTCTAACCCCGCTAACTATTGCGTAGCCAGCAAAGTATCCCATAGAGAAGATAGAGCCCACAAAGTGATTCAAAATTTCCGTACATCATCTGTTGCTCTTCTTCCTGCTGTCTCTTTCTAGCTCGCACAGTGTCTTCTCTATTTCTCTCTCTCTCTCTCTCTCTCACACACACCCGCTCTCTCATTCATTGACTCGTTTTGAATATTTCGATCAAATTTATTTAACAATTTTGTTGGATTCCGCTAAAGGGAAACGAAACGAAAAGTTGTAAATCAAATATATAATAAAACAATAATTGCCGAGTCACTGAAATTTTAAAGAGAGAATAATAATAAACAGAGTTCTGCACATTTGTCGCATATCATTGTTAGGTATATCATATATATATAATTATTATTTTTGTTTGGGGTTTTTCGATAAGAGTTTTCATGGCGCCCGGCCATGTCACAGTGTATGTGTGTGTGTGTGTGTGTGTGTGTGTGTGTGTAACAACAGATCACAAAACAAAATATATAATATATAAAGCGCTAGGAATTACATACATATACTATATAGAGTAGAGACTAAGCAACAAACAACGGCAAATTTGATTGAAAAAAGTAACTAGAGAAAAAAAAATAAAAAACATGCTGAGAA
The DNA here is from genome assembly GCA_018901815.1 of Zaprionus lachaisei. NCBI lineage: Eukaryota > Metazoa > Arthropoda > Insecta > Diptera > Drosophilidae > Zaprionus > Zaprionus lachaisei. The sequence goes on from JAEIFI010000357.1 coordinate 3,055,111, forward strand.
AAATTTTGTTAAGTTCTAAAAAAAAGAGAATAAAGAAAACAAACTGAACGTAAGTTAATAATTTAAAATAATCGCCTAGCAGAGTTTTGTTGTCGTCGTCCTTGTCGTCATTGCTGTTGTTGTAGATGTTGTTGTTGTTGCTGTTGTTGTTGTTGTTGTAGTTATAGTTGTTGTTGGTTTTGCTGCTGTCGCTGTGTTGTTTGCATATTTAAAGCTTGCATCAATCATCAACCATCAATCAACTGTAGCCCGCCCCGCCCACGTAGTTGTCCTGCGCCTTCTACTTCTTCCTGCCTCTTCTACTTCTCTTCCTGCTCCTGCTTCTCTTCCTGCTCCAGGTTCTCTTCCTGCTACTGCTGCTGCTCCTACTGCGGCGCAATGTAGTTGTGCTCAAAGATATCCAACTCATTCTGTATATAGTTTGCCTTGTTGCGCAGCAGCTTCAATTGCTTCTGATTCGCCTCGAGCACATTCAGCTGCGACTCGAGCGTCTTCAGCTCATCATTCATGTCGGTGGTGGCGGTGTCCACAGTGCGGCACAGACGCGCAAAGGTGCTGGACAGCTCTCTGCGAAGGAGAGATAAAGATAAAACGCACACAAAAGAAATGAGCAAGGCAAACAGAACCGAGAGAACAGAGCTTGAACTTACTGCTGCACCTGATGGCTGCAATTGGCCGAGGTCAGATCCACAATCATCTTGAGCTTCTTGGTGGCATGTCGCACATACTGCGCCTTGAAGGTGCGCTCCTTGGCCGAATTAGTCCACGAGAGACGCTCGTACAGATAGATGCAACCGTAGAGGGCACCGATGCCGACAAGCACGCGCCATCCAATCGTTTTCAGCATCTGTAAGTGTTCGGTATTCAGGACATAGCGTTTTAAAAGCACCTGCCAGGCAGCCAGGTGATTAAAGAGCACACACACACACACACACACACACGCAGGTGCAACCACCACCACCACTACTTACAATGCCAGCAACAACGAGACCACCAACAGTGCCCTGCGACCCAATCGAGGACATGGCAAAGCGAGAGATTAGCGACAATTGCTCTGGGGTTATGCCGCCAACACCAGGCGTGGGCAGCAGGCAGACAGGTGTTGTCTCCAGAGGTGTGCTCACTGGTGTAACCACAGTGTGCTGCAAGAGTGAGAGAGAGAAGGATTAGAAATGAAAAATGATTACGAGAGCTGAAAGATCGAAGATCGAAGCTCTCGCTCTCTCTCTCTCTACCTACCCCAATACTGCTCTGTCTATTGACCAAGGCTGGTGTCTGCTTTTTGCTGCGCTCCCGCACCTTGCCCGTAAAGCGCTGTATCATCGCCGCAATGCCCCAACTGAACTTGAACTCGAGATCCTCCTGAAAGTCGGCGCACAAGTTCTGGCAATTGAGGGAGTAGAGCATCTCGAAGGGTTGCGTACGCACTGCCAGCTTGGCACTGTTCGATATCAATTGCTCGTTGGGCACCAGTGCATGCATGCGATCGGTCATGTCTGTCTGTGCTGCCTCCACATTCATGGCCAGTGCCATGGAGAGACGTGCACGCAGATTGCTGCCCAGACCGCTCTCGACATGAGCATTCAATTCCTTCTTGTAGATATTGAGCACAAGTCTCTCGGGATGGAACGGCATGTTGAACTCATCGATGAGCACACCCAGACGCCAGATCTCCTCGTTGAGTGCCTTGGACACCTTCTCCTCCACCTCCTCGACCATGTTGTGTATCTTCATTTTCATTTCACGCGTCACTTGCATCATTTGCGTCTCCGTGCCCTGTATACGTTCAGTTAGCATATTCTTTTGATCCTGTTTCAGATTGCGAAAGATTGTTATTCTCTCAAAGATGTTGTCCAGCATGGAGCGCATGTCGCCCGAGACGCTCTTGCCACGTGAGCTATGCTGCTGGAACTTGGTCTTGACAGCACTCTGTGAGATGCATTCCTCGAACTTGCGCTCAAAGTCCTGGAACTCAAAGTAGCGTATCTGAAAGCCTTCCGCAATGGCGCCCATGTGTGGAGGATTCCCCTTGGACTCCTCGATGCGTGCCTGCAGTGTTTCACGCGCTGAGACAAAGAACACACGCTCTGCAGCCTCCTTCTCATTGCTCACTTTCAGCTCCTTGGTGAGGAAGTCAATGCAGCGTTCCGTGTGCTGTGATTTGACCTGGCGAAGCCAAAGGGGAACAGGGGCAGGGACAGTACAGAAGGGATTAATTAGTATATATTATAATACATATAAATATTAAGCTTGGCTTCTAATTTCAGAAATATCTTGAGCTCGCTTTTGTCTGCTATATATACATATATATATATAGTATATATTCCTGATCATGCTCAAGACACTTCATTGGAGGGGGGAGGGGGCAGGCAAATCATAAGTAAAGACAAGCAACAAAGCGATCAGGGATCTGGGGTCATCTGCATGACATTACCTTAGCCAGCTCCTGATATTGTTGTTGTTTTATTTTGTAATGTTGTATTTGGAGGAAGGGTATTTTTTTGAACGTAAGATTATGAAATATACAACAACAACAAACATTGTTTTACTTAATAGGCTTAAGAAAGGGCAAAGAGAGATACAATTAATCTAAGCTACTGCTTTTTGCTGATCTTACCGATTCCTGGCACTCCGGCTCATTGGCCGAGGCATCCCAACGATTGTTCAATATAAATATATTCGGTTTCGATAATTTCTGCGATACTGTGTGAAAGAATTGTTTCTCTGCCCGCGTCATTGTTGATTCTGCATTCAGTACGAGAACAAATACATCAGCATTGAGACAATGATTGTCAATCCAATCATCCAGATTGGCAGAGACATCAACGCCCGGTGAATCGACAAAGACAACATCATCACGCAGCAGACTGCAACGTTCGCGGGGCCAAAAGATGCGCACCAGGCTGCTCTCGCTGAGCTTCTCCTGGCACAGAGCATTCGCCAGCTGCTTAATGTTCTGTAGTGAAAGAGAGAGAGAGAGAGAAGAGTGAATGCCTTAGATAGAATACTTTCTTGTGACGGCATCAATGAGAACTTACCACCACATTGAGCTTCTCGTCGGAGCCCTCCTTCATTAGATATGCCTCGCCGCCATCACTGCCCTCCACCTGACAGAAACAATTGGTGGTATGACCTATGCCACTGGGCAGAATCTTCTCACGCAACATGGCATTGATGACAGAGCTCTTGCCATTGGAGGTGCGTCCAAAGAAGGCCACCTTCATGTGATCCCGCTGCAGTACTTCGCGTATGGCTGCCACCTTATAGACATAGCTCTCGAACAGTTCACGCTCCGCCTTGTCTACAATCTCTGCATCCGTATGGAGAGCTAAGAAAACAGAGAGAGAGAAGGAGATTTATCTATGTATATATAGCATATATAGCGCTTACTTACCATTAATAAATGTTGTTGTCTCCAGCACATATTCCTCAATCTCCCCATAGATATCGTTGATCTTTTTCTTAGCACGCACAAATATCTGCAACGGCGATTTATCGTTCGTTTGATACATCCGCGAATTGTCAGCCATGGCGTTATAATTGGCCGATATCGATGAGGCAGAGGTTTGCAGCGACAGGTTATGATGCGTGTTGTCGACGGAGTCCGTGGTCGTTGAGTTTTTATCGTTGTCGTTGGGGCCCGTTTGGCCAGTCACCAGCGAAATGGTGCGATTCAAGTAGGCCGCCATTTTTATATAGTATTATTATCAATTATTGCGTGTGTGTTGCGTGTTGCGAATGAAGAGAGAATTTTGATACAAAACAAAAGGTATGCAGCCTATGGAAGACGACACCAACAACCAACCCGCACTCCTCGTCCCCACTCCTTGTGCTTGTCCCCCAAATCGAAAATAATTCAAAAAGGAAAACAAATTGAAAAACGAGGATCAAAATGATAACGATAAATATTGAACGTGCACGTTGATTTCGCTAATTGGTCTGTGGTGTTTCTTGCGGGTAATCGGGTTATCGGTATCGGGTTTTAAGCTCTGGTTCTTATTTCCACTGTTTTGTTTTCGTTTTTTTTTTTTTTTTTGTTTTTTATAATATATATATTTTTATGACTTGTTTTCGTTGCTTTTGGTTAGAATACTCAAAAATCAATGGCACAAAACTGAAAATAAAGGAATAAAGTAACAAAATATGACATCAAAGGCAAAACGGAATTCAAAGGTGTTTGCACATAATATAACAGAAATTTCCAATTGATGTTCGTGTGTGCACACTCACACACACACAGACACACACGCACACACAGATGCTGCTGCTGCAACGGCGCAGTTTATTTTTGTTTGTGTGTCAGTGTATGCGCAAGTGTGTGTGCTCGTGTATATATATAATATATATATACGTGTGTGTTTGTGTGTGCGTTGAGTGTTTGCAATCGTAATCAACGAAAAATTTCTATACTGATAATTTCAGCACAGGCCCCCACCCCCCACGAGCGCCTGCATTACACCTGCATACGGTTTTCAATTGTTTTTGAGCTGCGCTCAATGTTATCCTGTGGCAGCAACTAACCTGATTTGTGCTTTCGCTCATCGTATGTTTATGTTTCCGGCGAACGCGATCCAAAACACGCAACCCACAAACAGTTCACGTTGACGTTGTTGCCTTCGCCGTACCGTTATGAAATTGCGTTCCAATTTGCAAATTCCATGCACATTTCTACTAACTACAGCTAATTGTTTTTTCTATTGCCTTACACTGCACAATTCTCTTTTATTTTGCCTATAAATTTGTCTATAAATGATGTAACGCGGTGCACAAATCCGCCAGCAGAGCTATAAAGTAATCGATGTAGTAATCGAGTGCCACTATCGATATCTACACTTTGCTTATGTGGTGGCTAGCCGATAATTTGTGGGCTGGTGTGACCATAAAAGCTTTCAAGCATGGTCACAATCAGCTGTTCGACTGCAATGCGCGCCATAATTCAATTTGAAATGTGTGCAAAAGAAATAAATACCAACATATGTACGTACGGATATGTACATGTATATAGCAATATAAAATCCATTTCTGTTTTGTATATTATTGTTCTGTTTTTTTTATTACGTTTTTTTAGAGGTTTTTCTTTCCACTTGTTTGTATTGTGTGTGTATTTTTCATTATTATATTTACTGGTTTGCAATAAATTACATAAGATAACAATATGTTTCCATTGTTTAAAGTAAAAATAAAAGAAAAAAACTATATAGTTATAGGGTAAATTAAAAGTAAAGTGTTATCAAGTTAGTTTTTATAGTTTTTTGTGTGTTTTTCGATTGTAGGCGGGGTGTGGGGTGTGGGGGGCTGCTTGAGTGCTACGTGTGTGTGTGTCAATGTATCAAAAACGCCTCAAAAAATAATAATAACAGTCCCTTAATGTGTAGTTAAGTAACAAACTAAATGAAACAGAAACATAAATAGAAAAGAAGCAAGTTCGTAGAGAAGGGGGGAAATATTAAGAGAAATAATATTAAGAAAAATATAATAAACATTAAGCGTTGGTGGTGGGGGAGGGGGTTGTTGTTTGCAAACAGTTTTCTTCGATTATATAACTTAATATGGTATAAATAGCGCTTATACAAATAATTAAGTGTTTTCTTTTCGTTTCTCTTTTGCTATTGCTGTTCCGTTGCTTGTTTTTTGTTTTTTGTTTTTGTATTCTCCATATAATTTAGCTATACTACTAAATATAAATTTCGTCTTATTTTCAACTTATTGTTTTGCTGTTGCAGTTGTTTTTGTTTTTTTCGCCTTTGCTTTTGTTCTGCTTGTGTTTTCGTATTTGGTTTTCTCAAGCTCTTCCTTCCTCTCCCTTCCGCTCTCTCTCTCTCTCTCTTTTGCAATATCAACGTTGTCCAATCGTCACCCTCTCTCTCTCTCTCCTTCTCTCTCTCGTCTATTAGTTGCTACTTTCCCTACAAATTTATATATATTTATATTTCTCATTTGTTGTTGTTCATTTTCTTTCTTTCTTTCTTTCATTCTTATTGTTGTTATTGTTTATGTTGCTTTGCTACATTTGCTGAACTTCCCACGTCGTCCTCTTCGTCCTCTTTTCCACTCCATCCTCCTCCTTTCTCTCTCTCACACACACTCTCCATGCTCTTAGCTTACTTCTTCGTCATCTTGACGAGCATGTCGGTGGAGAATGACTTGGGACGCTCAATGGGCAGGCCGAGAGCACGATCCCAGACAAGGGAGGCGAGCACGCCGAGGGCACGGGACACGCCAAACAATACGGTGTAGTAGTTCATCTCCTTCATGCCGTAGTATTGCAGCAGGACACCGGAGTGGGCATCTACATTGGGCCAGGGGTTCTTCACCTTGCCGGTTTCGGTGAGAATTGGGGGCACCACCTTGTAGATCTTGGAGACAAGCTGGAACAGCTCATCGTCGGGCAGATGCTTGAGAGCGAACTCCCGTTGGCAGGTATAACGAGGATCGGTCTTGCGCAGCACAGCATGGCCGTAGCCGGGCACAACCTAGAGTAGAAGAAACCCAAGTTAGTAAAGGGAAGAAGATGACAAGAGCAGGAGAGCAGAGTAAATAACTAACCTGTCCAGACTTGAGCGTCTTCCAGATGTAATCCTTCAGTTGCTCCTCCGATGGATTGTTGCCAGCCTCGCGCTGCAGCTTGCGCAGCCAGACGAGCACCTCCTGGTTGGCCAGACCGTGCAGTGGGCCAGCCAGACCGTTCATGCCGGCGGCAAACGACAGATAGGGATCACTGAGTGCCGAACCAACCAGATGCACAGTGTGAGCAGATACATTGCCACCCTCGTGATCACTGTGTATGGTCAGATAGAGACGCATCAGTTCGGTGAACTCGGGACTATCGTAGCCGAGCATCTTCACAAAGTTGGCAGACCAATCCAGATTGGAGTCAATCGAACGGGATCCCTTGCCGCCGCGATAGGTATTGCAATAAATGGTGGCAGCAACCACTGGCAGTTTGGCAATCAGATCCATGCTGTCCTCGTACACATATTCCCAGTACTTGGACTTGTGCACACCACTCTCGTAGGCCTTGGCGAACTTGCTGTCATGATTGAGGGCAGTAACAGCGGCAGCCAGCTGCGACATGGGATGCAGAGTGGTTGGCATGTTGTTCAGCATGTTAACCACATGCTGGGGCAGTGCAGCACGATCGGCCCATTCGCTGGACAGCTGTTGGACCTGTGCCTTGGTGGGCACCTCACCGGTCATCAGCAGCCAGAACAGACCCTCTGGCAGTGGCTCAGTACCGCCGGGTGCGGCTGGCAACACCTTCTGGCATTCGGGAATGGATAGACCACGGAAACGAATACCCTCATCGGCATCCAGCACTGAGGTCTCTGTCACCAGGGCCCTGATGCCGCGCATGCCACCGTACATCATGTCGATGGTTGTTTCACCCATTTTTGTGTTGCCAAACTCCTTGCGGAACTTCTTTACGCGCTCCTGTTCCTTGGGGATCTGGTTGGCCAACACTTCGCGCAGGGTGGCGCCGTCAGAAGAGAGTTGGCGTGCATAGTTAACCAGTGGCGCCTTCTGCAAAGAGCAAAACAAAGAGAAATAACGATAAGTACATTTATTTTATAATAGAATCTAATTAGTAACAAGTTTTCTGGGTAATGGGAAATTTTAATGGGAAATATGTTAGTATTTTTCTATTTAAAAATTCCCTCTTTTAAATGAGTAGAAAACGTACGTAACAGAGGGAATTACAAGGAATACAAATGCAACTTTTAATCTATGCCTTTTTTTTCATGCGCTCAGGTAAAGGTTAATGTTGTGACAATCGCACACAAATTAGATTTCGATATCGATAACAATCATCAGTCAGCTGTGTGGAGTACGCTGTAGCAATAGGCTGTCATTGAGCTGCACTTCAAGCTGCAATTACGCATAGCATCTATTGATAAGCTCTGAGGTAAGGTAAAAGAGAGAGGGGAAGAACAAAGAGAGCGAGAGAGAGAGAAAGGGAGAGAGATTACACGACACATTACATTTACTGCTGATAAGCATTGTCGCCAATTGCAGCAGCATTCCTTCTTCTTATTCCACTCCCCCATCCACAGTTTCATTTCCATTCCCATCCCATTCCAATTACCATTCCATTCGCCTTCCCACTCCCCTATTTCTCTTCTCATTCCAATTCCGCAATCTCATGAGTCAGAGCGGCGATCCGATCAGACATTGCTCCAGTGTGGCTGCACTTGTTGCTGTTGTTGTTGCATAATTCGCTGCGAGAGCACACACAAAAACAAGGCGAATAAAAGTAAAAAGAGACGAAAAAATTATCGACAACAACAACAACGCGCCATGCGCTAAGTTCAACGCAAATTTGACCGATGGCAGGAAGATGAAGAAGCAACAACGACAAGTCACAGAAAAGCCGAAAATCAATTCCGGTTTCAACTAGTTTCGATTCTTTTTATTTTGTTTTTATGTTCCTATTTATGAGACACACTTACTGCGAGGCAGCAGCAGCTGCGGCGACGACGACGACTCTCGCCAGGCAAATTTCCAAGCCGCCTTCGTTTTGCATCACAGCATTGTTGTTGCTATGCCGCGAGACACACGTGGCGTTTTGCCAGACGAAACGAAATGGAAATGAAAACGGAATGCGAAAAGAGGAACCAGACTCGGAATCGGCATGGCAAGGCAAGCAGCAACACAAGCTCAAGCGCAAAGTGCAGTTCGCCTCTATTGATTGACAGCTCGCGGCGCTCGTTGTATACCCTGTAAATTGTGTGTGGTATGTGCAGCGGGGTAGCTCAGTATGCAAATTCAAGAGCAGTTTGCAATAATAACTAAATTGCTACATAATTCCGATTGCCAAACTATTAAAAGATTATCGGTTAGACTTTTATCGATATTTACAGTATTTTGTTAAGTATTTTTTTACATAAAGAGATCTGTCTGTTAGAGTATTTATCGAGGTTGTAGAGTATTTGCATGCATATACACAGCACAGCACATGTATGTTTGCAGGGTATCTGTAAATCGATCATTCAGGCATTGACTTCGCTTTGTTGTTTTTCCTTTCTGTTTTGCGGCTAGTGGGTCAGCAAATTAAATTAACCATGTGAACTTGTGGCGCCGCCGCCAACAAGCGACGGCTGTTTTTGCAAATAGAATTGCATGCCAGTATTTTCCAGGCTGCTGCTGTTGTTGTTGCTGTTGCTGCATACATATTGATTGGCGTGTGCAAGTACGCACACTCAAACTGGTTTTATGGTCCGGCCCCAAAAATGCGGTTTCATTGATAAAACGGCATAATAATTTGCGCGTACGCGCGATGATAATCGATTATGTGAGATGGCCTGTCAGACAGCTGATTGCTACGTCACCAACGTTACAACGTGGTACGTGAACACACGAATAACAATGTACCGCACATGCAAATTGTGAAAACGATAATGTAAATGCATTATAAGCAAATTATAAATGAAAAAAAACACAGTCAATGTTCGCTAAAAAGCAAAAGATTCTTGACACGTTAATCGCCACGAGTTAAGCCTGAGCACTTAAGCCAAATCACTTTCCAATGTAATTCAGCTTTTTAATGCCAACAGACTATCGAGACTATACTGAGAGCACAGCATGCGTAACACGATATCGATATGTTGCTGGGAGAGACAGAGTGAGAAAGAGAGATATCATTGCGGCAATCATTGCAAACCCCAAACGGCGTTTTGTCAGGTAAAATAGAATCCGTAACCGCACAAAAAAGATATCAATAATGCTGACAATCGTCGACGTTGAAAGATGCTAATTGAGCTGTTTGCTTATAGTTTTTGCCTTCCTTGCTGCGGCTAATCATGCGCCAAAAGGCAGCAGCAACAACAATGAACAGAGAGAGCGAGATAGAGATAGCGCGGCGGGTGTGGATGAGTTGGCATTTAAATGCTTGCGTAACAATGCGAATTAGATAGACACGCACGTACGTACGCTCGGCAGAGAGAAAGGGAGGGTGGGGGTAACTACTTGCTGTGGAGGTGAATGGGAAGCCGCCTGCCTTTGCCTCATTATCTTATCGCTTTTGTCGGGTCTTATTAATATAAATATATACATATATGTACATATATTTCATTTCACATATTTTATGCATGCATTTTGTTGTTGTTTTCATAATCAGATTAGTTTTACGGGCGGGGCGCCGCCTCTGGCAAAGAGGCAGAGCAAGAGAAAGAGAGAGAACTCTGGAGGTAAAGACGGGGGGCAGCGCCGTAGCGCGTAGCTGATAAGCGGGTGCCCCATTGAAATTTGAAGGTCCCCACAATGGTCTCACGCGCGGCAAACTTATCGCCAATTATCAACAGTCGTATACAATGTCTGTCAGTGTGTGTGTGTGTGTGTAGTTCTATATATACCTCATTCTGAAACATATGATTTATATGCTGCTACTCTAACTTAATGCCGATCAAGGAAATCGCGCGTAGTCGCGTGTTGACGCCCCGTCTGGGGGAGGTACGCCAGAAATCAAGCTAGATAGAGAGGGAGAGAGAGGAGTATTACATAAGCACTATATACTCACTCACTCTAATCGGATAGCTGCAAAGTATTTTAAAACTGGGCAACAATTACGAATCGCATGACAGCTAAATTAAATACAAACGGAGATCGAGAGACAGACAGAGAGAGAGAGAGGGAGAGAGAGAGACAGACCCGCAACTGCACATTTTATTCATCAAAGTCGCAACGACCTTCGTCGCATACAGTAAAGGGAACTTCAACTCACCACCCCCCACACCCACCACACGCCAGTCCACCTCAGCTCAGCTCCCGCTCTCTCGTCACATTTCAACACAGTATGATCTCTGAGTTTTGGCCTCAAGGTGAGCGAGAGTGAGAGAGGGAGGAGGGGGGGAAGTGGGGCAACTGCAGCGTTGCATTTGTCGGTTAAAATCGCTGACATGACTTGTCGGCTTTTTATGGCTAAATACAATCGTCATACACCTCTCGCAGATCTCGTTGTCTCTCTCTCTCTCCGTGCCAATTAATTATCTGGTAATTATTAAATATGTGCCCTCAGCAGCGATTTATTTAAACATTTTGTTTACAGGTAGGGCTATATTTATTATGGATTTTGGTGAATGACAGAAGTCTCGGACTCTTCTAGTTTTTTTCCAGTCTGCCTGCAACGTAACGTAACGGTTTATAACGGTACAGTGTCCCACAAACCGATTCATTTGAAATGAAAACTGAGCAAGCAAGAAAATTCAAAGTGTTTAGAAAAACAGGGCGCGTTTTTATTTTTTCAAACATTTTTTGCCTGTGACGTTCTATTTCCCAACATCTAATATTCTTTGTTTGCCGCACACATACATACATATGATACTCTGAAAGCATATTGAGTTATAAAGCATCTTCATTGGCGCCAGTCTGCGACCAACGAGTTCTAGTTGCAGGCGCCGAAATTCTCACCCAATATGCAACTCATAAAATAAAACATTATTGTGCCTGAATAACATTTCGTTTGAAATAAGTCGCTTGTGGGACACAGTGCGCATCGTTGTGACGATTTACTGAGAATTGGCGAACAACAACAAAATACATGCAAATTTAATTATTTTCGAAATTCAATTGAAAAAAACTAGAAGAGTCCGAGACTTCTGTCATTCACCAAAATCCATCATAAATATAGCCCTACCTGTAAAAAAAATTTTAAAAAAATCGCTACTGAGGGCACATATTTAATAATTGCCAATTATCTTATCAAGGTTCTTGCTCCCTCTCGTTTTTGCTCTTATGCTCCTTCCTCTGCCTCCCCCTCTAGCTCACCCACTCACTCTACCTCTTGTTGGCGTAGCGTGACTATTTCAATTGTCGTACACTTTTTATTTCTCTCTGCATTTCGTAATTGTTTAAAGACGAATAAGTTAACTCGTGATTCAAGTGATCCCCCCCTCTCTCTCTCTCTCTCTCTCGGGTATTACCCGTACATTTTTTGAGTTTTTCTAATCAGAGACTAATTACATTTATTTGTATTTCCTTTATCTTTATAAATAAAAGAACAGAAGAAACAAATTCAACAGCATGACGTAAGCCCCACAGATCGTTTTAAGTGGGGTTTCTGCCCGTTGTCGATTAATCAGAAAACTCTCCAGATACACGATAAATGTATTAAACAAAGTATACAACAATTGACTCTGAGTCAGCCTTGAGAGCGGGCAACGAGGGGGGGGAATCACGACACAAGCATTGCCTGCAGCACTCCCGCTCTTCCTCTCTCCCTGTCTCTCTCCCGCCTGTCGGTTCAATGAAACAGTGTCAAGTGTTGAACTGTTGTCAATGTTAACAACCGTTGTATGTTCCGCTCTAATCGGCTGTGAACTTTAGCTGATGATGCTCACTCACAGTCTAGAGTCTCTCTTTCTAAACGTCGTTTTGCAACACTTTTCCACGCATTAGCAAGTTGCAAATCTATGTAAATATTTCAACTGCGTGTCAGAGTCGTTCGCAAATGTCACTCTATGAATATAATATATGACTCTCCACTCTCCTTGCGATTGTTTATCGTTTATCGAGTGTGCTACTAATTAAATTAGCAACTTGTCTTTATTTTGAATCTAATTTCCTTTTTTTCTCATTTCCTTTTGCTATTGCAGTCTTTATTCTTTGTGTTATCAGTTCACGACATGTGTGTGTTTCGACTCGAACTCGATCATGTGCCCCATACACAAATTTGTCATGCTTATCAGTTCAGTTAAGCTCCGTTACCGTTACCGTTAGAAGCGTCGCAGCTTTGTCGACCGACAGACAACTGATTGCAATTAATGTAAATACGTGTAAATACACACACACACACACACACACACAGAGAGATACTCAACAGGCAGCTGCATTTGTAGACGACATTTCACTCTAGAACGTCTATTACGTCACATGTGCTGATGATGATGACGATCATTAAAAAATCTTACAGCGAATTCGTCTTATTATTATCAGACTTGTCAACGGGGGGAAAAACTTTATATCGCCCCCATCATTTCGAGAGATTAACATACAAAGTTTCCATGACGCCATTACTGGGTAGAGTGTGTTATCTCACCCTAGGTCTCGAGAGTGAGCATAAAACTTCAAAATATCTGAGCAATTTTCAGGTGCTGCCACTCGAGATTGGCACGAGCGTCAAGCGATTAGAAGACGTCGCTTGGCACCAAAAAATTCACCCATAATAAAAACACTTTATGCCTACTACATAGTACATACATATGTATATACTACACACATACTTATTTATTAATGCCTGCCTAATGCTTATAAAGCATTATTTATTTTTTGTATTTTCCCACCGTTGCGAAATTCGTTAGGATACGAAATCGAGCATATTGACGTATCGAGTTTATCGATATTGCCACCAAGGCAATATTTTGTAACTGCTGCACACACACACACACACACAGTGCTGCTGTTACGCATTACAGAACAGTATTTTATTTTGGGCATTTTGCGACTGCAATTAAATTTAAATTAGATTCACAAGAGACATGAGTAGATCACAAATGTTATGCAATCGTTTGATCAGCTGTTTGGACACCCACCCAGAGAGAAAGAGAGAGAGAGAGAGAGAGAGAAAGACCAACACACACACATGTAAATGCCAAAGAGCACAAGCAGTTGCCAAAAGGGCAGACACAAAATACGAGAAACTTTTACGTAACCGTTGGTCACGTATCGTCGTGACGTATTAGCGGCTGGGCGATAAAAAATTTCGCGTGTTTGTTATTAAGTCGGTCGGACGACGTTTAAAGGCCTTACGTGTCTTATTGTTGAACATCTGTATATAGAAATGTATATATAGTATATTAAGTTGGCATTTTGCATTTAACAACTGCAATTTAGAGCTCACTAACCGGAAGAGAATGCACTGATGTATTGAGCCTTTTTATCAGTTTGCACTTATGCTGTATTTTTAGCAAGAGAACAGAACTGAGAGAGAGAGAGAGAGAGAGAGACAGAGAGGGAGGCAGCAAAAAAAAAAACGAGTGAAGGACGTTTGCCGCTGCTGCGCGTTTTGGCGCCATGCCAAATGTGCTACAACCAACAACAACAACGAGATGCGAAAAATTAGTACAACAAATACGTAAAAAGAAGAGGAAGAAGAATAGAATAAAGTCTTATGCATAACATTTCGAAAGCGCAAAATAGATTATTCAACATTATATTACGCATCGATAACTGTTTGCGTCACACATTTACTCATCTAACACTCTCTCTCTCTCTCTCTTTACCCACGCTCTTGCACATACTTTGTGTATTTCTGCAGGCAAAGTCTCTCTCAAGCGGCAACAACAACTAACAAGAGAAGAAGACACCCCCAAAACAAACGACGACGACAACAATAATGCCGCTCAAAAGGAGGCTCGTCCTGTGAGCCGTGCCGTGTGTATGTGTGTGTGAGTGTATGCGGCTGTATTGATTTTTCGATTAAAAGTTTGCCCAGGCTTGTGAACTGATTTTTTCGAAGTTACATAATACATGCATGTATATGTACTCCTGTATGTATTGGTATGTTCATACGTGGCATTTGTATTTTATTTTATATTTTTGTTGTTTCTCGTTACTGCCGGTGGGCGGTAACAGGCGCTCTTCGCTTTAAGGTCATTCGGGGGACAATCTTCTTGGCAACAACAGCAGCCGCAACAACAACAACAACCCACAACAACAACAATAAATAATAACAGAAGATGCAAAATCACATTTGGCAGCAGAGGCGCCTCTCTCTCACTATCTCTCTCTCTCTTTCGTACGTTAAAAGAAGCAGCAATAACAACATGTGACGTGAAACAACGCGAGAGAGCAATAGGGAGAGTAAGTTAGGTAAAAGAGAGCCGCTTTACCTGTGCGGCTGCTGTTGCTGAGAGCGTCTCTCTGGGAGAGCATTCGTTGTTGCTGTTGGTTTTGTAACATTACAAGAATGCCAGGCAAGAGACGCCGCGTGGTTTTAAGCCAAATTTGAAAGCCAGGGACGCGTTTTATGGAAATGGACAGAAAAAACTACAAATTAATTCTCACAAATAATGCAACTGTGAGGGGAGAAGAAGAAGAAGATGAATACGAGGTTCATTAAACTTGACAACTGCGACGCGGCTGCGCTGCGACTGCGTCGCTGATGTGAATTTTATTTTTATAAAGACGATTCGCGGCGCTATTTTAGCCAAGTGAAAATTTGTGATTATGTAATCGCCGTCGCAACTGCCGGAAAATTAGCACAGATAAATACACAAACACACACACACACTTACATATATACGAATGCAAATGTATTCGACAGGATTTTACAAGCGCTAATATACATATTTCACTTATCAGCTATATTTCTTTTTGGGCGGGCAGGGGCGGAGTAAAGTAGAAATTTACACACACACACACAGGCGCACACATACACATTTGCGCTGAGTAGTTTATTAATCGCAAGCACATGGTTAAGTGAATTTTTTTTTTTTTTTTGGCGTGACGTGCCCTTGCCCACACCAACGCACCGCTCACACACAGACGCGCGTACTTAGTGAGCGAACTATCAGTGCGTGTGTGTGTGTTGGCAAGCCACGCTTGATGCCGAGGATCCTTTTGCAACAATAACAACAACAACGACTGATATAACAACAACAAGAGCAGCAGCATCCACAAACAGTTACAACACACACTTAATGAGCAGCAGAAGGAGGTGTAGTAGAAGGCGGATCAGGAGAAGAAGGAGGAGGTCATAAAGTCACAATAATACGTATAGTAGATGAAACTCACCTGTGCCTCGGCAATTGTACGTGCAGTAATGCGATAGAACGACATGATTTATATTAATTTGGCTGCTGGATTTGAGGAGAGACACTCAGATGCTGTCGCAAATTTTTAGAACACTAACACGTACACACACAGAAAAAAATTACTTTTCCCCCAGTGAAGAATTTGGAAATGTTCTTTTTCTTGTGGCGTTTTGTTTGGCGAGCGAAAAAAGTTTCCTACTCTCCCTTCTTTTACGGCAGCTGCGCGGGCAACTGAATGTTAAAATATTATTCGAATTCGAATGGTCGGCTTTCAGTTGACCACCACCGATTGTTGTCGCGCTCGCCGACAATTATCGATAGTTACCTGCTGTACTAGATACATGCGTGGGTGCTTAATAATGCTATTAATAACATTCTTATAGACATTTTAGATTCATAACTATTTAGAATTTAATAATGAATTCGCTATATCATTTATTTAAATGCACAAGGTGGCACTCATGATATTCGTAATATCGATAGCGATGAATATACCAAACAAATAATACTACAACACCCCCGCAGCGAACAGCTGATCGAACCAATGACATGGCGCACATATTGCAAATTTCAAAATTTAAATAAAATACAAATATTTATAAATTTTACCTGTGGCAATTTTACAGTTTCCTCTGGTTTTGATTCAGCGGCCGTTTGAACTTCAATTTGACCCTGAGCCTTTGTGACGGCTAGTTGATCGCTTAAAGCGGATTTATTGTAGAACTGCAACTTTTCAATGTTTTGTTGCTGCTTTCTAAAAACGAGACGCCGGCTTGCGGACGGTAACAAGTTGTATAGCATTGCCATGTGAACAAGTCGATAGATTAAAATAGAAAATAATAAATGTTAGTTGAGGTAAAATTAATTTTCCTCCGATTTCTGTCACAGTTTGTAGGCAAACTGAGGCAGTCAGCTCTCAGGGTTGCCTGGTTGCCCGTTTTGACACGCAGTCAAAAAAGTATTTCAGTATTTTACATTTACAACTCCAACATTTCATAGCAATTGTAATTATAAATTAGATTATTTCTCTAATTTCAAGCGATTGAATATTTCTCGTTTGTCCAAGTAAATTGCCGAAAAAGCTATTCTGCTAATTGGGACAAGTGTGTACATTTATCTTGTAATAATTTTGAAGTTAACAACTTTGGTCACACTGCGCTGCTGTGTTATGCAAAAGGCGTCGTGAATTTTTGACTGGCAGATTTCTTTATTTTCACCAAATTCTCAAAGCGTAAGTCGCAATTTCTATGCACCCGCAGGCGCCAACAACTTATCCATTTGGTTCTATTAATTGCAGCAGCCAACATGGCGACGGCCGTGCCGCATTGTCCCCCTAAGCAGGACTTGCCCCCACCCGGTGGCTACAAGAAGATTCCCTTTGCTCGTGTGCCGCCCAAGAGCTACTTTACAGGTGATAACACCTTACTATATAGACATATTGATCTGTTACTGATAACCCACTCGCATCCCCCCTTTCATGCGCACAGGCTTCACAATGATTGGCACCTACATTGCTTGCACTGCTGCCGGACTGTGCGTCTACTACCTGACGGCCAAGAAGGTAAAGCGCGACGAGATCGAGATGCGCTCTGCACAGAATGTGATCTTCCCTCTGCTGATTGCGGAACGCGATCGTGAATTCCTTCGCCAGCTGCGTCGCAATCGTGACGAGGAGGCTGAGCTCATGAAGAACGTGCCCGGCTGGGAGGTGAGCTCATTCTACTTTCTACAGGGGAAACCTCCAATACTAAGTCTGTCTCTCTTTGCTTGCTTCCAGGTGGGCACCTACTACGGTGAGCCCGTCTACAAGACACTGCCCGAGGACACACTGGTCACGCCCATTTTCAAGGAGTTCTACGCACACGCCGACTGGAAATCATATGCTAAGCGCGCCAATCTGAAGCTCTGGTCGTAAGCGAAGGAAGCAGCAGCTGGAGGAGGAGGAGGAGCTGACTCCAACCCCGCCCCGCCCGCTCTTTGGCTTAGTTAGTTAATGCACATTGTGAAACTTTTTTGTTTGTAGAATCGCCTAAGCGCTCATTGAGAAGAATAACAAAACGAGATGAGAATGAGAAACTGTAGAGAATCATTGAGAAAAGGTGGAAGGGAGGGAGGGAGGGGAACATAGTTAGGGAGCTCAGGAATCTGTGAACCCAAACTGAGCTGATTCATATTTGTTTCCGCATTTCAAAACTGATGTTATAGCTAAAGTGAGGTTAAATTCGATATATATATTATTTTTGAAGAAATTAAATGTTCCTTATAAGCCCGCAATCAGTTTGAATCCTTTAAAAAGTGCAGAGACCGAATCTGCAATCAGCTGACCTGTTTTTTATTACTTTTGGGGGGGTCTGTGAACTGAAGCTATAGCAAAATTGAGGTTAGATCTGCTTGAATATTTTGGCAAATACCCAATTACAGCTTATTCAATTCAAATCTTTCTTAAAAGAAAGGCAAGAACTCTTGAAATGTTCTTCAATTCCCCAAGATGGAGAGAGAGAGAGAGAAAGAGATAATGCCAGCATATTCTCCGTACTAGAATATTAACTTTATTCTTATAGACATATTCAAAGTACTACGATTATATGTTTATCATTTATTTAAACTAAAATCTAGTTAAAACCTAATTTCGAAGGCGAGAAACCAAAAATGATAATCGAATTCTTTTTGGCTTTTAACTTAAAAGAGGAGGTAGAAAACAAAAAGGGATTGCAAACAGTTGGGCTTGTAATGTTGATGGTTTAATATATGCTATATATATATACTCTATATATATGCCTATATATGTTATATATATATTCTGTACATAGTTGATAAAAATAAAAATCGAAATAATTTCGAATGAAATTTATTTTGCTTTCTTTCTTTTTTTTTGTTTTTTACTTTTTCGTTTCGTGTCTATGCGGTTTGTTTGTTTTATTGAATTCAACATCATTGAATGCATATTTGTATTGGTTTTATCTTATCGGGGGGGATAACATGATTACATGATTACATGATTACATGATTACATGATTACATGATGATGGATGGTGATGACTGCCCAAATGATGATGAATAAAACAAATCTGCCTCGACAACACTTCCGAATAACAACATTTGTACAATTATTACATATTAAAAAAAAAAAGTGTTGTTTCTTATGCTGTTTCTGTGCGTGAGGGAGATAGACTGTGTGTGTGTAGTGGGCGTGTGTGTGTGTCTGTCTGTGTATACTGTAGTGTAGTGTGTGTGTCTGTCTGTCTGTGTGAGCGGGTTTGCCTTCGTTATCAAGAGAGCAAGTGTGAAATGATGCTTGGACAGCCCAAATATTTAACTACAGCATGTTAGAGTATGTGTGTGTGTGTGTGTGTGTGTGTGTGTATCTATGTTTAAGATGCTAGCAAGTGCTTTCTCTAGATCTGCTGCTCCTGCTCCTCCTCCGCCTCATCCTCCTGCTTGATAACAACGTAACGCATTGGCGGCGACAACAGCAACTGCTGCACCACCTCCTCCTCTTCTCTCTCCAGCTGCGCCTGCTCCTCCAGTAGCAGTGCCTGCTCTTGCTCCTCCTCCTGCTGTTCCACCTCTTCATCGCTCTGTGGAGGAGTGCGCTTGCGTCGGCGCCGCCGTCGTCGCCGCCAAGTGCCATCACGTTGCTGCCAGGTCTACTTCATGTCGCGACGTCGCTTGATGCTGCCATCGCAGGTGGGCAAATGGCGCTGCAGGAAGCCCTCGAAGACAAACTTGCGGCCGCAGCGATCGCAGCTAAACTCGCGCTTCTCCTCCACCTGCTGTTTGTGCTGACGCAGTGCCTCCGCATTCGAGTACTTGTCGCGGCAAGAGTCGCAGGCATAGCGTCGCTTCACCTGGCCCACATCGAAGACAACCGTAAAGTTTTGTGCACAAAACGAGCAGGTGAACTCCTTGACCACCACCTTCTTGCCACCATGCTGTGCAGCGAGTGCCTCAGCCTCGGCCTCCAGCTTATCCTGATGCTTGTGCGAATCCATGTGTGAGTTGTACTTGGCCTCGTCCACAAACTTGCGATAGCAGCGTGTACAGCGGAACGGCTGTTCGCCCGTGTGACGCATCATGTGCTCCTTGAGGTAGGCCACCGAATTGAAGATCTTGCTGCACTCCTTGCACTTGCGATCCTCGGCAGATACCTCGTTGCGCTGGCGCAAACAGGCGCGCATGTGAAGCTTTAGGGAACCGGCAGCGCTGTAACAATTGCCACAATTGGGGCAATAGAAGGTCTTGTTGCGTGACTGCGAATCGGACTCGGGACTGTTGTCGATGGTGCCCTCGAAGACAATCGAGCCCATTTCATCTTCCTCCTCCTCCTCGTCCTCTTCACCCTCTTCGCCCTCCTCATGTTCCACGCCCACAATCTCCTCCTCATCATGCTCAATAGCATCCTCAGCATCCACATCACCTTCATCGTCCTCCTCATCGTCCTCGCCATGCCCCAAATTGGGCACAATATGTAGTATAGTGTGTGTCCCATCCCCCCTGTTCGATTGTCTCCACCTCCTCGACGGTGCTGTTCTCCACCAGTTGTTGCAATGTCACCGCATGCCCGTTCTCATCTATGATCACCTCCTGGGCATTGGCCAAGGCTTCGTGGTCACGATCACTGAGGGTCACCACAGCCGTCTCGGTATCATCATCCTCGTTTGTCGTATACGCGTACGTATACTGCGGCGACTCCCCGCTGCCGTCCACATCCTCGCCTCCATCGTGCTGAATGATAACAGGCATTATTTCCTCCTTGGACTGTGCATTGGCTGGACTTGTGGACAGTGTCGTGTATTTAATGCGCTTCGAATTCATGTCGCCGCCGCTGCTGCTGCTGCTGCTGGTCCCGCACCTCGTCCTCGTCGTTGTCGTCGTCTCGTCTTCGCTGACAGCAATTAATACTATATTAAATGTGTAAATGTTATGTTAATAAACGCTATTTTATTGTGTGTTTCTGTTTCTGTTTCTTTTTCTGTCGTCGTCGTTCTGTTTTTTTTACGCGGCGTGGCGTAGCGTCAGCGCCTCCTCCAGCTAGCTTGTGATTTTTTTTTTTTTTTTTTTTTGCTTTTTTGATTGTGTGCGTGTGTCAGTTGGCGTTAGTTGAGTTTGATTTATTCCACACCTAATGTCGTTGGGCTGGTACTGTAAAATATTTGTATACAAATTGGACAAGTTGGTAAATTACTTTTGGCGGGTTTGAATTATACTTTTTTCTTACAATAGTCAACACTCTTTCGCGACTTTCTTGCCACCAAGTTTAATTCTTCCACTTCCAATATCACAATTTTCGTCGATTGTGGCAACATCGGCAAACAATGGTCACATTGGTTGAAATGCGTAGCAAGCTGCAGTATTTTTCGATTGAACGCGAAGTTGGCTGCTATGCGTTCGCCTTCCATACGTCACGTAAATGCCGCTTACGTCACACAGAGAAACGTGAAATGCGTAAGCGTTAGGTTACCATCAAAAATGCACTTCAATTGACTTCAGTTTAATCAAAAATATAAATAATTTTTTAAATTATAAGTATGCGAGAATTGATAGCGCAGCATTTGTTATTAATTAATTTTAAAATCACTTGCGCTTATACAAAAAGGTGGCAGCACCGGCAAACTGGCGTACGTTCAGTGTACCCAACAGTTATGCAGCAGTTGACCGTGTAGAGCGCACGATTTGAAAATATGTTGAGCATTTTTTACGCGATCTGCCAAACACAATGTATGTACACGAGTGTGTTTGTGTATGTACTAGATGTTTGTTTGTATGTATTACGTATGTATGTAGATGCATACTAGGTGGGTACTACTTGATAGGTTATATGGTCATTCTTGGGTTCTTCGCATTTTTGTCACGTTGCCAATAAGTTGGGGTGGTGGAAAATGTATTATCGGCCATTAATGCAATTCGTGTGCGCTTATAAAATGTATTAATTATATGCCCAGAGCTATTTATACGGAGTACTCCCACTCCCCTATCCACCCCCTTGGATAGTGACAAAGTGTCCTTGACACGCTGCTTGATCGGCTCTCCGAACTATGGTGACTTTAAAGTACAATTTTACATACAGTTGTTGTCAATAAAATAGAAGCACAAATTGAATTGTACAGTGAAAAATACTATGTTGATGAATTTAGATTGTATTAAGTATTTTTTATTTACTAATCTAATCAGTAATGATGAAATTTAAAACACAAAAATATAAAATAATACAAAAATAATGTACAAAATGTCTATCTCAAAATAATAAGAGTGTCTGTGTCACTAAAAACTTAAGATTAACAAATTTAATTTCTAAGTTTTTTATGAATATAGTAATTTGAAGTTAGTAATGTGTTAAGTAATTAAAAAGGTTCGTTTTTGTACCCTTAACACTTTCCTACATATATATTATGTATAGTATTATACAGAAGTTATTTGCATTTGTGACTAATCTGAATGTCCAATCAGGTTCAGCTTAGTCAGGTTCCCTCTGGGTTCTGTATTGCCTTAATTAAGATGCGCTGATTCTTAGCAAACGACCTTGCAGCAATTACAAGGCGAATGCAATGATTAATATCATACACATACATATGTATACTCATTCTGTTTTGGTTTCACATTTATGGTGTGAATAGAAAGCAGTTTATTTCGATCAGCCGATCGTGTATATACCCTTAATCGGGGTGTATGGAAACTTTTGCAGTCATAAGGGATAATGCGAAACTCGACATCGAGGAACAGAGTCAGAACAATAAATACGTCACGTCAGCTAGAAATGCAATAGAATCGTCGAGATATTGCACTGCGTAGAATGGGTTAGATAATCATGTGGGAGAGAGATAGACAGATAGAGAGAGAGAGAGAGAGAGAGAGAGAGAGAGAGAGGGAGGGGAGATAGGGCGAGTACCGTTAAGTGCCAGCTGCGATGGCGAAATACTTTGCAAGTTTTGATAGAGAAACTGTGACTCAATAATGCCTCAGCAAAATGCAGTCACGTTTCACAGAGGGGTGAGTGGTGGGTAGGGGTGTAGACACACCACGATCGCCATGTTTACTTAGTATATGGTATAATGTAGGTACTGTATTGCGGTAGGGCATAAAGTTCCAAGTTGACCGAGTTTCTTATCTCTCAATTGCATCATCAACTCAAGAACTGCATTAGCTGTTGTGGGAAAGAGGTGGTGGTGGTGGTGAAGGTGAATTGGCATCTACGATCCACGTCATCAGCGTGTGTGTTGTGGATTGCAAGCGATTAAGACGATTTTGATTGCATTTTGGAATACATTCACTCAGAGACTATTTCCCCTTCTCTTTCTATCTCACTTCTTCTTTATTGCAATTGCTTTTGTTGCTGTACGTGCCCAAATGTTAATTCTCATATACATACATATGTTTGTATATACATATGTGTTTGTGTGCGTGTTTGCTTTGGTTGGGCATAATTAGCCTGGGGCGTTGCCAGACATTGCAGCTGACAGCGACTTTCGTTAAGATATTTGCACATGCATTTTCGGCGTCTTTCGTCGACTTAGCAATTTATTAATATTTAATACTTTTTTTTGGCACTTTTTTTTATTTGTTATCGTCTGGCACGTGCAACGATTTCGTCATAATTGGTTAATTGCTTGTATGTGTGTGTGTGTGTGTGTTTGTTTGTGTTTGCGTAAACGATAAAAAGCACAAACATATGTATGTATATACATAATTGAATAAGTGTAAAAGAGATGGCAGAGGGAGGGCAGTGTGAGGGCGCTTGCAATGCAACAAAATTCACGGCGAGTGGAATTTTCCATGCAATTTTTCGTGTAATTGTTGACGGCGACGTCAGCGTCAGCGTCGGCGGCAAGTTCAATTCAGTTTAACCCTTATGCGAACTTGTCGACACGAGACTTTGAGACTGACTAAGTGAATTTTTATGACGTTTTAATGTGATAGTGCAGTGTTTAGTTTCAACTTTGTTAGGTATAAAATGTAATGACAGCATTTATACACACACATGCACACATGTGTTTTTGTATGTACTATACATACCTACATATGTATGTATGTGTTTGCAAATCACAGATGTGAGCACTTAACCCGTGTGTGTGCAGACATTGAGAGAAACTTGCATTAGGTGTGCCGCTCAGGAGCAGCTGCTGGCCAGGTGCAATAGTTACCTCAAGTTAATCGACGTACCAAATCGACCCCTTGGGCCCTGCATGGGTTTAATTGCACTCTCGATGCAATTTTTTTGTTCTTGTTTTTCGCTTTGTTGTTGTTTAATGGCAAGTGAATGAACGCTTGAGAGAGAGAGAGGGAGGCAGAGAGAGCGCAGCAGTTGGCGGCAATTTCAATAAATTAGCTTTTGTTGTTGTTTTTGTTAACTTTTTATTTTAATTGAGTTCACACACCAGCGCACACACACACACACATGCAAAGAAAAAAAATGAATTAAAAAACTACGTGGAATGAGTGGAAACGCTCTTTGGAACTGCTGCAGCGCTCAGTTTCCTTTCTTTCCTCCTTCCAGCTGGTTCCTAATTGGACTTGGACCCATCACCGATCACCACCGTCTCCATTTGATTGTTGCTGTCACCACCACCGCCCCCGCCTGATCCAGTCACATTGCCATTCTTGCTCGTCGTCGTTCCATTCTGTCCATTCTGTTCCGCCTCTATTGGCGGCAAGCCCACAAGCTTCTCGCTCTCTCGCCACAGCCAATTCGCCGTGTCCATGTTACGTGCCCAGGGCACGAGGGGAAAGCGCAGGCAGTCCGAGTAGTAGCCGCCTGTGGAGCACTCCAACTTGGGATCCAGTGCCAGACGCAGCTGTGTCTGTGCCCCGGCACGAGGAGTCTTGAACAGGTACAGCGAGATCACCTTCAGTGCACTCTTTGTCCACTCGGGGCCGGCAAAGTGACGATTCAACTCGGTGCGCACCACGCCCGGATGACAGCAATTCACCGTTACCCCACTGCCCTTGAGCAGCTCCGCCAGTTTCCTGGTGAACAGCACATTGGCCAACTTGGACTGACTGTAGGCACCAAAGAATTTGCCATAGTTCTTCTCACTCATCAGATCCTCGCGATTGATGCGACCCACGAGATGAGCCGCCGAACTGACCACCACGATGCGACTGGGCGACGAATGCTTGAGCCGATCCAGCAGCAGATTGGTGAGCAGAAAGTGACCCAGATGATTCACCCCGAACTGCTGCTCATAGCCATCTGCAGTGAGGGGAGCGGGGGCAGGCCATGATGCCCGCATTGTTGATCAGCAGATCGAGACGCGACTCCTCAGCCTTGAAGCGAGCCACAAAGTTACGCACGGACTCAAGGGAGCCGAGATCGAGGCTGCGATTGAAGAGCTGCTGATTCTGGGTGCGATCGATGATCTCGATGCGGGCTGCCTCGCAGCGTGCCGGGTCCCTGCAGGCCATGTACACCTTGGCGCCTCTGCGCGCCAGCTCCAGCACCGTCTCCTTGCCGATGCCAGTGTTGCAACCTGTCACAATGACCACCTTGCCGTCAATGCGGTTCATCTTGCGGTACTGCGGACCCTGGATGAACTTCCTCAGTAGCCACATGATCAGTAGGGCGCAGAGGGCAATGAGCAGCAGATACACCAGCCAGGCCCAGATGCCACGGAAGCAGAGCACTTTCTCCGCCTCTTGCTCGCTTGCTTCGCTGTATGCTGTGGCCGTTGTGGGCGTGACAGCCTCCGACATAGCTAGATGACGTCGCTGCGTGTGCGTGTGTGGGTATATATGTAGGTGGGTGTATGTGTATGTCTATCTATGCAGTTGAAGGTGTAAAAGTTGCTTGCGAGTACTGCGAATAGAAAAGAAACGTATTGGACAATCGATAATCAGTTATTAATCGATAAATGTACTCAAAACTTTGCCACACACAGATTAATCTTTCTTTCTTCGTTTTTGAGGGGTTTTTAATATACGAATGCAAGCCAAGTTATCGATAACATTGCAGCACATTAATCACAGCTTAGCTGCGCGTTCTAGTATTTAATTTGCGTCGAGGCTTCGACTCGTACTGAATCTTTCAGTCTCGAAACTAATCTACAATCTTGAAACTAATCTAAATTCCAACTAAGTAAATACTTTTCTATATACTATCAGTAATCGGCAGCAATACACGAAGACTCGAAGCTCACAACGTTTTCTTGCTTTACACTGCACGCAATTGTGCGATTATTGGGAAGTCAACTTTGAAATGGAAGAGGAAATAGTATCGAAATATGAAGATTAAGACATTATTGTGATAAAATATGCAATACAATAATTATAAAAATAATAACAATAATAAAAAATAATGATATAATAATTTGTGACTTTAAAAAGTCTTTAACTAATAAAAAAAATGATAATAAAAGAAACTTACAACAAATAAATAATAAACTTTTCTATAATTATCTGTTATCTAAAAATTTTAAAACTTATAAACATTTCTCGCAGTGTACATTCCACAAGTCGCGCAGCATTGCAGCCAAGCTTATTGGCAGCTAATCGTCAACTAAATCGTTTGCCGAACACTCTTTACGAATGCCGCCCGAAGCCACCCGAAGCTGCGTCTGGCGGGAGAGAGCAGTAACTAATGCTCAGTGCATCGATGTAAATAGAATACTTTATAATACATATTTAAATATTAATACCAACAGGTTTACCAGTCAACTGAGCACGACATTGATTTGTGTAATGATAATGCCGAGAGCGGCATAGTAATAGAACATAATTAAATCTCGCCTTGAGCTTAATTGAGGCACATTGAGGCGCTAATTTATCGATAAAATTGCAGTGGCAAACTAGTGCGGCCACATGTCCTTTTTTGTGCCAAGCGCTGCTTTAATTTTGGTATTTTTCATTACTCATATTGGCTCAATCTATTAAAGTAAATTTATCGATACAATTGCGACTGCATGTCCTTTTTTTGCGCCAAGCGCGGTTTTGCAGTATTTTTCAATACTAAAGCTTGTCCTTTTTCTCCCCAATCCTGGCTTTGCAGTATTATTCAGTATGCTACGCATTTGCTATCGACAACACTGGAATTCACATTTGAATACATGCACAAACAAAACACACTTAGAAAAACCAATTTCCAAAAACACTTGCCGAACTATGCGTGTCATCCAACTCTGTGGTATTTTTATAAATTTTCACTTTAGTTATGCGTAATTTGGGGTTACACTTCCTCACGCGCCAATTTCACACTAGACAATAACAACAACAATAGCAACAACAAGTGCTTTCGTTTACTTTGCGCACACTTGACGAAACGTAAAGCCGGCGCTCTGTCTCTATTGCTATCTCAACCGCACTCGTTTGGTATTGGGTGGGGGGAATCTAAGCTAGGCTTTGCTCTTGCTCCGACTTCTCTGCTTTGATTGTTAGCTGCGTCCAAGCGACTCGCGCGATCTCGGCCAACTAAAACTGACGCTGGCTCCCGATTGATCCACCTGAGCCGCGCTAACACGTCAAAAATAACCTGAATAAAATCTGTTTCGTTATTTCTTTCTTTTCTTTTGCGCTGTTGTTGTTAAGTTGTGTTTAAGCAGCGTCGGCAGAGGCAGCGGCACTGACAGCGACAGTGGCAGCGACAGCGACAGCGGCAGTGTTGTCGGCGTCTAAATATGCTTAAAACTTTATGCATCTGCATGCGTCGCGGTCGCAGTTGACGTCGACTGCGCAGCGACAGCCAGAGTCGAAGTCGAAGTAAGAGCCGCAGTTAGCCCGGCTTGGGCATGTACGAACATGTGTGGCACACATTGTACAGGGATGTAGTACATGTGGGCACACACACACACACATACACACGTGCATACATACAAACATATTTGTACCATATTTTGGCGTCATTCCCATATCTGCTTTGGTATTCATTGTTATTGTTGCTGCCGCTGCTGGCTTTCATTTCTTTTTTCTTCTCTCGAATTTTGTTTTCGACTTTCACTTTAAAGCGCTTTTTTCGCTTCGCTGCAAGCGTTGAAGTCGCCGTCGACGTCGCCGTTGGAATATTTAACTCGTATTATGTTATTGTACCCTGTAAATCATAGCAAATGGGAATGCTAACTAAGTTAGAGATAAACACACAGTATACACATACATATGTACATATGTACAAAGTATATATTCTTGTTCTATTCAAATGCAAATAAAAGGCACTTCAAATATTTTTAAACACGTCCACCGGAAAAGTATCAAGGTCACACTTTCTACTCTGCTGTACAAGCTAGATTATCAACTTATATATGTGTTTATATAAATGTATTATTAACATTATTATTAACATGTTTGTATATATTACTATTCTTCGTATTTCATTCAAATCATTCGTTTAGTTTATTATTGTGTGGAGGGTATCTTACTGTCGAGTTGTTGCGTGTTCGCTGTAGCTTTCGTTACTTGAGTTTTCTTTGCTGCTTCAAATTCTCTTCGGCTTGTTTGTTTTGATCGTTGTCACCGTCTCACTCGGCTTTCGATCGCTTACCCTTCCCCCTCTTCCACCTTCTCTATCTTTCCCCTCCTCTTTCTTCCCCTTCCTATCATCTATTCACACCTGTGTACTTTGCTGATCGTCATACTTCCGCTTAGCCGCAATTTAAATCATCTAAAGACTCTTTGTCGAAATTTCGAAACTTCAATCAGCGAGATCGGCGTTTACCGTGGGACAAAAACGATGTAAAGTAATAAATAATGTTGAAGAAATTCATTGCATTGGAGAAATAGAAAGAGAGAGATTACCTATACTTTCTACGGTTTGTTTCTATATAAGAAATTGGATATAGCTTTGAGTTTTTTATAAAATTTCTATGGCTTACCTTACAACTTGTATTGCTATAGTTTGGGCTCAGTATATTAAAAAGGAATATAGGTTTTCATTTTTGTTGTCGATTCTATATGATTTAGTCAACTGATTTTGATCAAATTTGTAGAGATAATTAAATATGTTGGAACAGTGTGATGTAGTGAGTTTGACAGCGATACATGTTATACAATATTATTTAAAGGCGGCTATACGATATACTTGGGTATTATTTGTCTGTTATGACTTATTTACAGCTTGTAGAAATATAGGGTATCCATATCCGATGAATTAGCAGTAAATCAAATAATTGTATACTTGATTTCACACGAAATCCAGCTGGGAACCCTATAGAAATACATTAATATATATAGAAATACATTAATAGTAAGTAGTTACGGAAAAGACCAAAACCAGCATGTCGTAATACATATGGTGAATGTAATAGACCTAAACTGACATATTTTCAGTATGTAGTAAATGTAAAAGGTTACGTAAATATATATGGGTATTATTTATCTGGTATGACTTATTTACAGCTTGTTGAAATCTAGGGTTACCATATCTACTGACTTTTCAGTAAATATAATGATTTGTAGCCTGATTTAATACGAAACCGAGCTGGGAACCCTATAGTAATACATATATCAATATAAGGAGTTTCGAAATATACCAAAAATTATTATCTGTTTGATTTTGACTTATGTAAAGTATGCAGAAATACATATAGTAAATGTAAAAGACCTAAATTGACTTATTTTCAGCATATAGTAATGCACATAGTATATATAATAGATCTTAACTGACATATAGTAAATGTAAGAAACTAACAATAAGGTCAAGATAGTGTGCTTATACTATGGATAGGTCTATCAAATAGGTCTATACAATATATGAATTACTATATGTACCACATATAGTGCTCTTAAATTGCATAGCTTAAAGTCCAGAGTAGAGTTAGGCATGGACCGTGTTTTCTTCGTGTCACATCGTGAAACGACTAGGACTAGATTGCCAAGTTCTAATCTTGACAAATTGTTATTTTTATATAAAAATATGTAACTTTTTAATTTAAAATTAATGTTAAGTTCTTTAATTATAAGTTATTTTCAAGGAAATATCATCAATTAACGAATAAAAATCCAAAAAAAAATACGTATAAAATTTCGTGTTGGACCGTGTTGGGAAAATTTTTGAGCTTGCGTGTTAGTGCGTGTTGAAAAATTAAATTTTCGTGTCGTGTTGGGTCGTGCCGAAAAATGACAGTCCATGCCCATCTCTATTCCAGAGTGTGACAGAGAGAGAGGGAGAGAGAAGACTGCAATTGTCTGCAGCAACTCATCAAACTGCATTGCAATCGCACATTTTCTCTGGACAAGGGACGTGACTGCAATTGGACCTTGCTGCCACAGGCATCATCGGCATCAGCGTCAGCATCACTTAAGCCATTAAGTCGCCGCCTGTCCACTTAGCGCTCCGCTCAGCTCCACTCCACCTCGTTTGGTTTGCTCGCATTGAACATTCGATTAATCTCGTTATGCGTCAACGACGAAGCTCTTCATTGACTCATCGTCACGAGCTCGAGGCGATTCAATTGGCGGCAACAGTCCGACAGGGCACTATCCCTACCTCCCCCCCACAGCCAATTGGCCATCTTCATGTCACGTGCCCATGGCACCAGTTGGAAGCGCAGACTGTCCACCCGTGGTGGACTCCAACGACAGTCGCAGCTGGGTCTGGGCACCGGGGGCATCGGACCCTGGACGAACTTCCTCAGTAGCCACAGCAGCAAGACTATGAGTGATACTATCAACAGCATTGGCACTAGACGAACCCAGATGCCGCGAAAACAGAAGGCTCTGGCTGTGCTCCTCTGGATGGTAGTGCTAGCTGAACCTTCTTGGGAGAGCGGTGCCGTGTTCATTACTGTATCAAGTGAAGGCTGGTCAGGAACTGTAACCAAGAAGATCCTGGCAGGTGCTCAGGTTTAATATTAAATACTAAATTTCAGCAGTTAAATAAACAAATAATTATAATGTATTTATACCCTAAACAGTCAAAAAAGGGTATACTAACTTTGTGCAAATGTATGTAACAGGCAGAACGAGGCTTGGGAGACCCAAACTTTATATTCTATATATTCTTGCTCAAAATCACTAGCCAACTCGATTGAGCCATATCTGTCTGTCTCGCTGTCTGTCTGTCTGTCTGTCTGTCTGTCTGTCTGTCTGTCTGTCTGTCTGTCTGTGTGTAAACACACAGATCTCAACTATTATAAAAGCTAGAGATACCAAGTTTGGCGGAAAGATTCTTGTATACTCTACGCTGATCAAGTTTATTTTAAATGTTAGGTGCCACGCCCACCGCTCCCGCAAATCAATAATATAATTTTTAAAGTCGATTTGTAAGCGGCGTATAAAAGATACAACTTACTTTCTATATACTAAGCTGATTAAAATATCTGCGTATACTTTTAATTTCAATTTGATCGGACAATAAACACAGAAGTTATTCAAGAAAGTATGAGTCCGCTATCTGTCGAGAATAATTTGAAAGCATGCACATGTACATATGGTATGTATGTATGTATGAATTTTACAAAACTGCACCCGAACATACATAGGTCGAAAGGTATCCCACCTTCGAGTGCCGCGCGACTCGTTGCTCTCGTTTTTCAATAGGTTACTTTTATCATGGGTGTAATTAAGTATATATTGTATAAAGTATATATACTTATGTACATTAACATATGTATTATTACGTAATAGAGTCAAATTTATTGATATTTGATCATAGTTTCCCGTTTTAGTACCTTTTAAATACCAAATACCGAATTTATCTTAGCAACCTAAGCAACCTATCGCACTTTAGGTCAAATTTTTACGTCATTCCCATTGTTGTTGGTTTTTCTAGCTCCTTAAGGCATCCGATTGTGGCAGCCGTTGAGGAGCTCACAATTATGGGCTAAGTAAGGCATTAAATTATGCATAAGTCGGCTTTAAATTGAGCAACTTTGGTTAATGCTATATGGTTTATTAATTATATCCTTACATTCCCTGGGAGGGGGTTAGGAACTTGAAAAGTAGCTGCTAATCTCAGAAATGTCATATACCAAGCTAGTTAAAGCGTAATCTCCTCAAAGAGCTTCTCGGGTTGGGCTGGCAAACTTTCTATAGCGAATATACCAGCTGGTATATCTAGTATATACTGCATTACAAGTTCTCTTTTCTAGCTATAAGCGGCTTACAAACTTTCGTAGCGGAAGCGGTTGTCGCTGGTTTTTATTCATGTTTTTTTGTTCTTGTTTACTCAACAATTCGTATAAACAAATTGCTAGAGACGAAGAGGAAATAAATGTCAAGTACAATGTGAGTGTGGGGGGGGAGAGGGTGCTGTGAAATCCGTTGAAATACAAAATCAATAAACCTGCTAATAATCCGTAAAACACGCGTGGCACAGTTGAATGTCCTTGACACAGGCCCCGTGAAGAGGACAACGGATCAGCAAACTAGTCGAAAAAGGGGTGGCACGCCTGGTTCTGGTTCTGTTTTGGGGCCAAGGCCCGGGTGGGGTTACGGTGTCGCTTTCTGTGTCGCTGCTGATGTTGAAGGTTATCATCTTAGCCGGCGCAGACAAGCGTGAAACACGACGCTGTCTGTTGACGCCGCCGCCGCCGTCGTCGCTGTGGTTGACGTGAGTTTTGGCATGTGAACACCGCATGCTGTACGTACGGGGAGGCTGGATATATGACCCGGAGAGCAAGAGAGCGTACGAGAAGGGAGAGAAAGAAAGAGAGAGCGCTGCGCATACGAGAAACTTTGACTAGGTCAGGACAGGCAGACGCACAGGCACTTCCTTGCGTGCTCCGCGTGTTGTTTAATCGATGAGGCAACAACAACCCCCTCTGAGCGAGAGGCGCAACCAGCTGCTGTTTGCTCTCACCACGCCCCGCCGCCCATTGTTGTGCTTTTTCCCCGTGTCGCAAGGCGAGTTTTGGGAATTTTCCATTGCCTGATTTGATTTTGACGACGCACCGTGACACGAAACTGAAGCGAAACCATTAATCGATAATCGATTAGTTCTGGATCTTTCGATCGTGCAATTGATTAAAGATCATAATTGAAGTTCCATTATTTATATGCTTTAAATATTGAAAACGATACATGACGATTTATCGATATATCGATTTTTAGAGTTAAGCTCATTATGAATAACAAATCTATACGTTTTCTCTATCTAATAATGCTCTACTTGATAACAATAAAGAATACGCAATCGATAAATAATAAGTTATTGATAAATAATAAGTTATCGATAAATTATGAGGTGTTGGATAAAAAAATGTAAGACAATAACACGTGATAACGTGAAAAAATTGAAAGCTATTGAAGTATAATAAACATCAATAAATGTTACATACATATCAAGAGATATCGATGCATTTTTTATGAGCTATCGATTAATCAATGCACGGCTAAGCTCATTTGAATGATGACAAAGAATGTACAATGATTTCCTAAGCTCTCTATTCAATGTCGACTCGCTCCATGATAGTTAAGTATCGATGTATCGATAGCGATAAACGATAATTTATCAATACATCGATTTTTAAGAGTTTACCGCACTTTAAATATGTCAAATGAATCTTCATGAAATAGTAAAGTATCGATATATCGATAACAATAAACGATAGGTTATCAATGCTTCGAATTTAAAGAGTTTAGCACACTTTAAAAATGTCTAATGAATCTTTGTGAAATAGTAAAGTGTCGATATATCGATAACAATAAACGATAAGTTATCAATGCATCGATTTTAAAGAGTTTAGCACACTTTAAATACATATGTATGTATGTCTAATGAATATTCATGGCTTGAGCGTCAACTCGCCGTAAACTGCACTTATATTTTCACTCTCACGCACCACTGTGCACTGTGTGTCCCTCTACGTGTTATATCCCTGTCTATTCCTTTGTCCTTGAGCCTTGTCCTGTTGTGCGTGCATATCCTGCTCGTTTCTGCTCGCTGTTTGTGCTGCACTTAAGTGCGCTTATCGCCTTTACCGTTATTGTACGTTAATTTGCGCAGCAGTCGCACCTCCTCCAGTTCCCCCTCCCACTCAGCGTTGCATTTGATAATCCTCTAATGCTCTTTGAAGCTCATCCAGCGTATCACGGGCACGCCCACGCCCATGCCGGCCACGCCCACAGACCGGTACAAAGCGAAGATTTTTGTTCCCTGTGACGTCAATGCAAATTAGACCGGACGGCAGCAGCAACAGTAGCAGAGAGAATCTTAGCTAATACAAAGAGGGAGACAAAGAGAGATACGCAATACACACACACACACACACACACTTGCGCCAACATATTTGTATACGTGATTTTGTTTTTCAATTGGAAATTTGGCAGCGCCGCCGCCTCACCTTGATCTTTAGCTGAGATCTGTAAACAACAACACGATGAAGAGGAAGCAGAGGAGGAGAGACGAAAATAAACAGATAACAAGTCAGAGTATCACAAAAACAGACAATGTAGGCGAGTGAAATTTACTTAAATTGTTGTTGTTGTTGCTGCAAGAAATGGCAAATCAAACAATTATAATTTGCCTCTAATTGCAGCCTGCAATTAAATAATCACTGAATCACACACACACACACAAACACACACACACGCCTTGCTAATCACTCTCACACACGCAGAAATTGAATTCCAAGATGCCGCAAGTAAATTAAACAAACAAAGCCTTACATGCGCCTGCATGTCTGTATGTGCGTATGTGTGTGTGTGCGTGTTCAACTTAAGAGAGTGGGAGTGCGGGAGAAGCAACAACTTAACGACATTTGAATGGCAAAACTCTATGGGTTGAGTTTATGCAAACGTCTCAGGTGTCAGTGGCCGCGCGTGTGACCGGTGAATGGCATTTTGCATTGTGAGTGAAGTCGGCATAGTGAGTGGGAGTGGCATATGTTTGTGTGTGTGTGTGTGTGTGTGTGTGCGCGTGTGCGAGACTGCAAGACATTTCCTTCTGCCGGCCAAATCGAACGGGATAAAACGAGAAATTGTTCATCAATTCATAATTGGAAGAGAATTGAAGGAAGCACGCGCAACACATTCATGCGGTTAACATTGATTGAATGACTGAGCGAGAGAGGGAGGGAGAGGAAACGAGAGGAGAGGAGTGACGACTTGATGTGTGGTGGTCATAGTTGTGGTTGCTGTTATTGTTGTTGTTACGTTTCAATGGAAACCTGTTGCCATTTGTTGTTGTTGCCTCGCATAAACATCAAAAAAACAACAACAACAGCAGCAACATCAACTGCAACAACAATAACAAAAGGCGGCGTCGGCCTCAACCAATTCGTAAATTAGCAAATAGAATCGAAACAACTGAAATGTAACAACAACAACAATAACAATAGCAACAATTCTTAACCCGTGTCAAGGCCAACCCAATTTGTTATTGTGTGCGAGGGCAGGCGAGAGATGAAGAGCGCAAGCAAGGAGGAATGACGAAAGCTGAAGCGCAAATATGAGTGCGAGTGTGAGTGCGAGTGGGAGTGAGAGGGGGACATTGTTAGTAGAGTAGGAGATTGCGAGAGGCAGCGAAAGCGGCACTGTGCTAGTGCTAGGTGGAGTAGAGTAGAGTGGAAGAGAGCGGGAGCGAACCGCAGTAGGTTAGAGTAGAGTAGAGTGGAGTGAGAGAGGCAGCAGGAGTAGGCTAGAGTAGAGTGGAGTGTGGGACAGCCAAAAGAGAGCAGGAGTAGGTTAGAGTTGAGTGCAGTAGAGTGGGAGAGGCAGTAGATGTTTTTGGCCTGTAATTTAATTTCGCTCATTTGCGCTCTCATTTGGCACTGCAATGATGCATAGGGTTGGGAGTGTGTCATCGCCGCTCTAGTGATGGAAGTTTGAATTTTATTTGCTTTGTGGGGGGCTGGGCGTGGTCCTGGGGCACAATTGGCACATTACATAAGTGGGCGGAAAAAGCATTTAAAGATCTCGCGTTTGTCGTCATAACACATGTGAGTGAGTGATATAACATGTTATTGTATCGAATGAATTGCAGATTGCATTAGACGCATTTGATTTGCCATTGTGCGATGAAGCATGAAGTGCAACTCAATGCAACTGAATGCAACTGAATGCAATATAATATACAGTATACTCGAACTGGAATATTCCACAAATAAAGAAGCTAAATTGTGGAGACTTTAGTAATGTGCTAGAACTAAAAATAGTTCAATTTCACTCGATGATATGCAAGTGTTTTCATATATTACGGGTATTTTTTACGGTGCTGCACAACGCTTTCAATCAATCATTATTGTATCGAGTTGGACAACACGCTTGTAAATCAAAGAAGCTGCTGTCAGCGATGAATGTGTAACTTGATGGCATAGTACACATATCCATCTACTACATATATATGTATGTATGACCGATATCTGAGCAAGACAACTGCGACATTCCGTTTATTGTCATGTGAACTTCAAATATGGCATGCCAAAACCGACTCAAACCGGTTTTTAGCCATGACAGGCGATAAGGAATCAAAGATAACACACAGACACACACACACACACACACACACACACACACACGCACACACAATTGTATACTATTGTGTATCTATTGTGAATTTATTTGTCATTGCACTTGCACTTGCTTTCATTTTAATTTCAATTCAAAACTCTCGTTATGACTAATTGAATGACAGCTAAAGGCAATAACAATAACAAGCGAAAGACCAAAGAGGCGAAGAAGGAGAAGAGGGGGATGGGGGGTAGAAGAAACGGCGCCAGAAGAAGCACAGTCAGCAGTCAGCAGTGGCAACGTTATGGCACAGTCCAAAGTTCAGTTCTCGTTCGCCTTTTGCTCTCGCGACATTTATTTTTATACCCTTCGACCATTGAAAATGGTCAAAAAAAGGGTATACTAACTTTGTGCAAATGTATGTAACAGGCAGAAGGAGGCGTCGGAGACCCCATGAAGTATATATATTGCTCAGGATCACAAGCCGAGTCGATTGAGCCATCTCTGTCTGTCTGTGTGAACGCACAGATCTCAGCTATTATAAAAGCTAGAGTTACCAAATTTGGCAGGAAGACTCCTGTGTACTATAAGCTGATCAAGTTTATTTCAAATGTTAGGTGCCACGCCCACAGCCCCCGCAAATCAATAATTTAATTTTTGAACTTAATTTGTAAGCGCTGTATAAAAGATACAACTTTCTGACTTTAACATATACTAAGCTCATTAAAATATCTACGTAGTCTCGAAATTGAAATCCGATCTGATAATAAACACGGAAGTTATTTAAGAAAGTATGTGCATGAAACCAAGTGCTTGTATCAGCTAACAAGGGAGGCGGGCGAGCGCAAAGCGCGAGCGCCATCTGTCGGCAATAATTTAAAAGCATGTGCATATGTATATGTGTACATACATAGGAACGTAGATCGAAGGGTATCCCACTGTCCCGTGCAGCGCGACTGTGGTTTTTTTTCTATTTTTATCATTGTGGACTCATTTGATACAAATTTCGCATCGTTCTTTCTTCTTCTTCTACTCCTTCTTCTTCTTCTTCTTCTTCTTCTTCTTCTCTTGTTGTTCATCAACCTATTCGTTTCGCCTGATTTTTTTGGCACACCTAATTGAAATTGAAATGCTACAGTCTGTTCAATCTAGCAATGAGACGCCGCCACAGCCGCCGGTGCGGAAACTGTCTGGCAATGTGAGTCCCGACTAATCGCATGCAATAGATTAGCTAAAAATACAAGATTCTATTTGATTCCCGAAATAAATTATGTTTTATATGAACTACATATATATGTATATATGTACATATGTATGTATTCCTTTGTCTACACATTTCGCATAGAAAAGTCGAGTCCAATTGACTGATTAATCAATATTCATAGACCCTTTATTGAATTGGGCCGTCGCCTTGGCCTTGACATAAATTCCACTATGACTTTGTTAGGGTACCGACCTCTACATATACGGTATGCGGTGAGTCAACTAATGAAAATTATGATATAGTATAATAATGGTATAGAGCATAAAGTGGTGTATAGTAATATCATTGGCTTTGCTTCTATTCTACTTAATTTGAATTTAATTCCTTTGCAATCGCCTTAGCATGGTTGTCGCATCTTAAGAGTTTCATTGTGCTCTATGCGCACGTGCTACATTTCCAGGTAAAACGCTTTGCCACATCAAACAAATGAAAATTCGCAACCTAAGCACCTACCCTACCCAACCCTATCTAGCTCCCTATCCTACTTTGCAAGCAAGTTAGCCACTTACCAACTTGTTGTACTGCGTACTGCGCATAACTATCAACAAGATAGGGCACAAGTATGGAAATACCCTTTAGATTACATGTACCTATTGTCTGCAGATACTCTTTCTACCTTGTTCTACATGAAATCGAATAAGTATCGTATATTTGTTGTATTTTAATTGATCTTCTATATCGAGAGCTCTACAAACAATACTTTGCAAGTGAAGAAGTTCTTTCTCAGTTTCATATTTGGTTGAAATTGAGCTAGTTATCGGGTTTATAAGCTCTTTGTCTGCTCATTTGTACAGGGTATTTGTGTCGCTGCCCAAGGCAAGTTCACAATTCTTCTGCTTATTTGTTTGTATTTTGTTTTTTCTGTTGTCATTGTTGCTCATTGATTTTTTCTGGGTGCTCTATGCTCTGTTCTCTGCTTTCCGCATGCCAAAGCACAGAGTGCACTACCTATAGTAGGTACCTATCTGACAGGCACCACAGTGCAGTGACAGGGGGTACAGGGAATAGTCTCCGATAGAGAAGGGTAGAGGTAGAAAGGGGTGCCTGTCTGAGGTGGATAATAGTTGTTTGCCATTGGGGCACCCAACGCATTTCTGCGCATTTGGCATGCAATGACAGCTGCATTTGCCCACAAATACCGCA
This sequence comes from Zaprionus lachaisei, assembly GCA_018901815.1. NCBI lineage: Eukaryota > Metazoa > Arthropoda > Insecta > Diptera > Drosophilidae > Zaprionus > Zaprionus lachaisei. Next base: position 3,093,571 of record JAEIFI010000357.1, read on the forward strand.
CACCTTGCCCACTGTCTATACCTTTGCTACCACACCCACTGTTGTTGTTGTTGTTGTGCCTCCTTTGCGTGTTAAATGAAAATTATACGCTGGTTTTTGTTGTTGTTTGTTTGTAATACACATACATATATTTTTAATAGTTTTTTATTATTTGTTTCTCTCTTTTGTAGTTATAAAAATTAATAACTAATCACTAACAAATTTAGGTACATTCATATATCATTAAGTGAAGCAACAAATACAAATACAAAAAAAATACATTACATTTATAATAAGTACGTACAAATATACAATGTACACATGTATTGGTAAATTACACACACTATATATGTATGTGTGTGTGTGTGTGTATAAAATGATATTACTATATTATATTTTCATGTTGTTTCTCAAGTCTGTTTTTCGTTTTGATCAGCTCTTGTTGTTCGCAATGTGTATAGTACAGATATACATGTATATATATATACACCATATATGGGTATAAATAAATATACGTACATACATATATTGTCATTAAATTGCGCTTAAGCTTAAGTATTTCTCTCGTTTAGTTTTCGTCAAATTCTTCAGTGTTTATTTTTAATGTCTTTTGCTACTATTTTCGTTTGTTTTTCTCTCTGTGTATGTGTGTGTTCTGTTATTTATTTTCTTTTATTGACATTTTGTTGTTTTTCTTGTTGTTGTTGTACAATGCAATTGGCAGTTGCAAATTTACTCAATGGTTGATGGTTCGTTCTTCTGTCTCTAACTATCGGAACCGTTAGACTTTGTTATCTTTCTATGGTTTCTTTTAAGTACATGTGTGAGTGTGTTCTGTGTGTGTCTGTGTAAGTGGAAGCCTTTTAGCATATGCAAAAACACACACATGCAAATATATATGTAGTATACACGTACGATATTCATATACGATATATAAATAGAAATACAGTTAACTGTAGCTTATGTAAATCGAAGCAAAACTTGTCTAAAAAATAAAATTGCCGTCAAAAAAAAAAAACAAATGAATGAAAATTACGTTGAATAGAAACAATATAAACATATCGCAAACAGCTGCAAACATTGACTCCTCTCTAACACTCCTCGTACTCTCTTTAACTCCTTTGCTCTCTTCAACTCCCTTTCTCTCCCACGCAACGAATGTCCGCTAGAGGCCGCCTTTTGCCTGCGCTTTCGTTAAGTGTGCCGCTCTGCCGACGCGCTGCAGCGACCCAGTTTAAATTTAGCTCAGCTGGCGTCGTCTCTGCCTCTGCCTGTGTCTGCTGCACCACTTGCATCCTCCGCCCGGTTGGGGCATGTGGCTTATTTACTTGCCAGCTGGCTTGTGTCCAAGCATTCCACACATACAATCGCAATCCGTTTCCGAATTGTCTTTCTATCTCTGTCATATCCCGCTGCCGACGCCGACGCCATCGCCGCCATCGCTGCTGCGTCGCTCCTATCCCGGCGATGAGGTAGTGCGTCGCAGTCGCAGCTTCAAACGATTGAGACTGCTGCCGCTGCTGCAGCGACGTCGATAGCGACGCAGCGAATACGGACTGCTAGCAGTTAACTGCTCAGCGCTGCCGCCGCTGCCACCGTCAGCATCGTTAAAGTCAAGCTCCGCCGCAGTGCAGTCGACGTCGGTGTCGACGTTGGCGGCTACATCTCCTTTGGCAGCGGCTGCGCCAAGAGCTTGACAGCAGCGTCTAAAGCGTCGACCCAAACGACTGACGACGCCGGTGCTGCGACGACGATGCTGTGACTGCGATGACGATGGAGACGGCGACCGCAACTGCGACTGCGAGCTGCTCTGTCGACGTCCTGCTGCTCCGCGCCAGGCGTTGTTGTTGTCGTGGTGCTGGCGGCTGCCTCTGCTGCTGTTGCTGCTGTTGTTGATATTGTTGCTGTTATTGTTATTGTTGTTGTTGTTGTTGTTGTTGATGTTGTTGTTGCTGTTGCTGTTGCTGCTTTGTGTGTGTGTGACATGTGTGACGTGTTCTCATGACCGCTTGCCATTGTCCTTGCGAAAGGATTTGCGCAGCTTGTCAACCAAACGCAAATGGAATTTCGTATAATCATTGCTGCTCTGCTCTGCCCCACCAGCAGCGCTGCCGCCCGTTACCGACCTTTGCTGCTGTGCTGCCGCTGCCGCCGACTGCGCTGCTGCCTGTGCTGCGGCCTGACGTTCCAATGCCGATGCTGTCTGTGTGCGACTGGGCGGACTGGACCTGGTGGGGGACATCATCATCATCTGCTGCTGCTGCTGCTGCTGCTGCTGCTGCGACATTTGCAACATTGAGCCGTGCGAGCTGCGCGACGTGTTGCGCGTAAAGCCGCGTGAGCTGTGGCAGCGCTGCATCTGCATGCGATGGGCCCCCAGCTGACCATGCGACGGCGATGTCGCAAAACTCTCCGATTTGCATTCGGACACCTTGCGGCGACGCTGCTGCCCTGCGGTGCCGGCACCAGCCCCACCGGCAGGTGTACCTAGTGCTGTGGCCAGTGCTGTGGTGTTGTTGCCGCCGCTGCTTGCATTCGAGCATTCCGATGTTTTGCGCGACCGAGAGCGCGTGTCCTTGTAAATATCGTAATTGTTCTTCATAACCGGCATCATGAAAGCCATTTTCGTTGTTTTTGTTTTTTTTTTTTTACTTTACGTTTTTACGTAGACACAACCACAAAAAATATATGTATATGTAAATATGGAACAATAACAAAAATAAAATACAATTCTCGTATTCGAATTCTTCTTGAAAGCTTCTTTCTTTCTGATTTGTGTGTCTGTTTACTCTTTCGCTGTTCTAGATGTTTCGCGCCCGTTAATAAAATTACTTCGAACTGGAACAACAATGTGTGTTGCTTTACGTTTTTAACTGTTGTTTTGTTTTGGTTTTTTATTTCGTTTTGTGAACCCTGTTTGTTTGTTTCCCACGAGCGCTGCACGTCTGCTCGCTGCGACTGCTGAATTGTATTTGAAATGTGTTTTAAGTGAACGTTGCAGATTTGCCTCTGGCTCTGCCGACCGTCGTCGCCAACAACAACAACAACAATGAACTGAGCATGGCAAACACTAAGAGAGCGTGAGAGAAGAGAGAGCGATAGTAACCACAGGCTGCTCTCCCAAATGGCGCTCTCACTCTTTCGTTCTATCTCTCTCTGGCTGCCAGCGTCACGACGTCACCAAAAATTTCATTGTTTTTGTATTTCTTGCTATTTTCTTTTAATTTCATTCTAGTTTTTTTTTAGGGAGAGAGGCGTAACCCGCCCACATTCCCCTCGTGCTGATATTGATTATCTATAACAGTATTAATAATTAAAATCTACATTGTACATTGAATTAGAATGTAAACAAAGTGTGCGTGTGTGTGCGTGTGTGTGTTGCAGGTTAAGAACCCACTAGAACATTCGTTTCCTTACGATAAGCGTTTTATAACTGAAAATCAATTTAATAAAGTTCTTTATAGTAACATATCAATACTACGCAATACGATCTGTTGCATATTGCGAAATATGGCGAACTTAAGACAAATTTTACGATTTACGATGAAGTGCAGCAGCCATATCGTAAGTCTTGCAAGCATAATTGCGTCATTGCTAACGTTTACGGTGTTCATTGTTCACAGTTAACTGCTGATCGATGTCATTCGATTGACTTACGATATTCGTGGCATCCACGATATGCCAAATTAATTGATCAATAGTTGACGATAACAGCGCAAGAAGCATATGCAAGATACGATAATCGAGTGAGCTGCAGCTGCACGAACTCGAAACAACAACAACAATACCAAAAAAAACAACAAACATTTACCGCAAATGAAAACCATCTGTTTATTGAAGAGGGAGAGAGAGAGAGAGAGCGTGCACGCGAGAGATTGCACAGCGCACGTGAATGATGCGGTGAGTGAGAGATGGGAGATGGAGAGGCACGGTGTGCGTGAATGTGTGTTTGTGTGAGAGAGTGCAAGAGACAGTATGCCGGAGTCAGGGAGCGCGCCTGCGCTGTTGCGCGGGTCAGTTGTGTTTAAAATGTGCGCGTGTTTACACTGTGCGTTGTTTGTGTTTAGCGCGTTTTCACGATAAAGAGGAAGCACGCGCTGCTGTAACAACAGGTTGAGTGCAGTCGTTACTTTTGTCGTACTTGTTGTTGTTATCGCAGGCAGCTGATGCGAGGCACTTAACGGCTTCGTTCCGCCTATCGTAATCATGACAAATTGGCAACGTAATGGCCAGATTGAGACGCTGCCCCGGCCGTACGCCTGTGAAATTCGAATGCAAACAGGGGCTCACTGTGGTGGGAATGAGTGTAAAGCTCACAATAAGTGCATAGATAGTAAAAGTTATTTATCAGCTGACGATGGAGGTGACTTACCAGCTCCCCCCTCCCCATTCCCCTTTCTTCTTGCCAAGTAAAGCACATTTTTAGTTTGTTTAAATATGTTTTGTCACTTTAATGAATAATTTCAATTAATGTTTTGTTTTTTTTGTTTTTTGTTTAGTTTCTGTGATTTCGTTTCGCTTTCTATTTCTGTTTTGCAACTGATTTTCTTGTTTCACGTACATAGTTCTATATGAATTTATTAAATAATGAAAGTGCATATACGTTTTTCATTGATTTGGTTTTGTTTTTTCGTCTTTTTGGGTTTCTTCTTGTTTTTGTTGTATATATGAATGTTTATTAAATTTTGTAACAATTAAAGTTAGGTATTTTGTTTTTGTTTTTGTTTTGCTTTATAGATCTTTTAACTCTTTTGTTTTTGTTCTTGTGTGTGTTTTAAATGCATTTTCAACAACAGTTTTTGCTCTTCATCGTTTTTTCTAGCTTCTTCATTCATCATTCATCATTCATCTGTTTTAAGTTCTCTCGTTAGTTCATTGTTTACGGATTACAATATAATAAATAGTTCACAAAAAATCTTTTATATAGTATGTCTGTATCAATACGTATATATATATAGAAATATGTGAAGCAAAAAAGAAGAATCAAAAATCGAAAGGAATCTATATAAATCGTTCAAGATACATACCATACCATATAAGTATATATTGTTTAAATTATTGTACAAACTTGTAACACTTTGCATAATCTCTTATATGTTTTTTTTTTCGTTTCTGTTTTTTGCTTTACTTGCGTATTTATCGTGTAACTTATTAGTTCGAGTGCATTTTTTGTGCTTGTCCACTTGGGTCTTCTCAGAAAGGGAGCAGGATCGATCTACTTGCATTAAAAAAAAAAAACACACACACTCACACATACACACATGCATACACCCACTCACACACCGACTGTTTTGTATTGGAAAAAGTTTCTTGAACTTCATTTAAGTCCATTATTGCATATTTCTCCCGTCTCTGCTCCCTGTTCTTTGCACATTTCCAATGTAGTTCATTTACGTGTTTCTTTAGTATTTTATAATTTACCTAATATTTTAGTTTTTTCGTTTCCATATTTTGCTTCAATTAAATGAATGTCCGTTGCGCTAATATTAATCAATTTCGTATTTAAACTCTAGCTAAAGATTTTTATTTTTCTTTTCATATTTTTCTTTCCTTTTTTCGTTTTTAGTTTTGTGTTTTCGATATAATCTATTTTCTCGATTTTATATTTAATGAAATTCATTTTAAGCATACGATGATTAAGCTATGACATACTGCAAATTCGTGATATTCGCATCTGCGCATAAACGTCGGGGTTTTCTATTTCTACCTGCCGCTTGGATTGTGATCAAGCAAAACTCGTTTCGATTCACTAGTTGAGACTTCGTCAAAAAGAAGAGCGACTATATAATATAAAGAAGACAACAAAATAACTTCGGTCAACCGAATATTGAATACTCTTGCCATCAGGTATATTCTCTAAATGAATGCGATTAAGGATTTTGATTATACATAAAATTAAGATTATACATAAAATAATAATTAAGATTATACATCAACAAGTCAACATGAATACCCTCTTTAATATAGTTTAAAATTCAACATATATGCCAAGTTTACTTGAGATTGACAGACAGACTAACGGTGCACACCCTATAGCATATTAATTCACCTCTGCAAGAGCATCTTAACGAAGTTCTGGCAGTTTTTGTGGCTTTACCTTTTTTTTTTTTTTTTTATTTTTGTAGAATAATAATTTAGGTTATAATTGAAGAACGCATCGAGTGTAACAAAGGCCTAGGGTTGCCAGGCTAACATCCTAAAGTATCGAGAGTGGCTAAAGGCATATATTTAATCATTGGTTGGTGGGCGGGTATGCATAGATACCATTCATGCGGGAGCATACGGGCTTACATATGTAGGTAGGTACATTATATAAGTCAAATACATACGGATGCTACCGAAGGTTACCAGCTGCTTTCAGTCTTCAGACTTGTTGTTAAGTTATCAATGTTCATTTATATAATATACATATATAATATATATATATATAGGATGGAAATGGGGGTAGAGAGTGCCACACCCACCGCCTTGTTGAGCTTTAACATAATTCTTTACTTGGGGCTAATCGTACGATAAGTTAAGGTTAAGTTAAAGTATAAGGTCTGAGCTACTGAGTTGGTTAACGTCTACATTGTACAGTACTACAGTACAGTACATATTACAGTACATTGCAATAGTACAGCGACTTCTATATGTTTTGGGATCTAACAGTTACGTCTCATGTTACGTTTAGGGTTACGTCTTACGTCTTGACGCTTACAGTTACAGTTACAACAGAGATTTACGTAGTTACAGTTAGAGATACAGATCGAGACAACATAACAATCTGAGATCACATTAAATTGCCAGCGTTAATACCAGACATACTTTGTATACATACATACTACATGTAACTGTCGATTGCCTCCAAAAATCAGTTGCACTTGATTTAATCCGAGAGTCCTTTAGATCAGGGATCGGCCTACGTACATACATACATATGTAAAGGATTGTAATGTACACTGCAAAAAATGTACAACTGCTTGTAGGAAGTTGAATATTTTCTCGTTATAGAAAGTTTTATTCGTTATGGTGTGCACTCTATGTATTTTATTAGGGGACATTATTATATTTTGCATGTACACTTTCATTTCAACTCAAAATAGTCAATGAATGATTTTTTTAAGTGTAAAGCAAGATAACTCTAAGAGCTTCATGTCTGTAAACGTAACCTTGGTGCCGACCCCTGGGTATGGTTAGAGAGGGAAAGGGGACAGAGGAATTGGGCATAGATAGGGGATGCTTAAAGTGTACATATATCTTTTAAATATGAGTTAATTGTTGCTATCAAAAAGTTACCCTAGATACATACATATACCATATGTATTGTATATATATAGAAGTTGCATTCATTAAATCGTATATTTAGCTAATTCGAACCGAAAGGAAATACTCGTTTCATCATAAAGATCGTTTCTTGTTTTCATTTCTTTCATTCTTTCGTTCTGTTTCTTTCCTTTTTTTGTTTGCCTATAACAACCGCAATGCTTGAGGTACATATATTAAGGATATTGACCATTTGGTCTTTATAGAGAGAAGTTCGGTTAGCTACCCTGAAGATGCGTGTGAGATTTAAAACCAAACTAAGAGAACTGAGTGGAGAAATTTATCGGAGAGAAAAGCGCGCTATGCTTTCTTTCGCTTACTTTCGATCGGGGAATTTGCGATTTCTGGAACTCTGCGCGGCATCCCGACGTGGAAACTCTTCCATCTGAAGCATGTTGTGAGAGCGAGAAAGAGAGTGAAAGAGAATGCATTTCAGTGTCATAGCAAGCAGAGTTGATTAGATGTCACTTACCCGAGAGCCTGCATTTTTGTTGCTGTGACGTGTCGGCGGTGGCAGCGGTTCATCCGTGTAGACTCTGAGAGTGGAAAGAGGCAGAGAGAAAGAGAGAAGTTAGTGATAGCAGCAACTGTTATACTGCACTGTTTTCAGTTGATATGCAAATGCGTGGAATGAGCGTAAATGGCATCTCATAATCTCACACAACTGTTATACTGAGGCGTAACTGTTATGCAACTTTGCAAAAAATGCATGTCTGTTATATAAAGATCGTTATCGAAAAACTAAACTTTATACTGTGATACAAAAACTGTTATACTGTTAGACAAAAACTGTTATACAGAAACTGCGATACTGTTATACAACAACTGTTATACGAATACAGCTACAACAACAGCTATGCCTTTTATACAAAATGTGTTCTACAAAAACTGTTATACGAACACTGTTATACAGAAACTGCGATACTGTTATACAGAAACTGCGATACTGTTATACAAAAACTGTTATACTGTTATACAACAACTGTTATACTGTTATACAAATACAGCTACAACAACAGTTATGCCTTTTATACAAAAACTGTTATACAACAACTGTTATACAAAAACTGTTATACAAACAGTGTTATAAAACAGTTGGTATAAAACAATTGTTATACAACTCCTGTTATACAAAAACGGTTATACAAAAACTGTTATACTGAGAATAAAGTGCATTGCAGTATATTTAGCTTGTGCTTTTCTCTATCTAAGCTCTTACCTAGCCTCTGGCTGGGTTTCGGGCTCCAACAGTGGCAGCATATCCTCACCCTGCTGCAGCAGCTCCACATCCACCGAAGCCAACGAATCGCTGCCCGTACCAGTGCCCGTGCCCGTGCCGGTGCCGGTGCCAGTGCTGGTATCCTTATCCCTATCCCCAGTAAGAGCAGTTGCTGTCGAGGATTCACCACGCTCTGCTTCGTGGCACTCGCACTGACAATCCTCGGGCTTCACGTAGTTGTAGTGCAGCTTGTCGCCGCCTGGAGCCACTGTGCCTCCTGCTGCTGCTGCTAGTGCTCCTCCTGCCTCCTGCCGTGCCTGATGATGATGCCCGTGACCGTGTCCATGGCCATGCCCGTGACCATGACCGTGACCGTGACTATGACTGTGATGGGCATGCGGATGAGCGGACGGTCGATGGACGCTGGCGCAGGCCGCTGCCGAGGCGGCACTGCTGATGGCCGTCGTGGTGGTGGTTATTGTCTCTTTGGGCAGCGTGGTGATGCGCTTGGCGGGCTTACGCTTCTCTGGGATGTTCTCAAAGTCAATCCAATGGCCGGAGAGCTTGCGCTGTGTCGACGCCTTCGGCTTGGGCTCCTCCAAGCTGGCCGGCGTGCCACCGGGCGTTGCCGTGGTGGTTGTCGCACCGGAGGTAGGTATAGGAATGGGTTGACTCGCTCCGGTGCAGGAGGAGGCGGCGGCTGTGGCAGCCAGTAGCTGTTTGCTGGAGTCCTTGCGCTCCAGATTATTTGCACGCAATCCCTCCTCGGCAAACTCGAACCATGACTTGCCGCTGGCATTGGAGATGCGACGCGGTGATTTGCTGCTACCGCTGGCTCCGGTACCACCACCACTGCCTCCAGTGGCGCCTGCCTTATCGCCTTTGATCGTTGAATCCTTGCGCGGCAAACTGATGCGCAACTTCTCGCCACGTGCTACGTCCAGCTCGTGGCCGGCAGCGTGGGGAGACTCTTGTGGCGTCATGATGCCCGTACAATACTCCTCCAGGTGGGAGGGATTCAGAGGTGTCGTTGAGCGCGGTCGATCCACGGGGCATGTCTTCAATTCCATATTGGCCCGCTCCTTCATCGGTATCAGTGGCACACCCTGTGCTCGCTCCTCCGGCAGAGTTGTGGGTATATAGGGTAGCTCATCGTCGAAGGATTCCTGCGAGACCAGGCCGGTGCTCTCGTGCTCCTCGATGAGGCACACGTTGCGCGGAAAGTGATGTCGCTTCGCCTCCGCTGCCATGGGTACCGCTGTTGCCATCGACGAGCTGCCTGCCATGTCCGAGTCACGTTCACTCTCCGAGGACTCAATCGGTTCGTGCTCATCCGTCGAGTGACGATCCATGTTTCGATTTGCCCGTGCTGTCAGCTGTGGCGAGTTAATTGCCTCCTCCGACAGCTCTGACAGTGGCTCTGCCTCTGGTTCTAGGTCCCTCTCTGCTGCCTCTGCTGGCTCCACAAAGATCGTTGTTGTTGTTATTGTTGGCGTAGTGGGCGTCAACCCGCTGGGCGTGTATGCTGTAAAGGTGCACAAAGCAAAGGGATTAGCTTGGTAGAGGGTCCACTCTTGGCAATCGAGCTGCAAAACTATCGTTGTGATATTTCAAGGGTATGTTGTTAGATTTCTTAGCGATAGTTTTGGTTATGGATAGATTAAGAACAGTTTCCATTCGAAATACTTTAATTAACTTGGTGAGAAGAAGAACTCGTAAGTTATAAATAAAAATGTAGCGATTTCCAAGATACTATCGTGACATTAGGCATAAACGATAGTTTTTCAATAGTAACAATAATTGATACCCAAAGTTAGAATGTAAAGAACAGTTTCAATTCATCGTCATTGCTGCTGACGGCAACAAATATGGCATGCATCGATAGTACCGACGATAGTTTTGAATTAGTTGCGATAGTTTTAAAGGAATTTAAGATAATACAAATTTAAACGCGTCAATCTATCGTCATTGCTGATAATAACACTTCTAAAACATTTTATATAGCATCTATCGATAGTACGAACGATAGTTTTGCAAGTCTATCATTACTATCGTGACAATTGCTGAATTGTAGAATGCTTTAAACGATATAAGAACTATGCGTTGGCGATAGTTTTGCGATAGTATCAATAGTATGGTAAGGCAGATAAAAAACAACTTGGCAATATATCGTTCCGCTTAAAATTAGCAACAAACGTCGCATGAATCGGTATTTAACGATAGTTTTGCAACAATATCGATAGCTACAATGGAATGTAAGAAAATACGTTCTTAATATATCGTCACTCTTTATGGCGACAACAAACATTGCATTAATCGATAGTTTGAGCGATAGAAGTGCAATTATATGGATAGTTTCAATAACAAGTATGAAAAGACCGTTCCAATCTGTTGTGATTGGCAACAAATATCGCACGCATCGATAGTACCAACGATAGTTTTGCAGCTGTACCCAGCACAGTTAGTTCTACTCACGCTTGGCTTCCTGCACACTCTGCCGCTTCGGCTTGCATGGCACACTGCACTGTCCAGAGAGCTGCTCGGAGACCAGCTCAACCTGAGCCTGAGCTTGAGCTTGAGCTTGAGCTTGAGCCTGAGCTTGAGCTTGAGCTTGAGCTTGAGCTTGAGCTTGAGCTGGAGTCGGGACATTCTCGTGATACTTCTTGCGCACATCGAAGTTCTCCAGGTAGCGCGAATGCCTCACATCTGAGGGCTGTGCCGGTGGAGCAGGAGCAGGAGGAGGAGCAGCAGTAGGAGTAGCAGTTGCCTCCTCCTCGGAGTTGGAGCAGGATTTGTGCTTGGAGCGCATGACGACGGCAGCGCTGACAACTATCGCCATGGGCCCCTGATCCTCCTCGGAGCTGGAGGCAGCCGTTGTTGCTCGGGTTGCTCCGCCAATTGGCGTTGAAGCTTCTCCTGCTGGTCGTCGGTGTATAACTGTGCCCTGACGCTGCAATCCATCTGTGGTGCCATCGGAGGCCGTCGAACCGGAGTCGGGCAGCTGCACCTGCTCCGAGAGCTGACTGGATTGACTCTCGGTCTTCGAGATGCTGAACTGGGTGGAGAACAGCTGCTCCTGGCTGCCCGAGCCCAGACGCGTGGCAAAGAGCAGACGACGTCGCTCCTTGGCCACCGGATCCTCAATGGGGGCATTCACTGTGGCCACTGTCTCCACCAGGCGCGGCTCACAGGCGCTCTGTGTGCTGTCCACCGAGGGCAGACGCTGCATCTCCGCCAGACCATTCTCACGCACCTGCGACAGGTTGGCAGCACGTGCACTCAGCACGGACCCGATGGATTGCTCCTGCGAATCCTGCGACGAGCTGTGACGCTGCACCTCAACGCTCCAGTGACGCCCCTGGCGACCCACCTCCTCCTCCTGCGCGGGCAGCGTCTGTATGGCATCCAGATCGACCTTGCGCTGTCCCACCGGACGCAGTGCAGCCGCTGCAGCAGCCAGCTGACTCGCTGTAATGGGTGCACCAGCGCCCGCTGGTGCGGATGCAGAGGATGTTGCCCCTGCTGTTCCTGCTGCTGCTGTTGCCACTGCTGCTGCTGTGGAGCGCATGATGGGTGGCGGCGATGGTGCGGCCAGTTGTTGTATGCCCTGAAGCAGAGTGCGTGCCTCGCGCTCCTCTGGCGGCGTATGCAGCGGTATATGAATGACACCGTCCACTGGCTCATCGTAGTACCTCAGACGGCTATTGGGACGTGATCCCGCCGGTGTGCGACTGCGTGCGCCGCCTGGCACCGGTGGCGGCGGTGGTGGCGGCTCAACGGCGCCCTCGATGGGTGAGGAGCTCTTGGAGCTTTTGGTGGCATCGGTGCCGGCACTGCTGCCCCGTTTGCCAGGCTTAAAGATGGCCAGCACTGACTTCTGTTTGCTGGGCGTCACATTCTGAGAGCCAGCTGCACCGGCCACAGCGCCCGAGGAGCTCATGCCCATGGCCGTGGAGGGTCGGTCTTTGCTCTTGCTGCGCGATCGAGTTGTCTCCCTTGGCGAATCCGGTGAATCTTTGCCCAGTCGAAAGAGTGAACTGAAGGAGCTTTTGCGCGACACGGTGCTGCCGGCCCCAGCACCACCAACACCACCAACACCACCACCACCACCATATGCTGCGGCAGCGGCGGGAGATGGGGAGCGACTGGTCAGGCGCAGTGCATGGCGTGCTGGCTTGGGACTGGCCGTGGGCGTTAAACGATGCTCGTCCAGGCCACCGCTCTGCAGGCTCAACGAGGCTGGCGGTGGCTTCGACTGTGACTTTGAGTAGACCGGCGTCAGTTGATTGGGGGCCTCGACGACGCGTTCATTGGCTGCAATGCCCCTGTCGCTGTACATGTGATCGGGACGCAAATTGATGCGTATGTATTCGGTGCCACTGGGCGTCTTGCCAATGACCATCTGCCCGGGGCTCTTGGTGCTGCGTCGCTGTGCACCCATGCCCGAGCCAGAGGGTTTTGGCTCCGATTTGGCTTTGTTCCGCTCGCCGCTGCCATTGGCCAGGGAACTGCACTTGACCGACTTCATTTGTATGCCCTCGGCCAGCACCACCTGGGTGGGATCGTGTCGTGTGCGTGCCAGCAGCAACTGTTCGACGGCTAGCGTTGCCTCTCCCAGACTTTGTGCCGAACTGGGCGCTGTGGAGGCATTGCTGGCTGCGCCACTGATGACGCCATCGGCACCAGCCTCAACGGGCTTGGGGCCACAGAACGATGTCTCCAGCAGCATGCGATGTGGCGAGGGGGAACGTGAGACGCATGAGACAGCAGAGAGGCGACTTACCGCCGATCCCTGGCTGCCAACGCTGGAGATGCGACTGGTGCGCCCCGAGATGCAGAGCAAGGCGGCCACCTCGGAGCTGGCCGAGTCTTTCCGCTGATGCTGTTGCAAGTAGCTCTGGTGGTCGTCGAACTTGAACATGTGCGGCGACGAGCGCTTTGTCTATAAGGAGACGGAGAGAGAGAGAGAGAGAGAGAGCGAATGAGAGATTCGTTTATACGCAAGTCAAGCTTTCTTTTCGGCTAACACCGAAACAAAGTAATCATTAGAGCTCTTCATTTTGATCATTTGTTTTTAATAAAGAAGCAACACGATTAGTTCCGTTTCCGGTTCCGAAATGCAGAGCATCGTTTTGTGTTGTTGACAGAACTTCGTCTCTTAAAGTTTATTGCCTAAATAGTTATAGAATTATGGAAGAGTTATTGTATTATAATTGACAATTGAGTTTATGTTTTAATTCTGGTTCGAAAAGAAGAGTTTTGTTTGCTCTTAATTCGTATTCCGGTTCCGAATGAAAGACTTTCATTATTTGCGATTTACAGAACTTCACCTTCTACATTGCCGTAACAGTTATGGAATTATCGAATTCATTTTCAATTCTGGTTAAAAAATAACCATTTTTGCTCTTCTCATTGTATTTTTAATTTCCAAGCGTGTAGTTCCGATTCTGGTTCCGAAATTAACAGTATTTTTTTCGTGTCAGAACTTTACCTCGTTGAAATTTACAAAATTATTTAATTCAGTTGCATTTCTGGTTCCGAAAGAAAGAGTGTTGATTGCTCGTCTCATTGTATTTTTAATTTTAAAACTTTTAGTTCCGATTCAGGTTTCAAATGAAGAGTTTCGTCTCATGCCAGAACTTCAGCTCGATGATAGTTATGGAAATATCGTATTGAGTTTCAATTCTGGTTTACTCTTCTCATTGTATTTTTAACTTTCGAGCTTTTGAATCCGATTCCAGTTCCAAATACACTTTTTGATTGAAGTGCTGGTTCCGAAGTGTCGCCTTCTACATTGTTTCGTCAAGTATTCTCGTTCCTATTTCAAATTTCCTTTGCTTTGCTTATGTCGTTTTCCATTCCATTTCGATTCCGTTGCCTAATTTGCTTTTGCTTCACAAATTCTTCACTTTGTTGTGCTTTTCATACACATATTTGTGGTTACTAATTCATCTCTGGGCTGCGTAGTACTCGCTTCAGTCATTTCCAAATCATTGCGAAATGATTTTGCTGCTTTGCGTTTGCTGCAAATCGTGACGAGGAAGCACTTGAAAAATTGTCGATTGTCACTCAGAGTGCTCAAGGGGACATGATGTCGATTGGTGTCCTTGCTGCTGGCATTTCCCTTCAGCGGCCACTCGGTTGAACCCCCCTCGCCATCTCCCCCTCCCCTCTTGTACCCCTTGTGCCCACGAACTGCTCCCAAAAATGGATCCGAAAACAAACCATCGTGACATTCTCGAGTGTTCGTTCAATCACATGCCGATTGCAGTCATACAGGCTACACCACGCCCCCCCGCCCCTTTGCCGTCCTGCCGCTATGCGACATGAGTGAAACAGTGCCGAGTGGCAACGGGGTGATAGAGGGAAAGTGTGAGAGATAGAGAGAGAGTGAGGGAGAGGAGAGTCAGAGCAAAACGAGAGAGATAAGTTGGCAAAAAACATGAAAGCCAACTTAAATTATTACTACAATTGCCAGGGAGAAGAGGTGCTGTTAGGGTAGGGAGAGAGTCGGCTGGGGGGGCGGGGGGTGGGTGGTGTTGGTGGCAACTGCGGTCGGCAAACACATCGATACATGCCAAATGCGACACACGAAAAGCAGCTGAGGAAACCGAATGGAAGTTACAGAATAAATTAATTAGCAACTGCGAATGTGACTACGACGGGCTCGACTCGAATCGTCGAGTGTCGCATGCACTTAAGGAAAACCCACAAAATAACTGAATTATTAATTAACTGACTAACAAAGGTGTTGATAAATAAAGCTCACAAAATTATAGGGTTGTCGCGACTATAGTTGGAACGATAAGAAATTAGGTACTAATTAGAATTATCTTTAGCTCAGCTAAGCGGCTTGACAGTTCTAAAGTGAATGGGGCGCCCAACGTGGGATGCACTATGCAACGAAAGTGTTAATGGATGTAGGTCGCGAAACTACAGGGTTGTCGCTACTAACAATTGAATTATCCTTATGAAATCTTTGAATTGATTGCTCAGCTTGCTAATAAGTAATTCACTTAGCTCAGCTAAGCTAGTTAACATTCCTGAAGTAAATGGGCGCCCAACGACCGATGCACTGACTAATAAAAGTGTTAAGTGTTGTTGTAAAAACTCATTCAATTGGTTGCTCAGCTAGCTAATAAGTATTTCACTTAGCTCAGCTTAGCTGCTTAATAGTTCTATACTGAATAGGCGCCCAACGACCTCCTCTACTTTGAACTTTCGCTTTAGGCTAATTAATTGGAAGTAAACTGAATGTTTAGCTCTTTAGAAGTGGTAACTCTATAAGAGCTTATCATTTAGCTTACTTCCCCTAGAGCTTATCAGTTTACTCCCCATCAAGATAATCTTTCTAAGAAAACTGTGCTACCTCTGCTATTGAGTGCTTAAGGTCCGAAGTCTCCCCCTAGTCGCATTCAATTTCATTTCTATCAGCTCTCTCCCCCCAATATACTCAAAGCTACCTTCCCCAGTAGCTTCATACATTTATTATTATATCATAACTGTAAATATTATATAACACAAGTTGGCAATGTCGAGTCTCGAGGTTCACTTTCAATTTGATATTTGCGCTAACTAACTTTGCGCACAGTTGGTGATTAAGTCAACTAGTTGATGCTATCTCTCTCTCTCTCTCTCGCTCACTCATTCAGTTTGTTGTTAAAGTTCTCGCTTACCGTTGGGTACTGTCGGTGGCGAATTGAAAAGTTAAGGTAAGGTAACTGCAGGTAACTTCTGTTAGCAGGCATCATTAATAAGTTTTCTGCAACTGTTGCCTGTTTGGCAGTTCGTAAACATTTTGTTTTGATTATTTGTACGATAGCAGGACGGAAGATGACGAAGACAAAGAGGAGGTGTTGCCACCTTATTATTGCCGTTTCAATTAATAGCGTCGATTGGACGTTGCCACCTGGCCAAGAAAAACTTT
>JAEIFI010000357.1:4915000-5185000 GCA_018901815.1 Zaprionus lachaisei
GTTCATAAAGATGGTTCTTCTGCTTCTGCTTCTGTTTCTTTATCTTCTTCTACAATTTCTTCTTCTTACGTGGGTTACACATCATACATAAGTTTACAATGTAAGTAAGTACATACATATGTATTATATATTCGTGTGTATGTCGGTGTTGGGTGTGTCTGGGTGTGTCGGGTGTGTCGGGTGTGTCTGGGTGTGTCGGGTGTGTGTGCTATACTTAAACAAACACATAGAGGAGAGCTAAATACTTGTGACATTTTCTATATAACGTATATATATTGTATATCGTATATCGTATCGTAACGCGAGAAGATGACGTTTTGAGGGAAAACACGGTTAATTTCAATAGTTAAGAATCCTTGATTGATTTACAATAATTATCGGTTAATCGCCATAGAGATGCGTGCGTGTCTTGCGATAGACACGCCCCTAATCAACGCGTAATTAATATACATATAGTATGTGTGTATGTGTGTGTGTGTGTGTGTGTAGCTGCATGTAATCAATCAATCAATATATTGTAGTATAATGCCTGGACTGAAACAACATTGCAATAATAACAGCCGATTCTTTAGCTTTATCTCTCTTAATTTTACATATTCAATTCTATTCTCTGCCTCTCTATCTTCTTGTTCCTCTTCTATTGCTTTCTAGTTTGTTTCTCATTCTATGTATACCCGTGCATAGTCCCATAGTACATACTACAGTTATACAATAATAACAACAATGAAATGAGCAGAAGAAACAAGGAATATTGGAAAGACTTTCTTTACATATTGTACCGTAGTAGAACCGCTTAAAAGTATCTCTCTCTCGCTATGCACGACGCTCTATAGTTTAAAACACACTTTTTGTTGAGGTTATGTTTCAGCATTTTACACGTGTACGAGGTGTGTGTATATAATGTATGTACGTGTGTGTGTTTGTGTCGGTGAGTAGAATAGAGAATTTGGAAAATTACACCAAAAGCTGAATACAATATTGCTTCATTGTATGTATGTATACATCATTAGGGGGAGGGGGACTAAACAGTAATACATCGATCATTGGAGCCTGCTTATTTATCAGCTGTTATTTAACAGTGCTGCGCTCTCTCCCTTTCCTGATCTCTGCTCTGTTAATAAACGAACTAATTTGCAGAATTTCTACGTTTCGAGATTTTATTTTGTGCTTATTTCGAATACATTCATCACATGCATATGAATACGCATATGAAGCAAATGTATATACACATACACATTGAATTGGTTTCTTCATCATAATAATAATAATACATGTCCGCATAGTTTCGTTAACCTTTTCACACTAAACTCTAATTTCATTTCTCTTCCTCTAAGTGTATAATATGTGTGTGTGCATGTATTTCTTTATCTTCTTCTTTCTGTTATACAATATATAGCGAGAATACCAAATATCGTATTCAAATATTATTTCTCTTGATCATTTCCTTTTTTCCTCAATAGTTGCTGCAGCATTAACAAATCTTGTATACAGTTATTATATATATATATATATGTATATATGTATATGTATGTATATACTTTATAAGGTGGCTTTTTAAAAACTACACAAAAACACATTTTCTTTTTCCATTAGCAACAGTTAAGCTTATTCGCATTATGAGAACATTTCTAAATAAGAGAGAGAACTGCAATGCAGTGTAGAGGTTATGTACGAGTATGTTAGGTTAGGTTATGTTGCTTACTCATCTTGCTTTAAGGTTAGAATTGAAGATTATCTGAGATTCCTACTTGCCTAACGCATGTGCGTACGTATGCACGTGTGTGTGTGATGGAATGTTAGAAATAGAACGCAACGATAAACAACAACAGAACAGAACAGAAACAAAACAAACAATGAATAATTAATTTAAAATAAATACAAAAGAAATACAATTAATTTTCTTCATCATCTTCTCATTTAGTTGCCACATACACACACAGAACACATCAATAAAATATATATGTATATATATGCAGGGTATATGTATAGATGGTTATCGATATCATGTGTATGAGTTGTATAAAATGAACACACAGAAGCACAAGATGATTGACAAGTAAAATAACATATAAATTATATAACACAAGGAAATTTTGTGAATCGAAAATTTGTTGGGAATGGCAAAAAGAGAAGAGCTGAGCCAAAAAGAGACACCAAGCCAAGACATCGTTATCGTTCTCTCTCGCACTCCTATCCTCCTCTCTGTCGCTTCTTCGCTCTCTCTTGAGTATAATGCATTCACCGAAGCTCTCCTTGTTGGCGCTCTCTCTGTCTAGCTCGCTCTCTCTCTCTCGCTGACACCCTCAATCGCTTCGCTTTAGATATTGCTTTACTTGAATCGTGTGGCAAAGACGTTGGAGAGCTCGTTGACGGCCGCCTGGCCCACAGCCTGGTTCACCTGTCCGCGCATACTCTCCGGGATGTATCGATTGGCGCCCGATTGCTGTGTTATCGCACCGCCGACGGCTCCAGTGACGCGACTTGAAAGGGGGGTTGTAAAAGTATTTTGTACTGTTTGTTGTTGTTTGCGGTATTTTCAATATTTTTTTGGTTTTTGTTTTTAAGTTTGTTTTCTTTTCTAAAACGCTCTCTCTTTCTTCATTGAACTAAACAACACTGGATACGTGAGGGTTGGGGATAGGGGTTTGAAGGGCGGGGGGAAAATTATGTGAGCTCTGGGCGCTAGGTGATCAGACAGTTATCGTAACGCATGAAACCCCTTTTTATCGATTTCTCTGATGCACTGGCGCTAATTCTGTGATGTTAGTTGTATACATATGTGTGTGTGTGTGTGTGTGTTTAGGTGTACATGTGTAGGTGTATTCGATAATTTAGTCACAAATCATAAGTTAATTAGGAATTAAGAACCAAAAAGCAAAAGCAAAACAACAAACGATAAATTCTATATAACTTCAAACTAAAATAACAAAAAGCAATATGGGTAAAAAGGAGAAAGGGAGGAAGGGAAAGGTTAACACATACACACTCGCGCACACTCGCGTTGTTCACAAGCCGCATCGCTTTACAACACTGGAAAAGTGGTGCAGAAGCAAAATAAACTGATCACTTTTTTATACAGTGTAAGCGAACAGTTGTGTTTCTTGTTGTTGTTGGGTGTATGTATAGTATGTCAGTCTGTTTTGTATAGGTATCATAGATGTATCATCTCTCTCTATATATATGAATGTGTATGTATTTCTTTTGTATATATACTATGTATTTTATTTCTTGCTCCTCTTCTTGTTGCGTCATAATTACTTTCTTTTTAGGATTTCAAGCTGCTTTGCGGATCTATGCATGAAATGTGGGTTTGTTTATATATTTATTTATATATATATATATAATACTTTATTTTTTTTTTTTTTTGTCTTTTCTTTAGTTTTATTTAACGACAACAACAACAACACAAAAAAGGTACTTTAGTTAACTTAAGCATACTATATTTTTCTTTTACTGTTCTCTTCTCCATTTGCTTTCGATATCGTATTTGTATATATTATATATGTATATGTAAGTGTGGTTGTGGCTGTGGATGTGTTAGTGTGGGGAGGGGGGAACACTCTGCGCCCACACAGGCTGGTTCAGCTGATCGACTTTCGTTCAGCTCTCAACTCAGACATTATCGCGTTATTGTTATACTGTTATAAATATATATTGTTCTAAGAAACTAAGAAGTCTGTTAAACTGTGCTTCTGTGTGAGTGTGTGTGTATTCAGATATTATATATATATATATATATATATATATGTATATATATACATATATATATTTACGACAGGAGATATTTGTTCATATTCATAACAAATTATCATAAACAAATTAATGCTGCTAGAAAAACGACATCGTTGTTGTTGTAGTTGTAGTTGCGGCGACAATTAACTGAGCAAGAGAGAGAGAGAGCGAGAGCGCGTATGCGAAAGAGGATGCGGAGCACAGAGAGTTTGGTTTTTCTTTGTTTCTGTGTGTCTTTTATTTGGTTTTTATATTTTTGGGTTAAAGCGAAAGCGATTTGGTTAGTTTGAGTTTAGAGAGAGAGTAAATGCCTCGGCCGCAGCTGTGGCTATAACGGTATAACTTCTGGCTGACAACTTAACGACGTCTGTTTGAGGTTAGGTTGTTTCACAGCGTGTCCGCGTTTGTGTTGTTTGTTTTGTTTGTGTATGTGTGTGTGCATTAGATTTATTATTTATTACAAAATGTTATTTTAATATTTTCAGTTGTGTTTTTTGTTGGCGTTGTTGTTGATTTTTATCACATTGGGTTGCAATAAATTCGTGAGTGAAGGCGATATTGAAAAAAGAGAAGGAAGACAAACAGAATGTTTCGTTAAGTTTTCAATTCGTTTTCGTTTTTTTTGGCTTTACAATGCAGTTTAAAAGGGGGTGTGGGAAAATCCAGAAGGAGAAAAAACTGAAAATTTAAAATATATCGATAGCTTGCCACTTGATGAATAGTTTTGGTCAATAGACACAAATATACATATACGTATGTAGAATCGTGGTCATCTATTGTATTTTTTCCTTTAGACATCAAAGGACAAGCTACCTACAGAGCATACAGTTATTTACAAAAACGAAACTCAAGAGGAAAATCAAATACATTTATATATACTTATTATAATACACCGATGTCTGGCATACATCGGGGATTATACAAAAATAAATGCAGGCATTGTTAGGCAGCGTTAGCTTCAATCTCCAGACATACATATGTTCATATGGCATGGATGCACATATATACATGGTATATATAAAGATATAGTATGAATGCTAGTGTATATATGTGTGTTTGTGTGTAACTGAACGTGTGTGTGTGAGCCTGTGTGTATGTGCTAGCATGTCTATATGTCGTATATATATCGCTGCATAAAAAGAGGTCCCAATCGTCGATAAAACAAAAACAGGTGTGGAATTTATAATCGATAACAGGATAATGTACGAACAAATTACAATACTACGGAGATTACGTGTTCGTATATATACGATATAAAAAGTAAAACTGTACAGGGCGCACTTAGCAAACTAAGTAGACAACTACAATAACTAAAAAGAATGCATCAAAGAAATACTCACGATGGTAGCAATGGTGGGGGCAGAGCACCGCCTGGCCGACCACCGGGCAGAGGTGGAGCACCACCGCCGGGGCGGCTTGGTATTGCGGGCGCTGGGCGTCCAGTTGCCGGGGGCAAAGGTGGATTGCGACCTCCGCCCAATGAGCCCTGTAAAGAACACACACACACACACATTTATAGAAAGTTCCTTTTGTAGAGTGGATACCTTATCCACCAGGGCAACTACCTGTTGGGTGGGTGCTGTCTTCCGTGGGCCACCGGGGCTAGGAGGCGATAGATGTGGGTCCAGACCGCTTGGTAGCCAATCATTCTTCACAGGCGGTGGCAATGGCGATGATACGGTAGCCATTGAGACATCACCTGCATATTAGAGAGAGGGAGAGAGAGAGTGAGTGAGAGAATAATATGGTAATAGTACGATATTTAAGGTATCTTTAGTTATTATATTGTACATATAATAACATAATAATACTATAAATATCGATTAACTAACCGATAATTTGTAAAGCATCCTTGCAGGCGCGATACATGCGCAACATTTCCTCTCGCCGTGTTGCAGACTCAGCCGACTCTTCCATCATTTGTGCCTGGAGAGAAGAAGTTGTTATATTAACGATATACAGATACATATATAGATTGCTCTCTCTCTCTCTCTCTCACCTGATCACCGGAGGCATAGAGATGGGCCAACAGTTCGCCATTGATAAAGTCCTTGGCATTGTTGATGATCAGCATCATGATGGCCTTGGGTACCATGTCCCGCGTGGTCTTTGTGACGATCTTCATATACGAATCGACCAGATTACGAATAGTCTCCACTTGACGCTCCAGTTGTGGATCGGACGAGCTCTCCTCATTGGCCGACTATATTTTTTGTTTTGGTTAGCGTTAGCGTACGTTATCGATCGACCATTAATCGATTTGTATTGTTGTTGTTTTTGTTTGGGGATTTTACAATATTGTAATTTTGTTATAGTTCGATTGGTTTGGTTTATGGTTGTTGAGGGGGCAAAAGTAAGAGGGAAAAGAATACAAACAAACGAATCAATTAAATGATAATAGTGTAAGTTGCATTGAATCCAAAAGATGCCAAAAACAACGGTGCAGCTGACAAAAGTAAAGCACAATGTACGGTGGTCAAATCTCTCGATAACCGATGAAAGATGAAAGAATTCAACAAATTGATTTTGATTTATTTGAAATCTTATCGAGAGATTTGATTGTTAACCAGTAGTAGATTCAATCAATATATGGTTTATAATACTATGTACATACTGTTACTTGCTAATTCGTATCGAAAGTAATCAACAAATAACTCAAAACGAACTTTAAAAGCTGTGGTACTTTTCTTTTTTTTTTTTTTAAATAAATTAAATGTGTATTGGACCCAGAGAAATAATGTTAGTGATCAATTTAACTGCAGTGTTATAATTATTTGTTATGTGAAGACTGTGTTCCCAACTATAACATACAAATGATATACTAAAATTCGCTATCAGCAATTAAATATTGTGATTTCAATTAACTTTTAACCAGTTCATTGCCATCAATATCCCGATAGATCGAAAGATGATAATGATGCCTAAAATCTTGATTACTAAAATGAATAAAATCTCCTTCTACTCTTCGATTTGTAAAATCCCTACTGAAATATGTTAGATTGTGAGAAGTGAGATGAGTGTACCCAAATCAGAGTGAGGGAACTATCGATTTACTAACTATCGAATCGAAGTCAGTGATTCTGTTATATTAGGTGTGCAACTCAGGTGCCGCTCTTTGTTAGTAGCTGGCTCTAGAAGTGATTGATTTTGACTTGTCCAAAACGTGATAAGCCAAGCTTAGACATATGCTAAACAATAATAACTTCAACAAATTTGTGATTTTCTTATTGTATTTTATATTTCTGGTTGTGCGGAAATATCTAATTTGAAGCCAAATAGTCGTCATTAGCGGTAATTGCTGCAGTGGCACAAAAGGAAGAGTTATCATCATCTCAAAAGACAAACACTTTTACCATTAATGTAGAGCTTGAATTCTGCCAGAAAGATGAAAAAAAGTTGTGTCTAGCGATGGCAAATACTTTGATTAATCCATTTGTAATAGTTTTTTTTTTTATAGATAAGTTGAGTTTTCATCAAAAAAAAAAACAGCGAGAACTTAGTTGCGGACCTAATACTAAACAACGTTGTAGGATCAAGCTTTCCGACCATGATATGTTTTCATGTATGGGCTCTTCTACACACTCTGAAGCTGGGAACTGTAAATCGACATAACTTTGCAGTTTTTCGACAGTACAATGAAATCAAAAATATGTTAAAAAAGCGTTTAAAAATGTCAATAAATACTAAAATACTCTTTCGACTTGTATTTTGCTTTTTAGTTACGTAAGTAGTGAGGCTTAGTGTGTTAGATAAGAAATGAATTTAATAATAATACAAATCAATGCCAATACTATTATGTTAAAGGTAAGATTATTAGATCGGGTTAACGTATACGAAATGCATCTCAGGCAATTAATTGAGGAATTTCTCAAAGATTGTGAATAATTTGTAACAGAAAAATCAACATACTTTTTGCTGTTAACAGTTGGATATATATATATATATATATATATATATATATATAGATTGATATTGTTATTGTATTTCAGTATTTTGTTTTTTTTTTTTATATATATATGTGGTCATTTCGTTTGGTCGGTGGACGGGAAAATAGAAGAAAATAATTTATAAAAAATATTGTAAAATCAAAATTATATTTTATATATATTGTCATTAATATATTGAAGCATATATAGTAAGATGGACTTCTCCAAGTTAAACACAAAATGGGAGAAAGGAGGAGAAATTGAAATGGAAAATTTGATCTGACAAACGAGATGAAAACGTAACGTGGAAGTCATAAATTATTAACCCTTTTTCTATATTCTTTTAATATTGTTAGTCAGTCTTGAAAAGAAGCACAAATAAAGTACGGTTAGTTCACATAAAATGTGATTCTAGTTTTGTTAAGTAATGTTTGGTCGATCCAAATCAAAGGCGAAATCATAATTTTGTACCCCAATTACCAGATTTTTATTTTGATTACCAAAAGCCCATCTCTTTTTTGTTGATGACTCTTGTAATGCTTCTTCTGATCTTTTTTTTGCATATAGCTTAGTCGCTCTTGTTCTAAGAATCTTTCAAATTCCAATTCGTCCTAAGTTCAAAACAAACACACTACATAGGTTAATAAATAAATGCAAACATAAATAGAATATTAAGTAGAACTAAAGATAATGCTGCCCCTTTTCCTTGTGTATAGGGTGATAAATATATAAATCATATGCCATAATAACAAAAACAAAAGAATAGAAGAAACCAAAGGCAATAGCAAAGTCTATGACTTAAATATAGCTTTACAGTATAGATAGAGATAGTTGATAGTTGATAAATAGATAGATATTGTAGGAAAGTATGCAAAGTATATGCTAAAAATGATGAAAAGAAACAAACCTCTTGTCCTTCCTGCACATTTTATAAATCATATACATAGTTTATATATATTGATATTATGATGAATTTTGTGGTATATTTATTTATTTGTGGTATTTGGAGCGCAAAGTTTAAAAAAAAACCAAAAAAACAAAGAAATATTGAAAAAGTTATTACTTAACGTTATCAAAATTATTTTTGTATTATAAGTTAGTTTTTTTATATTTTTATATATATTCCAAAGACCATTTGTCACAAGATGTAGGAGGAGTATGTATGCATACATTTGTTATGAGGGATGAACGATTAGTAAACACTTTACGCACAATACAAGCTCTTGCCGACGGCGTTAGGAAATAAGGAACGGAAAGAAATTGTGAGGGCAGGAAGGAATGAAAGAGGAATATGTTGGAGAGGAGGCTGCTCGTTCTGATCATTCGATATGGCAATAATTCCGATGGTAAATGAGTCTTAAAGAAAACAATTCTGTTAACTTAACAGCGCTTAAATATTTGAGTAACAGCGCGCTGTTGTACTACAGAGTTGGGTACAAATGTTAAGTACCAAACAACAACAGGCTCTGTTACGCACTTACAGGTAGCGCTGCTAAATACCATACTGTTAAAAAGTATTAAGAATACGCGCTGTTAGCTTTACATAGCTTTGAACGATCGTTAACTCTTCTGGTATTTTGGATAATGTTTGAGATAATTAAATAGAGAAAGGTAAATAGGATAAGGTAGGGTAGGGTAGGGTAGAGAGATTGGTAGACACCAAAGTTAATGTCACATGCTACACAAAGCATTAGGTTACGTCAAATGCATTGGATGGTGGTAGCATGAGGTCTTGCGAGTTGTTATCTTATCATTGGGGGGTACGGAAGGGGATAATACACGTTCGTTAACACATACATACATACATTGAGGCTTAGTCTAAGCTACAAGCTTAGCACGATAACTAAATGTTGATAATATCTTGATATAGTATAAGATTTATACAAGTATTATTATAGTATAGCTATGCACTGAGCGTACGCACCTCGTCTCCGTTCTCCTGGGTCTCCTGCTTCTCGGGATAGACGCCGGCGCGCAGGAACGAAGCCTTCCAGGATTCGACATCCTCAACGGTCTCGCACGAAAGCTCCAGTTGTTTGTAATCCTAAATGTGTGAACATGTGTGTGTCAGTGTGTGTGTGTGTGTGCGGTAGGAGAAAGAGAAGCGTCCAAGCGCAAAGAGAACAAATGGATAGGTATTTTCGTCAAGCATTTGGTAAATGGGACACAACGTATTACGATTACGATAACGATAACGATTACGATTACGATTACGATTGTACGAGTACTTGGACGGGTTGTGGTGGTTTTGGTGGCTTTGGTTGGTTGGTTTTTCGGGTCTGTTAGATTTATATCTTATATCTTGTTTTCATATTTTGTTTTCGTTTTTAGCTTTCTACGGCTTGAGTCAAGTTGGTTTCGTTGGCAGCGTGTGTCTTGGACCAAAGGTTAGTTTAGTGTAGTTTGTAGTATCGGTGGTATATATATATAGAGATATATATTCAAAGACATATGTATATATATGTTGATCGCAGGATATCGTTAGCTAGCGTTGGGTTAGGTTTAAGTTTGATTTGGGTTCGTCATGCTCACAAATCGAAGGCACGAAAGGAGTTTGCAAATCGTGTGCGCACGTTCTCGCCTGCTCCTTGCAAGCTCCTTCATCCTTCGATTTGACTCAAATGTTGATAAAAACATAGTAATTTTTATCTTATACAAAAAAAATTAATTGTTTACTATTTGAAGTTCGATCACTTTCTTTTTCTTTTGTTTGTCTGAACTGAAGAATCAAATTTGGAATTGAATTGAAATTGTTGCGAAACAAAAGATCAATGTAAATAATTGAATGTAGTTAACATTGTTGAGTCGTCTACAACAAATAAGCCCATAAACTATTTATAGTTTAATTGTTGTAGTTCGATTTGTTTGTTATATTTTGGTTTTTTCTTTCTTTTCATGTTTCTCATTTCTTACTGTTTTTCTGTTTGTTTCATTCTCATTTGAACTTTTTCAGGTAAGTTTTCTTTTTATCTTTTTTTGTTTGGTTTGTTTTTCATTTTTTTGTATGCTAACAAAAATTACTAACCTTATAAACATTACGTCCATCGGGACTGAATAAAGCAAATGTAACACGTCTAGACATTGACATAAAGCCCTGCTCAATATCGCGCAATTTCAAACCATCCAACGGCAACATGAATTTCTTTTCCCTCTCATCCTCGTCCTTGTACCAGGAGATGCTCTCCGATGTGAGCACAAACCAATATGGACGCGACCCGCCTGCAAAAGAGATTAATATATAGCATATACATTTAGTAAATCTCAGACAGATCCATGACAGAGACACGTACACATATGAAGAGTGACAGCAAAGATGAGATGTGGGTGGGGAAGATGGATCTGGGAGTATATGGCAGGTATACATTGTACATACTAAAGCACGATTCGATCAAGTTTTAAGTTCAAGCACATAAGCTACAGCACAATAATAATGATATAAGAAATGATATATAGGAAATACAAACCGAGTATACGTGGCAAAAACCATAGCAAAGCTGTCAGTTTTCCATAGTTTTTAATTTTATCGGATTTTTTGTTTGTATATCAAGAAAAGTAATAGTACAAGAGAGACCAGCAGAAATAAACAGGAAAAAAGAACAGAAAGAAAACACCAAACGTCAAATCAATCAAAAAACAAAACGAAATAAACAAAGACAAAACAAAAGGTTAAAAATCTGTGCAAATATTACTTAATGAACTTGAACAAGCTCTTAGCATCATGCCTCATGCCTCTTGGAGAAAGATTTAACTTTGGCAAAGTGCTAACAGAGGTTGCTTTACCTATGCCGTTAACTATTAAGACAGCTTGCCGTGAAGCTGTTATTACTTTTGTGCATTCTATATAGACAAGTTACTAATAGCAATTATATTGAGTGCTAGGCTACAATAAGTTTAGGTTTAGTTGGGGGAAAGTTAAGGGCAAGTTTAGGTTTAGTTGTGGGCAAGTTAAGGGCACGTTTAGTTTAGGGTAAGTTTAGGGTTAGCTGAATCAGTGTCACAGGGTGTTGATTGAGTGCAAAGTGCGGCGACTGTTTGTTGATCTTGTTGTTACAAACGGATGCGAGATTTGTAGAGCCGATCTATAGACATATAACATACCTTTCATAATGCCCAAATTTTGTATGACCATGTGACCCTTGCGAATGACCTGATTGCCAAGCTGTCGGGTACCGGTCTTATTTGCATTCTCAGATTTGTTCTGAGCACTGTAAAGAGAAGAAGCTCGATTAGTATATGACTAGACTATCGTATATATAGCATGGGTTATCAGTTGAATCAAGACATACTTGGCAAAGCCAATGAAATCCTCGTGATTGGTATTCATGTAGGCCAACTCGAAATCGATAAGCAATAGAATTTGCTCCTTGCAGCGCTGCTCCCGTTGACGCACATGCGTGGCAATGATGCGTTCGGTTTCCTCTCGCAAGCGCGGATAGCGACTCATCTGCGAAGAGTAGACAATCAATAAGACATACATATATGTTAGATATATATCTATCTATACTTTGCCTACCTTATCGGTGCACATGCGCACAACAACGGACAATTCCTGTACGACTAGATCGACACACTTGATCACCGGCTCCTTGAGCAGCGCAATCTGGCGCTTCACAATCGCCTCGAAGGCCATGTCGGGCGTGAAGAGACCCACACGAATACCGTGTATATTGCGAATGGCAAAAGAAATCTCGCGACGCAGCTCCTTCTCATCGCAGGCCATTTTAACAATTTCAAAGCGAAGACTAAAAACAGAAGTAGTTGCATAATATAAGTATAAATTAAAGGTTTTATATGTATTTAGATATACATATATATGCAATCTTACCGCTCGTGGAATATGCGATTGATTTTAGCACCGCCAGAGAGTTCATTTGTATTAACCAGGGCAGAACCGCTGCCCTCGATGGTGCGCTCAAAGTCCGACTGCAATTGTTGGATCATTCTGCGAAGCAAGAAAATTAGAGAGTTACCACCAACATTCCCCACAGTCCGATCGATGATCTTACTGCAACATAGCCTTTGTCTTGATGCTGGCATCGCCGGGCTGAAAATGCTTAAACTCCTCGACCTCCTTCTCCAGCGTTAACATCTGCTTCTGCAACTTATCCCGCAAGCCGGGCAATGTGTCGCGAATGTGATTCGTAAGCTGCTGATTTAGTACTCGCTGCAAATAGGGTGTACCCAGGCGATCGGCCATGTGGCGATACGATGGATGGCTAAGGAAGAACTTGCGTTCAGCGGCCAGCGCCATATGGATATCCTTCCGTCCTTCAATATCCTTTTGCGAACGATTCACGACACCGATATAGCCACGTCGCAGTGGCAATAGTTTATTCTCAAGAATATCGCGTGCATCGGTACCCTCGTCCATGAGATCCAGCTTGGTAATGACACCAATTGTACGTACGCCCTGCGGATCAACCTCCTTGGCCAACTTGAGGGCATCCGAATTGGCCAAATCAGTATTGGCTGGCGTTACGGCCAATATCAGACAGGTCTCCTTGCGTATAAATTGGAATATCATTTGCTTAATCTGCTGCTCAATATCCACAGGTTGATCACCGATCGCCACTTTCGTTAGGCCAGGCAAATCGATAAGCGTCAAATTGAGCACATATGGCGAATAGACGCGCAAATTAATCGGAATGTTTGAGATACCCTTATTGCTACCAGTTACACGATCCGTCTCATCCTCAATCTCTTTTCGTATCTCATCGAAGCTGGCAAACTTTTTCCCCTTACAATGAAGAAATTCGCCATATTCTGCAATGTATCAAATATAAATTAAATATTTATATATGTATATCAAGGGATCACCATGCTTACCGGTGATACCGTTGATCAATTGCAAAATCAAGGGTCTGCGCGTTACAATGCCAGATCCACGAGGCAGAAAGTCTCTGTAAAAGAGGGAAAATAATCATTTTTATTATGATGAGTTTAACTTGTTTATTGTAATTCGAGTGGCAAGACACACACGTGTATGCTTATATGTGTGGTATGTGGTGGCATAACAATTATTCAGGTGTACAAACGGTACACACTTCAAAATCACAATTTAAAAAGTATACACTTTAAATACCCTTATATATGATTTTATAAAATTGCTTTTTATTCCACTGTGCAGTGGGTCGCAGCTTGAACTGCTTTCTGACACACTGCTTGGCACCAGGATCTTTCCCTTTAGTGCTCTCACAGATTTGCTTTGCACTGCTTGTATCCGACCCTCACTCTCTCCCTCATTTTGTTCTCTCTGTGATTATTAAGACAGCCTTTACGTCAGTTTTGGCAGGAGGCTCTTCCTCTCTTCCCCTCTCCCTAACTCTTACTGATTTATTTTGCACTGCATTAACAGCTCCTTCGACTTTCGCTCTCTTCCTCATCTTACTCTATCTGCAGCTCACAACTGCTTGCTTATAAACTACTTGCTACATCAAGAGATCCTTAGAAGCAGAATCATTCCATTTCTCTCTCTCTCTCCTTGCTTGTGTCTTGACAGACTGCCACTCTCTCCATCTCCCTTACTATATCTTCTCTTTCTCTCTAATCGAAAATGAGCGCCACTTACAATATGCTGACACAGCGCGTAAATTATTGTCGCATTTGTTTATAGCACGATATACGATGACAATGTGGCTGAGCAGCTTTAAGTGCAAATGAGTCATGGTGGATGATTATCAAAGAGGAAATGAGAGGGAGAGGAAGAGTGAGAGAGAACCCACTTGGACATTCGATTGTTCGATTGATCAATTGTTTTGAAGTTGTGGGAATGGTTATCGAAACCAAGCACAGCACAAACAACAACAGCAACAGTGAGCAACATGTGCAATTAATTGAGTGGGAATTATCACATCGTATTACGGATTCTATATAAACAAATCTACATACAGTTTGTACATATTTTATATAGAATAATTGCAAGCTCAGTAGTCAGGCCAGTGGGGCCTGTTGGGCATGTTTGTATATTTGTACATTAATATTCATATGGGTACATATTGTATGCGATTATTAATGTTAATGTTGTGTATATACACAATATTATTGCCGCATATTTGACCTGTTTTCCTGCGGGGCATAAACAAATCCGCGTAAGTCCACAAAAAGCCCTCTGACCCACAGAGATCCACACAAGCTTGCTGCCTTATCGTCGATATCGCAAACAATATCAATTATAATGACACAACATGAATCATCGATAGCAATTTTAATCACAGTTTGTTTAATGAGCGTCAAAAATAAAAACAATAACAAAAACCACTTAAGAAAAATAAACACTAGCTTGATAAAAACTATTAAGAAATTTCGAAAAATTATTTTTCAAAGTTCGCTCGCTTATCTTATCAACGCAGGCAAATGTGCTCCAAATTCACAGTAGCCTGTAAACATATTGGAAATTGTTTTCAGTGTAAATAATTTGCAATGTTATCAATTACTTGCGATGAGTAACTCACTCATGAAAGTGTGTACACAGATTTTTATTGTAATTCACACACACACACACACTTCTCCAGGTGGTTGCGTGCGAAAACACACAACACACACACGAACATGAATTTAAAATTGTAAAATTGTAAATTGGTTTGATGATATCAGCACCAGCTTCATTTATTTCTAAACAAAGTTTGTTTCATTGTTTCTCTCCCTGCGGAGATGACTCAAAAACTACTCATACTCAACTCTGAAAACAACTGCAAATTGTTGTTGCTTTTTCTTTGTCTTCTTTTTCATCTCTTTCTTTCGATTAGCTAAGCACAGTTAATGCAAACAATTAGCAAAGAGGTCAAAAAGCTCTCACAAAAACAACGTAACGAAGAAGATAAACAGATGGAGCAGAGACGAACTCACACACGCACACATGCATGCACTCTCGCACTCTCACTTGCAGTTAAGTAGTAAGTGCAACAACACGACGCCGGTTGACAGCGCAAAAGAGCGATCTCTCTCAGATCAGATCAGCTGCTGCTGCGTGTGTGTGCGTGTGTGTCTCTCACTCTCTGAGAAAGCGGTTTGTGCGTGTGTTGGTTTGTTTGCGCTGTCGATTTTGATTTCATGATGCGTTTTAACGGATTTTCCTCTTCTTCTTTATTTTCTTCTCTTTTGTTGCTACAATTTAATTGCTTTGTAAAATGCAACTGTATTTAGCCTTGAGTAACCAGACTATTGTTCATTATATTACAAAAATAAAACTCAACTTTGTTTCTCTCTCCCTCTCTCTCTCTCTCTATTGTTTTCGCATTCTTTGGCTATTCTACGCACGCACAATATGTATGTGTGCGTCAGTGGCTAAACTTAAACTATATATGTATAGGCAAATATATGCAGGACTATGTTCCTACATATGTATGTATGTACATACATATCTGGACTTTACATATGTACATAGGAAAACACATGCTAAATACAAAAACAAATACATACTATGTACAACCATATATAAATATGTTTTGCTCCAATGTCAAGTTATCACACTCAGTATGATGAATCAATATACATAGCTGTGTAAGTGTTGCTGTGTGTGTGTGTGTGTATGCAAAGATGATGAGGAAGAAGTGGAGGCAGCGCAAGAGAGAACGCGCAGCAGAGATGCCATGAACTATTGACATTTCTTGTTCGCTGAGCTTTTCTCACCGCTAATGTTAAAATGACATTGAATACTCTTCTCCCTCAATCTCTCTCTCGGGGCTTACAGTTTGAGCTGCAGCATCATTAAATGACATTGATGACAACGGCAGCCACAGCAGCAGAGGCTGCATCAGCAACATAAGTGGCATATGAAAAAGTATAAAACTAGGTCATTAACAAACACGCATACACACACACATACATTGATATCCCCCCTGTTTATATACACAATATAAATTCAATATACATATACATATAAGGGTGTGTTAGTGTGTATACAATACAAATGCGAAGCGGCGCATGCGAAAACAACGGCTTTGCCAAATGGACTGCGCTGCGTTGAGCTCTGCTTGCTTTTGTTGTTGCTGATGCAGTCAGCTTATGTAAGTACAACTGCATATCAAAATGTGTCTAAAGGAGGAGAGAGAGAGCTTGCGCATGCACACACACATTCATGTATTGGAAATACCCAAAGGAAGCAGCGCCCACGCTTTTCAATACACACAATATACACACACATACACATAGTGTATGCTTGTGTGGGTCTGTACCAAGGACTCGGAGCTATGCTCAAGAGCATAAATAGCCAAGCGGCAAAGAAGAAGAGATGGTCAGGCGCAAGAAGGGTGACGTACACACACACACACACATCCACACAACATAGAGAGCATCTGTGGTGAAAAGGATTACTGTGGTGCCGACAGAGGCAGAACCAGAGGCTTATATAATTTTGCAAATTTGCATAGAAAAAATATGCATACACATGCACAAATTTATATGTGTGTGTATGCATGTGTGTGTGTGTGTCTGCCTTTCATTAACAGTTACAAAAGTTACAGGCAGTAGTGGAATGAGGGGACCTGAGCAGCGCAGCAGCGGCAACAAAATGTAGGCTAGCGTTAGTGTCGGCGTCGGCATAAACGTCGACAGCGACAGTGGCAGCATTGCATAAATGTCAAAGTGAAGTGTGTAGTAAGAGAGAGAGAGGGAGAGAGAACATTGTAACTGTGATGGGGATGGGATGAGGGTTTGGGCTGGGACTGGTGTGCTGTGGTGGGTATGGGGTGGCGTGGGGACTGGCGAGAAAGGGAAAGAAAATCATGTGCTGTGCGCTGCAAAAGGAAATGTCAACGTGCATTGATTTTTTTTTTGTGTTCATTTTGTGTTAATTTCGTTTCCCTATCGCCACCAGCTTTTTTTTGGGGCGTAAGTATTTTGTGGGTTATAGTATTTGTTGTTGCTGTTGTAGCGTTTTCAGGGGGCGGGCAGAAAATCCGATAGATAAAAAAAAGAACGAACGAACGAAGCGCAATGAGCGCCGCGTAGCCAGCAGAGTCCAACCTGCTTTACCGCCCAACGCCACCCCACACACAGACATAACACAACTACAACTGCTATTTAGCTGAGTATGGGAGGGAGAAAGAGAATAACAATCGTTAAAAATGTTTAGTTTTCGTTACTTTTTTCTTATTGGAACTGAGTCTATCTATTTATGTGTGTGTGTGTGAGTGAGTTTAAGTAAAGTTTACTTTACAATGGAAGCATTGCGACAACAGTATGAGGTGTTGACCTGATCCCTATGCAAGTGGTTACCTCTATGTGTGAGCAAGAGAGTATGTATGTAAGGTGGTTGTTATGCTGTCTCTGCTTCTGCCGCTGACCATGTACAACTGGATGCGCATTTACTTCTACACACACATATACTGTTACATAGGGGAAATTATTGATGGCCACCTGCTCGCACCACACACACACACAACACCCACTGACCAGGGCAGGCAACAAAAACAAAAGCCAGGAATGCTGCTTCATTGATTATTCACCGAAATTCACACCAACACACACCCGCACCCATGCTTACTCACACACATCACTAGAGTGAGAGCGCGCACACACACACACATAACCATACATGGCTCTCAGAACAGTCTCACACTCTCTCAAGCACACACAGAGCTTTCGCGCAAAAAATATGGATTTTCCTTCGATTGTATAAATAAATTCTTTGGGAATATTGGAGAATATCGGGAAATATAATGAAGTTTCTTCTTCTTCTACTTACTTGCCCACAAAGTTCTCGAGCACGGAACTCTTGCCTGCCGACTGTCCTCCAACTACGGCAATTTGTGGCAAATCCAGCTGCATATGCACCCCCAATGATGTGAATGCATCCTGCAGCTTATTGACAATGGGTATCAAGTTATCCATGGCGACCTACTGTGATGGCGGTGACTGTGACGGCGACTGTGACTGCTATGACAGTGGGACAATTGGGAGAGTTCTTAGAGTAACTCTTTCAATCACGTTCTTTTTTTTTCTTCGTTCTTTTTCTTTTTTTGTCTCTCTTCTGTTGTTGATGTTACGTTGTTTAACAGTTAATTGCTGCGCGGAGAAGAACGAGACGAGAGAACTGAGAGACGGCGCTTAAGCTCTGACTACGACAACGACAGCAGCGACGACGACGCCTACGCCACAGCCTCTGGCTCTGCCCGCTGCTGCTGCTGTTGCTCGATGTTTGTGCTGCACGGAGTGGCGGCTGCTCTGCTCTGCACTGAGGGCACTGATACCTTTTTAGTTATCACAAATTGATGTGAATGTTTTTCTGTTGTTTTTTGCCTTGTGTTTCTTTTTTGCTCTACTGCTCTCTCGCACTCACACACACATATATGCGCGACGAACGTAACAAAACGTACAACGCTATCTTCCTTTCTCTCTCTCTGCCGACACCAACAAACACTGCCACTTGTGTTTTTTGTTGTTGTTGTTGCTGCTGCTGCTCCTACTGCTGTTGTGGAAAGAAAAGAAAATTAACTGCGTAAGTTGCGCGCAAAACAAAGAGCAGACCAACAAAAAAAACCTAGTTATCACTCTATGTATGTATATCGGCTATCGGAGAAATTCTTATAGGAATCCAGGCACAATCACAAAAAAACCAACAAAAAAAAAAACGTATAACCACACACACATTGACACACGCACACACAGACGACGACGGACACGTTCAATTCGACGACGGCATCGAAGCGCGTAACGTAAGCGTGCCTTAGCTTTTGCCTTGATGGTAGGTGCTATGGTTCTGGGCTGCGCTGCTGCTGATGACGACGGCGACGCGTTGGGCCTGGCGTTTGTGTTGCTGCTGCTGCGCTCTTGCATATGATTTTTCTGTGCGTGTATATGTGTGCGCGCAGGGTTGTTCTCTTGTTTATCAAAAAATTTCACTGCAAAATTTAGCTAACCGATATCGATAAATTAAAAACTTAAAATTTGGAATTTTGATTTCAGACACCCAGACTAAGTATTTTCTTAAATGGTACGTGGTAATAGTGTATTTGGATTTATTTTTTTTTTTATTAAAAAACTAAGAACAATTAAATTAAAAAAGTTAAACTGGCATAGGCATAAACAAATTTGCACGCACACACAGGCACACACACAATGGAAAAAATGTACTCGTCGAGAGACACGAATGTTGAAATCAATAGGAACATACAAAAATAAATCTATTTATTTGAGTAAAACTATTAAATGCTGCCTTTTGACGATTGTCACAAATTCCGAACCTCTCCTTCAACGACAATGAAGAATTACAAATAAATTACGCGTACCGAGCGCTTCACGTCCGCCCCTTTTGACTTTGTTTTTGGTTCTGAATATTCGATGACAACTCATCGGTAGTAGCATAGTAACTAACCAGGGACGAAAATATCTCACCTCGAGTATTTTATTAATATCGTTTGCAATAATTTTTAATATATATGTATTGTCTTAAAATGTTGTTTAAGTTATGTTGACATTTCACCAAAGTATATTATGATTTTATAATATCCTGGAAAATCCAATAAGAATTTAAAGACATAAATATCGATTTTCTCTGTAGTTCGGCGCCAAAAGGCATACAAACAGGGCTTGGCGAATATATTTCAAAATTGTTACGAATTAAATAAATAAAATTAAGAGTATTCACTAATAAAATATATTCATTTTCGTGATGATTGATTTTAAATAAAGTATTTTAAAATTTATATATTGATTGAATGAGTAAAGTAATTTATGTAACTATCGATAGGCAATGAGCAATAACATTACAGAATAATGTTATACATGACAGCGCCAGATGAGTTAACAGATGCGAGAGAAACGAATCGTCATTATACATTACATTTTTCGGCCAGTTACGAACTTTCGCTCAGTCATATTTCAGTGTTCAATAGAATCAATTGTGTCTGGCGCCATACGCCGAGTGTGATATACGGAAAATAGTTTGAAACAAAAAGTCTTATTGTGAATCAAATAATTTAACTAAATCAAAAGGTAAATATGCATTTATTGAATTAATTTAAAACTGCGTAGCATTACTTACATTGCTTGGGTGCGAGAACTGATACGGCATCTGGGGACAAAGGCAACAAAGAAAATGTTGCATGTAATGCAGCTGTGCGTATGCATGCATGTATGCGTGCTTGCGTGCATAATGCATTTTCTAGTTGCATATTAGGAATACAACATTTTGTTGCTGCTTCGCATATTTAGTTATTTATATACTTCATTTAAAAATATAAGATTTAAGCAAGTCGTCATGGTTACTTCAAAACGCCATCTTTGTTTGCACACTTCAAAATGGCGACGCAGTGCACTAAAATAAATAGGGTACATACACACACATCTAGCAAATGAAAAACATATAGAAAAACAAGCATACATACACCACAACATATGAAAGTAGTTAGAAAAAACGATTAGTCATGCAGTGTCATGAAACATGATGAAATAAAATGATGATTCGACTTGCAGGAAATATGAAATTATTTATATATAAATATGTATAATATATAATGAAAGTAAGTATATGTATAAGGGAAAACCCTAAGTTCACATAAGTAATTTGTTATACACATACTGTTATATTGTTATCGAAACTGGCTAATTTTAACTGTATTAGGCTAGAGAGGAGGCAGAGGTGGCTGCTCCAATTATTAAAAGTAGGTCACGACGCAGAAAAACTTACTGCGCACTTTCTACCCAACGTTATGTATACACATTCTCCCAGACTAAGTGCCAAGTTGTAGGGGCTTATATTTTCTAATACCTTATCGATTTATCTGACCTACAATATATTTTTTCTTAGCAACAGGAAATATGCAGATCTTTGTAAAGACCCTGACTGGCAAGACCATCACCTTGGAGGTGGAGCCATCCGATACCATTGAGAATGTCAAGGCCAAGATCCAGGACAAGGAGGGTATTCCTCCAGATCAGCAGCGTCTGATCTTCGCCGGCAAGCAGCTGGAGGATGGACGCACTCTTTCTGACTACAACATCCAGAAGGAGTCCACCCTCCACTTGGTGCTCCGTCTGCGTGGTGGCATGCAGATCTTCGTCAAGACCTTGACTGGCAAGACCATCACCTTGGAGGTGGAGCCATCCGATACCATTGAGAATGTCAAGGCCAAGATCCAGGACAAGGAGGGTATTCCTCCAGATCAGCAGCGTCTGATCTTCGCCGGCAAGCAGCTGGAGGATGGACGCACTCTTTCTGACTACAACATCCAGAAGGAGTCCACCCTCCACTTGGTGCTCCGTCTGCGTGGTGGCATGCAGATCTTCGTCAAGACCTTGACTGGCAAGACCATCACCTTGGAGGTGGAGCCATCCGATACCATTGAGAATGTCAAGGCCAAGATCCAGGACAAGGAGGGTATTCCTCCAGATCAGCAGCGTCTGATCTTCGCCGGCAAGCAGCTGGAGGATGGACGCACTCTTTCTGACTACAACATCCAGAAGGAGTCCACCCTCCACTTGGTGCTCCGTCTGCGTGGTGGCATGCAGATCTTCGTCAAGACCTTGACTGGCAAGACCATCACCTTGGAGGTGGAGCCATCCGATACCATTGAGAATGTCAAGGCCAAGATCCAGGACAAGGAGGGTATTCCTCCAGATCAGCAGCGTCTGATCTTCGCCGGCAAGCAGCTGGAGGATGGACGCACTCTTTCTGACTACAACATCCAGAAGGAGTCCACCCTCCACTTGGTGCTCCGTCTGCGTGGTGGCATGCAGATCTTCGTCAAGACCTTGACTGGCAAGACCATCACCTTGGAGGTGGAGCCATCCGATACCATTGAGAATGTCAAGGCCAAGATCCAGGACAAGGAGGGTATTCCTCCAGATCAGCAGCGTCTGATCTTCGCCGGCAAGCAGCTTGAGGATGGACGCACTCTTTCTGACTACAACATCCAGAAGGAGTCCACCCTCCACTTGGTGCTCCGTCTGCGTGGTGGCATGCAGATCTTCGTCAAGACCTTGACTGGAAAGACCATCACCTTGGAGGTGGAGCCATCCGATACCATTGAGAATGTCAAGGCCAAGATCCAGGACAAGGAGGGTATTCCTCCAGATCAGCAGCGTCTGATCTTCGCCGGCAAGCAGCTGGAGGATGGACGCACTCTTTCTGACTACAACATCCAGAAGGAGTCCACCCTCCACTTGGTGCTCCGTCTGCGTGGTGGCATGCAGATCTTCGTCAAGACCTTGACTGGAAAGACCATCACCTTGGAGGTGGAGCCATCCGATACCATTGAGAATGTCAAGGCCAAGATCCAGGACAAGGAGGGTATTCCTCCAGATCAGCAGCGTCTGATCTTCGCCGGCAAGCAGCTGGAGGATGGACGCACTCTTTCTGACTACAACATCCAGAAGGAGTCCACCCTCCACTTGGTGCTCCGTCTACGTGGTGGCAATTAAATCTCAAACAGGGCGTCTTGGCTACCATCGAGACTGGCCAGACCGTTGAACACCCTACAATTAACACAACTATACACGTATCTATATATATCCGCAAATATTTATTCAAAGTAACTCAATGTATTCCGGTGTTATTTATGTTTTCTCCAAATTAATTCAAAATAGACAAAATAATAAATTGCAATTAGTAAAGTTCATTGTGCATTGAAAACACTGGGTTTTATTTTTTGGAACAATTTTGCTCATTGCAATATCAGTGGTGATCGTTTTGGTTTCGATTGTTTTTAACGAACATCGTTGTTATCAAATTCGATAGGTTCTGTAGCTAACAACGCAAGTTATGTTATGTTTATTAACAGCGACTGTTAGTTACACCTTCAAGCTGACAAGCACATCACTGTAATGTTAACAGTAGTGTTAACTGTCAGCTGGAAGATCCTTCATTCATTTTTCATAAAAAGTACATGTTAGTGATCTATTTAAACTTTATTGTTATGTTTAACATGACTCATTATAACTGTAGGTCCGATTATAATAAGAATTACCCACTTTATTCTTGTAGGGTAGATACTAATCGGGGGGCAACTCGTTAGGAGACCAAAAGTGTATTTTGCTTTTCCAGGCTGGCGATGTTCGATATCGATAAATGCAATGTAATAATCGATTGTTGTTTCAATCATATTCAAATTAAATTGCCACCCATCGCTTGTCCCGAAATCAACAAATCTCAATAGTTAATGAGCGGAAGATAATGTCACACAGATAGTGTGGTTCTATAACTATATAGATCATATAAATATATATATATATAGATTTAAAAAAATATACAACAATATTCGAACAAACGCCAAAAAACAATAAATATATTCAATTTCTTATTATCAATTTAGGCTTTCGCTTGCTTGGTAGTACAGCCCTATAGCTTATATAGTACATATACTTGGAATCTATCAATATAATATAGTATCAATATAGTATAGTATATATATATATATATATATATATATATATATATGTATATGTTGCTAAATACGGATACAATTCTAAAAGCACATGATGAAT
Organism: Zaprionus lachaisei; assembly: GCA_018901815.1. Classification (NCBI taxonomy): domain Eukaryota; kingdom Metazoa; phylum Arthropoda; class Insecta; order Diptera; family Drosophilidae; genus Zaprionus; species Zaprionus lachaisei. The sequence goes on from JAEIFI010000357.1 coordinate 4,939,081, forward strand.
TTTAAATTCAATTTTTAAATTTTTAAATGCATTGATGTAACAAATCATTTAGATATTAAATAATATATGATTTTTGATGTGTGAACGAACACGTTATATGTGTGTGAGTGTGTGTTGTTACAGTAATATCTATCATTAGGTAGGTAGGTAGGTAATAGTATAATATCCTAGTATAAGGCCTGCTTTGGAGACTAGAGCAGACACTCCTTCTCGTTTCGTATTTCCTCTTCTTCTCTTTCTTGTTCTTCTATTTGGTGCTTAATAAGACTTTCTACCAAGTTTGATAGATAGTTCCTTGGGTTTGCGAATGGCCACACGATTCTATAAATTATGTCACACAATTTGAGTTTTATCTTTTCTTTTCTGGATCACAACGTTGAGAAAATGACTAGGCCCACAATATGAAGAATATTTATTCTTCTACCTCTTAAATCTATCTTTATCTCGTTTGTATCATGATCTCCATCTCTTCTTCTGTTTTTTGTTGGCTTTTGCCTTTGTTGGTTTCTTTATCGCAACTGCGGCTGCCGCTGCTGACCGCGATCGTAGAACAACAAATACGCTGGCACGCTGAGCACCTCGTCGATTGAAACCTCTCGCACAATTGTATCGGAGGTGTAGAACCAGCTGGAAGGGGGAACAGGATTAGTGTGTGTGGCAAGTCTTGATTTAGTTTGTGCTATCCTTACCGATGCGCATTGCGCAATGAGCCACGTCGATAGGTGACAAAATGTCCGCTGTTTGCCTCGCCAGAGTGCACCACCACCGCCAGCAGGCGGTAAAGGTTCTTGGGGAACATAGCACCAAATCCTTCCCCGCCAGCGCCGCTGCCATTGTTCATGGGCAGGCTGGATGAGTATAGGGACATGGTGGACCCCCAGGGTGTGCCAGCCTGCAGAGCGAGAGAGAGGAAGATATGATTAGCAATCAGTAAAGTTAATTTATGTGCTGTATTTGATTTTAGGCATCAGTTTGCAGTACCTATAGAGTCTATTTGGGAACTGCCGTACCAGCACTGTTAACAGTTATGGTAAGGCAGTTTCCAAATAAAACCTCTCTCTATTCGTAATCTCAAGTAGGATAGAGGGAGATAAGTAAACATTATAACAGCCCTGCTAAAATTATGTTAAGCTTAGCATACTGTTATGTGTACAGTAGTGGCGCGAAAAGTGATAACAGAGATCCTTTATTCATTTCTCTCTAATGAATGAACAGCCTTCACTCACCTGACTATTGAGATGGGGTTGCACAAAGCTATACGGCGCCATGGAGAGACTCTCAGGGAAGTGCACGTAATCCTGTCGCTTGCACACCTGCCCGGTGGGCAGCCAAACGGTGCGGGCAATGTGAATGCACAGGCAGGCGGGCAGCTTGGCAAAGGTCACAGATTTCGTGTGCATTGTTGTCTCATTGCAGGAATCGCACTTAACATCGTTGAGATCCTCCGATGTGATGTACTCGCTGAGCAGATGACCCAAGCTCAGCCCGGACCGACGCTGTGCTGGCAAATTCAGCGTTATCGAATCAAATTTATCATAACGCACCGCCGACTTGGAGCCGCAGCCATTGCAAACAATCTGTGCACCCATGGCACCCTGGAAGGGATGTGCCACCTGGCTGGGCATCATGCTGGACCAGATGGACACGCGTCCTGGGCCGCGATTCAAGCGCTCCAGGGAACGACATGAATTGGAGACGCGTCGATTGAGTCCCTCGCTGGGATGCTGCTGCTGCTGTGGCAGACGCGGACGCGACAAGCGCTCGCCGCCTAAAATGGGCGAAGCATTCATGGGTGGCGGCAACTGTGTCTGCGACTGCGATTCAATGAAGTTCATGGCAGCCATTGCACTCTGATAGCCAAAGGGGGATTGACCAAAGGAGAAGGGCGAGATGCCAGCGCCGGGTGTCAATGCCTCGATAGTTTCCCGCTCGCACACCGACGCCGGGGAGTCCGGAGTATGCGCCTCGGAGCGCACCAGACGTTGCAGACTTGTCGATTCATCGTACTCCATGTTAAGGAAATCCGTGAGCATCGCCGACGATGGACGATTCGGTTGGTCACCAATGCGCTGACTGGGAGTAGCCCCAGCTCCAGCAGTGGGAGGCAGACTGCCAGCTCGATAGCTGGATAACGCACTGACACTGGCGATTTCCGCATCCGTATGATCAGCGTCGCTGGCTCCTGGCGGCAGCAGAGCATCAGAAAGGCAACCCATTTGCTGTGGCCTTGTGGATTCCTCCTCCAGCGATGAGAGCAGCACATGGAAGAGCTCATGCGCATCGTGTTCCTCCTGCGGGATAACCCAACCCAGTGTATTGAGGGCGCGCAGCACGGCGCCAGGTGAGTGAGGATCACCACGCAGTGTGGCGTGTGTGCCATTGACCACCTCCAGAGTGCTCAGCATCGAACTGATCAGGCTCTTGCGATCCGGTGTGGCTCCATTGTACAGCTGCAGCCAGGCAATGAATTGTGGGCACGCTGCCAGCGCCTGGAGAAGGGTGTTCAGGAAGCACGTTCGTCCGAAATTGTGAAGTCCAGCAATTTGTCCGCGACGCTGACGCAAGCGGGAACCTGTGTGTGTATGTATAGGAACAGTGTTGATTAACAGGCGGATATATATAGAATATATATGTATGTATATTTCGACATACCTGAGGGACCCCAGAAGACAAAGGCGCCGACCACCGCAGCCACTGTGACACCGGCGGCCATTAATATCTTTTCACTCTCCATCTCCTATATAGGGTCTACGTATGTGTGTGTGTGTATGGGTGCTAGTGTACGTTGGGTGGGCTGCTGCTGGGGAGAGGTGCCTGTTGTTGTTGTTGGGGTTTTGTTGCAGCACACAGACCTGGCCAGACTACAACATCGAACAACAACAAACACTTCTATGCTCTCCGCTGCTGTGGTTGCTCTTGTTATGTTGTTGCAAAAGCAGGTAATGTTTTTACTTAAAAACTGAACATTTAGCCCGAAAAAAAATTCTTCTATACTATTGTGTCTGCCTGAATGTTTTGTCGCCGATGTTGCCACACTTCCCCACAGCACAGCAGGGCCTGCCAGACATCTGCTGCAAACAAAAGTCTGGCAACGCCAATTTCGTTAACGGAATCCCTCGATATGTAAACAAAACAAATTGAAGCAATAAAGATATTAGAGAATGTACTACAAAATATATAAATTCAAATAATGATTGAAGTAAATAATAATATAAATTATTTATCAATTGTTTTCTTGCAGTTCATCAAACAGCTGCTGCAAACGACAGTCCGGCAACGCCAGTTTCGTTAACTGTGCAGCAACTCGAGTTTCAAGCAACTTCACTAATTGAAGCAAAAACTACTAAAACTGTAAACATTTTAAATTATATATATATTTAAATAATAACTGCGATAAATAATAATGGAAATAGTTCACCAACGCGAAGAAGTGTTGTAACTTGTAACTGTTTTTGCTCGCACTTCGTCAGCTGTTGTGAGCTGCATACCTGTCTTATTCTCGAATGTTGTGGAACTAACGAATAACAACACACAACTGCAACAACAACAATAACAGCAGCAGCAGCAGTAGAGCAACACAACAAAGGTGGCCTGCGTTTTGAAATTGAGATTTTAAATTCATTATATTTTAACAAACACCACAGTTCGGACGTCTTCGACCCAAAAAGCTTACCAGCTGTAATAATGCTTTCATATTGAACAAATAAGGCAAAACAAATAAAAACTTTTCGATCAAAAATTCAACGTGTAAGTGTTTTTTGTTCGAGAAAATTAAAAAGGGAAACAAGAGTTTTGTTTAATCTCTTTCTTTTGGTGGTGAGTAATAGGTGCAATTTTTTTTTTATTTCGATGAGTGCAACTAATTGTGTCAGACTCGAACCCTCACCCCCCAACCACCCAAATGCGCCGTCCTTGTGTTCATTTCCCAATTTACACACACACACACATCTATGCACACTCAAGCAGCCAGTCACACATATAAAAACAGCATGCTGAGCTACGCTGCGCTGCTGCGCAATATACAATAACAACAAATAATTTTCATCAGTTCTGTTTTCATATGCTGCTTTATTATCATCTTGTTTATGTTGCCTGTTCGTTGTGCAATCTCTATCTCTGGTTCGCTTTTCCGTGTTAAATTTGGAAACTGTGTCAACGCGCCCAGAAATATGAAATTGCAAAACTTTTAGTTTTATTCAAACAATTTTCTTATCGCCGCCCCCATTTTGCGAGTGTGTGTGTGAGTGTAAGGTTGTTGTACGACGTTTTACTGTCTTTGTTGTCTGGCATCACTCACACACACACACACACACACACTTGCACTGCAATTTGAAAGGTTTTTTAACGGCGCATTTCGTTTGACGCAGCTGACCCTGGAACTGAGCTCAGCTGTGCTGTACCTGCCCCCCACCCCTTGCTCAATCCCTCTATCTCTCTTTGTCTCTCTCTCTCGCACACTTTGTAACTCCCCTTCCTTGTTGTGCTGTCGGAAATGCGACGCAATTGCAGCTAATAAGGAGAAACATGTTTATTCTTGTTCATATTTGCAGAGAACCAGTTGCACATTAATAACAACAAACAAAGAAAGAACAAACAAAATTCTACTGTAAAAAAAACTGGATATAAAAAAGAAACAAAGGAAAACTAAGTGAAATGGATGCAAAGGAGAATAATCAACAACAGCAACCAATCAAAACAAACAACGATGTGCGACTGCGCACGGACAGCGAAAGCTCGACAGACGCACGCTTCCTGCTGCCCAGCCTCGATGGCAGCCCCCCAAGGTGGTTACCATGGACGAGGTGACCAGCATGTTCAAGAATCTACGCAACATGGAGTTGGCCCACGAGATCGCTCTCAATCCGGAGTTTAAGCTGCAGCCTTACGAGCCGCCCATGGAGAGGTGAGTCACGTTGCACTCTCTCTCTCTATCTATCTATCTATCTGCTTCTTCTCTCTGACTCTCTCTGCCTTTCTTGCGTAAAACATATGATTATAGGCACTGATAGAAAAAAAATTAAGTTATTATTAGAAATGTGATACATGATGAAATTCTCGTTGCTTCATCTTCTATTCCAATTGGGATAGGTCGAAAATTCTTATATGAACTCCCGGTTATCTCTTTATTTTTGCTTGCTATAAGAAATATACATATATGATATCTAAAGCTCTAGCACATAACTTTATTGGAAAATATCATGAATAGAGAAGAATTTCACATATTTATCCTTAAATAAGAGCTAGATATATATAATAACTATCTAAAACTGATCCTAAATCTTCTTAATAATATGTAGATGTAGTTAAAATTTAACCTCATCATTGAAATCAGCATTGCAACTGAAATAATATGATTATAAAAGAATTGCGAATGAATTTGAGATGGTATATTTAATTATCAACTTGTTTATAAATATTTAAACTAAAAACAGTTTATTTAAAACTTGTTTCTTGGGAATAATGGAATAATTAATAAAAGAAAGAATCGACAGTTAAAATTCATTTGAATGTTATAGTTATAACATTATATCATGTCCTTCTATGCTTACAGTCTCGAGGGTCGCATCAAGACGATGGTGCACAAGGCATTCTGGGATCTGCTACGCGATCAGCTGGAGCGGGAGCCACCATCGTTTGATCAGGCCATACGATTGCTGGGCGAGATAAAGGAGGATTTTCCGCAGTTGTTGTCGGAGAACAATGCGGGTGCCATGGTGCGGATTAGTGCAGCGCTGGATGAGGCCCTTATTCGACAGCAGGCGGAGCGGGGCGTACTGGACTTTCGTGCCTATGCGAATTTTGTGATCAAACTGTTGGCGAATCTCTGCTGCCCGGCACGAGATGAGGCAGTGGCCAAGCTGCGTGAAATCGACGATGTGGTGGACACGTTCCGTGCCATCTTCGAGGTGATGTCTCTGATGAAGCTGGACATGGCCAACTTTATGTTGTCTGCAGCACGTAACGATATCGCTGCTCATTCGGTGGAATACGAGAAGGAGAAGTTCAGCAATTACTTGCGCGAATTCCATGGCAATGGTATGGGGAAAGATTCAATCGTTGCAAGCATTGATTCAACCTTTGCAACTTTCTCTTTACCCAGCTGGCTTCCCTGCCACCGAGGAGTGGCTGCAGCGTCATCGTGCCGGCTGCAGTGGCACCGACGACATCATCTACAATGCATACATGCAGTTGCTGACTTATCCCACGGATAAGGAATTCCCTGAACTGTTGCGCATCGACAGGGGAACGCTTTGAGGGATTGAGCTGGCGTGGACAACGTTTGATACTCTGCGCCTCGTTGATTTCCATAGCACACGGTGTGCCTGTCATATCGCAGCGACGTGAGAATCGCTTCAAGCTGGCGGCACAGCTGGATGTGCTTGTGCAGCATGTAAAGAAAGCAGAGTAGGTAGCAGAGTCTGTTGTTGCACATTGCCATCACTTTCTAATCCATGTGTGTCTCTCTCTCTCTCTCTCTCTCTGTCTCTTTCGCAGCCAAATCGAGGCTGCCATCACGAGCTGCAGCGAGCAGATTCTTGCATTTATTAAGGACTCACTGGCCGCAGAGCAACTGCCGCCACTGAGCGAGGCACAGCAGGCGCAGCTGCGCAGTCAGTTGGAGCAGTTGGCCAACAAGACATCCCCAGTGCGCACGCTCATGTGTAAGTGAGGGGGTGTGGGGGAAGAGGGATTAATCACTTACTTCAATTCATGAACATGATCTCTTTGTGTTTCTTTAGCCAATCGCCTTGATGGCTTCGTGCGTGTCGCTTTGCGTTCCAATGGCAACATACCACCGCCACCCGCTGGCTTTGCTGACTTTGCCGAGGAGCTTGTCGCATTTATTGCCTCGTTCCGTCGTCTGGTGTCCTACAACCACGCGGTCTTTGGCAAATACTTTATACAACTGCTGGCCAAGGGCCAACCGCAATCGCCAAGTGCGGACACTGCCACAGATGCCGTCTGCCCCAACTCGGCGCAGGCACAGACAGCCAAGCCCTAGGAGAATATTGTGCGCCTCATTGAATCTACCAACACCGACGCCGCTGCCGCTGCAGCTGCTCTTAAATGCAGTCGGAATGCGGAAAGAGATGCAGAGAATGTGTTGAAACTCTGTAGGGCAGGCTAACTACCAAGCTACTGCCCCTCCTGTGGTGGCCTCTATTTCTACTTTTACTTTTTAAGGCAAAGAACGAGAAAGTAAACCGGGCAATGCAGACACTGAGAGCAAAGAGAGAACAGTACGACAAAATAAAGCAAAACAGAACACAGCATTATGTAATCGGTACAATAAAAACAACATCGAGAACATTGCTGTGAGATCTGATCTGATTCCTGATCCTACTCTTACTCCTGGAGCGTCTGTGATAAACAAGGGACAACTGGAGAAACACAATGTACCACACTACACTACCCGACAAAACACTACACTGCGCTACAGTCTACTACACTGCACTACAATACAATACACCACAAAACACTACAATGCACTACAATACTCCACACTACACCAACACACACACACCACACTACACTCCTCCTACACTTCCCCTACAGACCACCCTTAACCCCCTGTACACTCTTACAAATAAGGTGTTCCGACGCCAAGCCACGCCCACCATTCAAGCAACAACAACAACTGACAGCTGCAGCATTATTACCAGTAATTAACAAAGAAAATCGAAATAAACCTTTTACTGATCCATCAAAGACCTTAAACTACTACTCTACGTATTAATCTAGATCTAAGATCGTCTAACCTTATACACATGCATACATACATATATTATACAGATATTATACATGCCTATAGTGCAGAAATATATTTATCTAAAGTGCACATCCCTGTCTTGTAGGGGCGTGTCTGTGTTGTGTATCCTATTAACGAACTGTCAACAAGGTTCTCAACGAATTCACACTTGAGTTTTACGATTGCGTGCTTAGAGACACGGATGCTATAATTTATATACAGTAGTTAATACCTAAATGTAGTCAATATACCAATTGTACACAATATGAATAAATAAATAACTAATTGAACGATACTTCTTATCTTATATTTTACATATTTTTATGTTTTTCTAGAAATTTTTCGATTTTCTTGTTGTTTTTAGCTAAATTATAATTATAATTATTATTCTAACGTGATGATCCTGTTGAAATATTCTTAAAAGTTAAATGCAATTCATTCTCATTTTACTTTATTTATTAAACCTTTAACAATGAATAGATAAAGTAATTAAATAAAAATTGCTGCGAAGCTACGAATGCAAAAGCTGTCGCTATAATACTGTCAGTTGCCATAAAAATGGATGACCCTAAATCGATAATTCAATATTCATACGGTATCGGTTAGTCGCGCAGACTTCGCTCAAGTTTAAGTTGTAGCCTGTACACAAACCACGCATGCGATCAATGAGTTCTGGTCTTCGCTAAGCTTAAGCTACTGCGCAACGCGTCGCCGCTTATCGGGACAGTTGACGCAGCTGCCGTCGTCGCTGCCGCTGGGCAAGTGCAACAATTACAAAACCAAAATGCCAGATCGCAAGCCGGGAATATATGTATAGCTGATATACGTAGTTGTGTGTCTGTGTGTGTGTGTACAAACATAATAATAAAGAGAATAATAATCACGCCACTTTCCTGTACTTTAGCACTTCTGAATCGAGCCGACGCCGACAGCGACGTTGATTGCGACGGCAGCTGTGACACGCCTCCTTCCGTTGCGTTTAACGCCCACATTTCAAGAACATGCTCTCATGCAAGCACACACTCTGCCACTCTTGCTTTCTTCGACGCTCTCTCGCTCTCTTTGACTTCGTCCTGCACTACCTTCGACTTGCACTGCTTTGCTGCTTCCGCTCTATTACGTTCACTCAAGCTCTTTCAGTCTCTCTCTTTTTGACTTCGTCCTGCTGGCTTATCGTCCACTTCTTGCCCTTCCCTCGGACTGCTTTGCTGCTTCCGTTCACTCAAGCTTCCCCAAGTTCCATAGGTCGCTCTCTTTGATTCTCTTTCTGTTGCTTTTGTAGTTTGGGCCTCTTTTTGCTGATAAGAAATCTGCGTTGCCAACCGCCGCCGAGTCCAAGAGCCAATGTACACACATAAATAAACACATACACATGTAAATATGTATGTATGTATATATCGCGCTGACGTCGCACAGCAGCTCGCGCACGCGGTCCAGAGTCCAACTCTTCTCTCTCTCTCTCTTCTCCCGCTGCCTCCTCATCCGATGCGATAACTGGCGATGGCTGTATCGCTCATTATGATCTCGGTAAACAGAATAAAAACCAAATTAAAGTCTGAAGACTGTAGACGGCAGACTGTCGACAAGAAGACTGTACAGACGACAGTAGAATGAAGACTACAGACTGTAGACTGGACTCTGCAGACTGAAGAGAGTGCCAGGTTCAAGAGGAGGTCCACAAGGAATCGACTTATAAATACCCTGTAAGAGTGTATTGTAGATGTAGGTAGATTGTTAAGTACGTTGTAGGATTATAACCTACGGTATATTTAGAGTGTATTGTAGAGTAGAGGGTATAAATTGTAAGAACCTTTGTTGACATATTACGGGGTATATGGTAAGTTTATAGTAGGTTAGATCATCTTGAGAGGTACTCGTATTCCTTCTAATAAACTTACAATATGCTTATAGAAGCTGCTGCAACTCACATTCTCTCTAGGTTCTGCTCGCTCTTCCACTGTCCACTTACAGGGTATCTCAGTCGAAACAAAAACTCAACACAAGCATAAAGAATGTCTGCAGTTGTATGTAGTACATATAGTCAGGAATCTGTGATCCGTTTTTGGGCATGGCATAACATAAATTTGTTCGACTTGCAGGAATTTTAAGGAACCCCGAACCCCGAACCCCAAAACAATGCGAAGGTTCCGCGGCCTGTCGGGCATACGAAATGAGCGAAAGCCAAAATGAAAAGGAAAACACAAGATGAGAAACGAAAACGAGAGCGAGCAAGGAGAAGGAGAAGGGATCGAAATGACAGGAAGCTGTAATTGCCGTCGCGTCATTACGAAGAGAGACCCGAAAAAAGAAGCGGAATAAAAGGTATAAATTCGTAATACTATGCCCTGATATGCTATAACAACAAGCCAAGCGAATTCCTTAGATTCCCAATAAATGATTCCACCTCCCCTTCCATCCCTTGCAACCCCTTCTCAGCCCACTTTTCCACACTGACTGTCCATGTTCGCTGGGCCTGAGAATCTTATCTAAGGCCCTGCTCTATAAATAGGCCTCTCTGGGGTATTTGGCATGGGAAGGGGGGGAGGTAATGTTTAACTTCTTATGAATTGGCACTCGGGGCAGCAGGTGAGTCTCGGTCGATAAGGAAAAGAACCGTAACCGTGCAATTTAATCACGAGCAAACAACACCAACACCGACAACAACAACAATGAGAACGACTTCGACAACAAAAAGTCTAATCAGAAATGTCTCCATAAACACTTATTGCGCGTCATGGCAGAGTTTAAACTACACGCCCTACAACACCTGCACATACATATAATATGTACATATATATACATATACATACATATATCCGCGATTAATCATATTGTCGAGCTATAAAAGCTGTGACATCGTCGTGGAGAGTTAGTTAACGTTGCCAGACAAAGCGTTGCAAAGAAGGCCAAGAACCTAATGTTGTATGGCATTTTATGGCAACTAACCTTTACATTATAAAACATTAGTGATTGCAAGGCTCTGATTAAGCTGCATAGGTGCAAGTTATTGATATTCCACTTATTGAAGCCTTTTTTATGGCATCTATAATGTATAGGTTGTTGCAAGGCTCCTCTTCGGATATAACCCTTTATGACCCACAGGCTCAGCAACGCTACATTCCACAGCAGTTTATGGCAACTTCTTATTTCTTTCCCTACTAGGTACTACCTATACTTTCTGTATAGGTAAATATATACTATATGTATTTATTGTTAGGAAAACCTCAACTATCTATAATTTCTTAATATGATTGCAAATCGAGGGACAAATGATTCACTTGTAGCACAGTTTTTATGGCACTCAAGTTAGCACTTATGTAGTTAAGTCATATGTTTAACTTGCTATAATTTATATAGTTAAGTAAATGGGAAAATTTCAACAGATAGCAAAAAGGTAGACAACTGTATGGCAAAGCTTTTTATAGCTGCTTATGGCGAATGAAAAAGTTTACTTAAGTTGTCTATAGTGATTTCTATATATATTTTGGGCAACAAATCGATAAACAATCGATTCACATGACAAATTCTGCTAGAAACTTATGACAAAGTCTGGCAACAAATTGCAAATCTTTATATGTGAACAACTTTTGTACTTTATGTCAACCAGTGAGAGAGAGAGAACCTTTAATCGCTGAACCCCTGAATATGTTAATATATCTAGGTAAACTCAACAATCACCTGATAACGATATAACGATCTTAAAGTTGATTTTATTATGCAATCACAATCAATTCTCAGCTACTATATTAAGGCAAAAGCAAGTAAGAAAAGCAACAGTCGCGCGGCACGCGACAGTGGGATACCCTTCGACTTATGTTTCTGTGTAGTTTAATATGTTTGATTCATACATACATGTACATGCTTTCAATTATTCTCGACAGATGGCGCTCGCGCTTCGCGGTCGCCCGCCTCCCTTGTTAGCTGACACAAGCAATGAAAGTTATGCTCATAGTTTCTTATATAACTTCTGTTTGTATTGTCCGATCGAATTGCAATTTAGAGAATTCGTAGATAATTTATTCAGCTTAGTATATGTTAAAGCCAGAAAGTTGTATGTTTTATACAGCGCTTATAAATTGACTTTAAAAATTAAATTATTGTTTTGCGGGGGCGGTGGGCGTGGCATCAAATATTTGAAATAAACTTGATCAGCGTATAGTATACCGAAATCTTCCTGCCAAATTTGGTATCTCTAGCTTTTATAATAGCTGAGATCTGTGTGTTCACACAGACAGACATGGCTCAATCGACTCGGCTAATGATACTGAACAAGAATATATTATATATACTTTGTGGGGTCTTAGTTTACCCTTTTTTAAACCATTTTCAATGGTTTAAGGGTATACCTATAATGAATGACTTCAGCATATATAGAAGAACAGCTACACACGAAGATAGAAGAGTCGCTGATTGAGTGAAGAGGCTCCACGTAGTACTTATGGCAAGATTATGGCACAGTATTGTGGAAAAGGCTATCAGTTATAGCAAGACAGCTGGGCATACCAACACACACACACATACACAAATTATTGTCATAATATCAACAATGCCGGATCTACTTAACATATATACACTGAAGATAACTTTTATTGAATTTTCAACTCTTTCAAGTGCATGCCATAAAGAAAGCAAATACTTTATAGGTGTATGGTATATGGTATATATAGTATAAATTTATGGGCGAGTCTCTTATCGCAGTGGGGGGAACTTTGGAATAGGAAACGGTACGCGGAGAGTCATCGTACTAATTGGGCCAACAGTACCCAAGCTAGGGTATCTCTCGAGTGCTTTGCGTGCCATAAAAACTCAATTTTTAATGCCTTTTGTCTGATGATTTCTTAAGCCTCTTATCTGGGTGCCCCTTTTGCAAATTACACAAATTATTGCATTTCTTTTCCATATATATTTATTCTGTGTTCTGTGTTTTTAGATATATTTCATATAAAGCATATTCATCATTATCATTAGGCGTTAGGATAGCATTAAACATAGGTTAAAACATCTGTATTATTATAGTAATATTATTATTATTATTATTATAGTAATATTATTATTATTATTATTATAATCATTATAAACATAATGAGGATCGCGACCTCGCTTTCTATTTATATATAGATATAGATATAGATATAGATATAGATAGTTATTTATATATATTTCTTTATATATATGTGTGTATGTGTGGGGTGTGGTGTGTATGTGTGTGTGTGTTATATCATTATATAGAGCATTGATTTGTTGCTTTCAGTTTAGTTTTCTTTCTTTCTTTCTCTTTCTACTCTCTAAATACTCTATATATTATATATATATTTATAGATCGATTTTAATTCTCCATTCTCATTGCATGTGTGTGGCACATGATCGCCAGGTGGCGCTTTTCTTTTTAGCTTTTCTTTTTTCCTTTTGTATTTTGTTCTGTTTGCTTTGTTTTAGCACAGCTAAAAAACAGCTATAAACAGCCATAAAAACAAAAAAACATGTTAAAAACCTTGCGGTAAAGGCAAAACTACGACTACAACTTATTTCATATATAATATATACGTGTGTGTGTGTGTATGTATGCGTGCGTAAGTGTGTTCTGTATGTGCGTGTGTATGTGTAGACTTCAAATAAATATTTACAAAGTGGGGGGGGGGAGCAGCTGCTGCCTGAACCATTTTCGAATGTAAGAAAAAAAACGAAAAAAATAGTTATTGTAAAGTTATTGGAAAATGGCCGGCCTAGTAGGAGGTTAGGGGTACTCCTCTTGAATTTTACTGCCCAGTGGACGCCGCCCCCGCCGACGATGACGACGACGACGATGGTTTGCTCTTCACATTGTTGCTGCTGTTGCTGTTGTTGGCGACGACGACGGCAGCTGTGGGAAAGCTCTTCACGTTGTTGCTGCTGCTGCTGTTGTTGCCATAGGGCGTACAGTTGTCACTGGCTAACGTGGACTGCTCCACATTGGTTCCCATGGATGAGTTGATGAAGTTGATATACTGATGTAGCTTAAGGGCGGCTATTAATGAGCTCAGATAGTCGTTGATGTTGCCCTGCTGCACCTGCTTGATCTGTCTGGAGACATTTCGATAGACGCGACGCGAGATCTTATTGGATAGACGTCCGACCGTCTGGACTGTATGTAGTACTGGGTCCTCGCTGGCGGAAACTGGCACTGCAAGAGGGCAAGCAAGCAGAAGAAGAAAACAAGAGATGATGACAATTAGTTTAAGTTTAAATATCATAATGACTTTACTACAGTTATATATGTTTAGATGCAGTGTATATGATATATATTCATGTACAGTGCTTCTTACCATCAGCTTGTTGATTTCCCTATCGATAATGCCTACGATCTCTGGGTTTCTTCTAACGTATTCGACAATATCGGTTATGATTTTCAATGACATGGACAGAAATACCGTCGAGGCGGCTACTAAGAATCTAGTATCGATCTCATGATCATAGTCGGGCTCCCCAATAACAACAACTACAAGAAAGAGAGAGAGAGCAAAGAGCAAAGAGACGGAAGAGAGAGAGAGAGAGAGAGAGAGAGAGAGAGAGAAAGTTAGTCAACTCTGCATGCTTAGCTTATGACAATTTGAGGGATATTTCAAGGGGTAACCGTTGTTGGAAGGGAAAACAATCGCTAGAACTAACACTGGAAGTTAGGTTAGATGAGTAGGGAACCCGATAAAGACTTGACTTGACTTGACTTGACTTGAGGTAAACCCGCGATAATTAGCCGATAATTCATTTTATTTTCCCCCATTAGATCGTAAATATATTCGAATATTGTTAGGTTAGTTAATCGTTAGTAGGTTTAACAGGTTTATAAAACTATATCGTAAGTATATCGAACGTTAATGAAGCAACAAAATTATTACGATATAATTCAGGTTATGTTAGTTATCTCATGCTTGTTGTTGTTGGCTTAGGGCGAACAAGAGAAAGAGAAAGGGGAGAGAGAGAGGGAGAAAACTTACTGTCACTTTCAGCGCTTTTGCCATTTCGCACGACAGCATTTTGTTTATTATCTGAGAATTAGAAATATTTACGATGTATTTGATGTTTTTCGTATTTTATATACAATATTTATTTATAGCACTTTTCGTATTATCGCGAGCGAAACCCGACAAACAAAAGGGAAGGCAAAATTTTAATTCCCTGGCATGTTCGAGAGGCAGAGAGTGAGAGATGATGCGATCTAGAAAGTATAGATAACAACTATATCTATGTATAAATATCTGCTTACCATTATCCTCCTCTACATCGGTATCGCACTTGGGGAAGTAATATTCAAGCAGACGCTCGGCCAATGCTGTCGTCGTATCGACTCCATTGACTGCCAGGCTGCCGTATTGTGTGGCCAGCACCTCGTTGGCCTTCTGCCAGGCCAGATCCTTGAGGGAGGATGCCTTCTGTTGACCCGCTGCCTTGAACTTGACCACACGCTCCAGATGCGGTTGCACCACATCGATCACCTTGTTCTTGGCCTGTGTGTAAATCTCCTGCGGTGTATCCTTGATGATCGGTGCCTTTGTCTCCAGCTGCTCAATACCCTTGACCAGAGTCTGATCCACGTAGGCAATGGGACGATCCAGACGATTCACAATTGGTGCTGCTGTGGTTACGGCGCGTGCAACGCAATCTTCGGCGGCATTTAGTGCCCAATTGAAGACGCGATTTTTGCCTGAGAGGGAAACGGAGAGAGAGAGAGGATGCCTTGTTAAAACAGAGATAAACAGTTACAATTAAGGCGCAGCTGCCAAAGTGATAAGAGCAGAGCAAGTTATTTCCCCCACCCCTCACACTTCGCAGCACTGCTTGGTTTAGCCACTGCTTTCTTTGCGAACTTATCGCTTGAGGATGATGATAAGCAACTGCGCAGTTTGCCTGCCTGGGCCCCCCCATTCCAGAGAGCTCTACACAATTCGTATTGTTGTTGTTGTTGCTGTTGCTGTTGTTGTTTTAGTAGTATCATTAGTTTGTTCGACTTTGATAGTTCGTTCGTGCCCATTTAGTCATCATCAAGCTGTGAACTGATCATCACCCCCCTCCATCATTATCATCATCAGTCGCATCATTCAACCTCATCGTTTCCAACACACAAACAAGTCGAAAGTCCAACTACACACACACACATACGCAACTATTACTGTGTGTTTCGTTGATTCACATAGTGGCAACAGGCGTTGCGAGTGTCGTTAAGTTCAACTACTGGCGCCCCCTGTTGCTTGCGCAGTCAAATTGCACTTTGCCAAGTAATTCATAGAGCACACATACACAAACACACACACACACCTGGCAAAGGGAAAGGGGAAACAGGGCAAGCAGTGCGCGGTCTACGTGTTTGGCTGGCAAAAAGTTTTCATTTATTTTTTTCGAGTTATGTAAATTATTTTTTGTTGTACTTTGTACTCAGGCCGCCTGCTTATTGGCACGTCACGCGTACCCGGCTAGAGCGAGATAGAGACAGAGAGAGTGTGAGTGTGAGAACGAGCAAAGAATTTCTTCTTGCTAACGGACAGGTCATGATTGTTGTTGTTAGTGTTGTTGTCGATTGCTCGCGTTTTATTGACTGTTGCGTCAATTGACTTTAATTGGCATCAATTTGGCAATGGCCACGGAGATGGAGAAGAAGGAGCCACAGCCAATTGCATTTTGCCGGTCAATTAAAATTTTGAGTTGCGGTGAATTCGTCGTCGTCAAAGCAATTTGCACTCAAAATGGCGAACTTTGCACTCGAGTCAAGTCGACACAACAGTTATAACTTTTGCATATTGCCTTTTGCTTTTCTTTTTTGTTGGTGGTTTCTTTTGCTATGGTTTATCGTATCGTTTTTCCGTCTCCGATTTCCAACTGCAATTGCTTTGCCGTTAGTTGTTGGCAAAGGTGAGTTCAATGCACTCAAACTTCCCCTTCCTTCCTTCTCCTACTCCACATGCTTCACTCACGGCAACAAAGCAAGCAGTGTGGACCTGCGGCGACGGCGCCGACACTTCTAGCAACTTAACCAGGTTTCGTTTTCTGTGCTTTGCTGCTCTCTCTTTGCTCTTTTCTTCTTGTTGCTTATTGCTTACCTTTTACTTTGCCATAAACATCTTGTGATTTATCCCACGCGGCATTCACCACAGGCAACTTGATGATGCGTTCGAGTGACTCGAGATGCGGCAACAAATCCTTTGCATCCTTTGTAGTCTCCGTTGCATCCGCAATAGATGTGGTCGATAAAGCAGTATTATTACTGTTGATGCTGTTGTGCTTTGTGGTGCCATTGCTGCCTGTGGTGATTTTCTGCTCTGCACTTGCCATTTTGCGTTGTTTCTTTTTCTCTTTCTTGCTTCGTTTTCACTTTTTAGTTTAGTTTAGCTTTTGCTTAGCACGACACTTTTTTGTCTGTCTTTCTTGTCTGTGGCACCAAAGAAAAAAAAAACGTATGTATGCGTTGTCTGTATTTATTAAGCTTAAGAACTTTGCATGGGGTCTGCGGAGCGGCGGTGGGGCGTAAAAACGAGAAGAGAATACAATTTATTTCTTTATTTCACTTTCTGCGTATACGTCTGCTCGCTGGCGCACTCAACACGTTTCTGACTGATTTGCAGGCTGCGCAGCTGGTTTATTATAAGGGCCTCTGCTCCAGAAGACGATGACGGCGAAGGCGGCGGCGGCGGCTGCGTCGGCGACCAACACGAGGCGAGCGAACGTCAAAAAGCCGCAATGAGCGCAAGTGTATGTGTGTGTGTGAGAGAACATGAGTATGAACGTGTGCGAGTTCGCGTGCCCTCTCTTTCGCTCTCTCAGGAAGGGTCGCTGCTCCAGAAGAAGTGAAGAAGAGAAGGAGAAAATGAGCAAGCAAAGAAAAAAACGTGAGAGTAACTTGAATTCTCTCATGCTACCGCGCTCTCGCTCTCTTGGTGCGAGTTTGGACTTTGATGCACACTGCACTGCACTCGCAACGATAGTGCGTGAGAGCAGTGTGCGACTGTTGCTAGGTTGAGCATAAGGCAATTATTGTACGAGTAAACCGACTGTAATTCGATGCAACCGCTTAATGCATGGCGCATACTGCACAGCAGCACTGTTTAGCAAACAGCTCAGTCACTCTCGGTGTTGGTTAATGCTGCAGTGTTACTTTGGACTTGAATTGAGTTTCAACATGTGCGATGACGTTTCGAAATTGCTGTAATCAAATTAAACACACACACGCGTACAGTGGGTGTAAACTGCAATTCCAATTGGCATTTTGCATAATTGGAAACGGGAACATACGAACTCGAACCAGACGCAGCCGGACGACGACGGACTGCTTGCTTGCGGTGTCGATCAAATAGCTTAAGCGTGAGGGAGAGAGAGCACAGAAGAGAGCGCGAGAGAGAGAGGCAGCCATGTCATGCTTGACAACTAGATTAATACGCAGTCGACCAACATTTTAGTATTGGAATTTATTATCAATTGTTCTGTGTTTTGTTTGCATGTGTGTGTGTGTGTATGCGTGCAAAACCTTTGACCCGCCCCACTGTTCGCTGCTCTCTGCTTGTCTCGATAAGAAGCAGTGCATGTGAGCTCGTATTGGATCATGTCATGGGATGGCGCCACTGCTTACAGCCTCATCTCCCTCCGGTTGTACGTAATACTCGCCCGGCTTCGTGTAAAGCCGGTGCAGTTCCAAAGTTCGCAAGCGAACGAGAATAATCAGACGACAACAGAGAACACAGAATGGATAGAGAAATGAAGAGAAAAACAAAATGATTAAGTAGTTTGGCTGGCAAACCCCCAGCCCAAAAAGTGTCTGGCCCTGATAATGGCAACCGTTTCGTTTAGTTCCAGACACCCCACTCATAACTACACGCACACGCACGCCACATGTGTATGTATGTGTGTGTGTGTACCTAGTTTATGTCCAATCAGCCGTCTGGTACGTGGTATCATCTAGAACGGCCGCCCGCCTTCTCGTTCTGTCGCGGTCCAAAGTTCGATCTGTCGTCGTCGTAGTGTTGTAACCCTTATCGGATCCGATATCGTTGCTTACACTAATCGCTCAGTTTTGTAGGAACTTAGGGAACTTTGCCCTAGGGCCAATCTCAGTTACAAATTGCGTCGTCAATTGGCATCGATTGATTTACGAATGTTGTTAACGGTCAACGGTTCTTTATGAGCTTCTTTTTACTCGGATGTGTTTACAATTGCATAAAGTACCAGATATATTGATTTGCACTGACTCCTGGGCTTTGTTTGCGACACCGAGAGAAATTTCGATACGGGAAAATACACAAAATACGATTTTATTTGTAATTTAAAAGAAACTGATACTTAATAATGAGAAAAGAACGGACAAGAAAACAATTGTTTTCATTGGTAAATCAAGTATTTTTCCTTAAGAATATCACACAAAAATCATATATTCTAATAAGATGTATTTTGATATTGTCTTGAGAGAGATTATGATCTTTTAATGTTTTTCATATTTTAATTAAATATTGTATTACCATCTTCTATTAATATATTCGCATGCTTTTTAGACCTCCACACCTACTTAAATAATAGATTAAGATTTCTGTGTTTCTTAAAAATTGTATGGGTAATTTCCTCTTCAATACGAATGTTTAAGAAACTGAAATTTCCCGTGCAGGCTCTACAAGATCACAAGTTCGCCTCAGACTAGACAACAATTTAGTTGGGCATTATCTCTGTATGTAAAGCCCCTACACATAGCATTCGCAAAATATTTACGACATTTCCAGATATATGTATGTATGTATAGTAATTTTAAGTGAATCGCACAGAGAGCTGATGAAACAAACGGACTTTCAACAATTGGGGAGCGACTCATGCGGAATATTGGATGAATCGATGGACTATTTTTTCTTTTTCTTTTTCTTGTTCTGTTCTTTTTTATTCTTTACTGACGTTATCGCTGTACATATGCACTAAATGCGCTGGATTTTCTGATTATTGTATCGATAAGTGAACGGAAATATTATACATAGTTTATCTGTACACATACATATGTGTACTATATGTACATACATCTGTATCATCATGCATACAACATGCAGTGCAATATTCCTCGTACTTATCGCGAATTGCACTGGATACCGAATTCCAGAGTATAATTGGTCGCTACTGAGTTTACACTTGGCCTACTTTGTTTCGCAGCAGGAAATTCTTTATTATCGCATTTTCAGTGGAATGCACTTGACCTAGTTGATCTACAAATCGTACTATCGAAAGTTCCAGACAAGGGACAAACTTGATGATCCTGCTTCCTTTCCGACTGCATGCACTGCTTGTCAATTCTAAAATTGCTGCAATTATCTTGCTACCCTGTCACATTGAGTGCAATTCAAAGGACCTTGCTGCTAAAATTGCTTTACATGTCAAGCAGTGCATGCAAGCTCTGTCTCCTCTCTCTCTCTCTTTCTTAAAAGTTAAATGGAATTCGTCATAAAGAGAACAACAGTCAGACACTTTTGGACTTTGAACGCGATACGTGTCGCCGCCGGCGTCGTCGTTCACGACGTCTATTGCGTGGCTAATGACGACGACGCAACGTCGAGGCAAGCAGCGACGGGAGCGTAAAGTTCTTGTGAATTCAAAAAAAAAACAAAAAAAACAATCGAGAACACACAAAAACAACAACAAACAACAGCTAAAAACAATTTTGAAGAAACAACAACAACAACAAACTCAACTCTTTGACTAAATTTAGACAAGTTGTTTTTTCCAAGCGAGCAAAGAGCAATTCACAGCATACGTCATGCACGCACACGCACACAAACACACACACACACATATGTACATATGTATGGATGAGTGTGTAATGCGGGGGTACAGTTTGACGGACCACACGCGTCCAGGCAGCGACGCGACGGCAGATCTTGACTCGAGTGCAAATGCACCCGACTCGCTCACACGCACACATGGATGGCACGGCGAATTTGTTTCTCATTTTTTTTGCATTTCATTGTCGTCTGGTCGAGCTTTTTCGGTTCGCCTCAATGACAAAATAACGTCAACTGAGACTGCGATTGCGACAGCGGCGCATGCAGCGATAGTTAGAGAACTCGCACACACACGCACACATGCGGGCAACTATGCTGGGAACTTGCCGATAGAACTGAACTTTGAGATTGCGCATGGTTTGTATACACTATCAAACAAAGTGTAGTGCGAATAGTCAATGCAGTATGTGACAGCCGGCTGAGATGATAAAGCATTTAATTTTGTGTAACGAATTTTGCTTAACTCTTAAGCAGTGCAAGCAGTTCGTAGTAAGGAAGAAGAGGGACTGCAGCAGTGCGTGATCATGCAATGCACTGCTTGCATGTCAAGCTATCCTCTGCAGAATCCTTAAAACAAATTACATTTGACCTGCAAACGGAGCAATACTATGCCTTGATTCAGTCCCAATTAAGTGCACCTACTATATAGCTATTATATAGACCGATAAGTAAGGGAATACAATATTCCTGACGTTCTTTCTTTAGTTGTTTTCTTTTCCATTTCGCTTTCGTGCGCTTCTGCTCCTTCCGTTGGATTTGGAATTCTTGATTTTGAGTCTATTATAATAATCTATTTGTTGTCACACACACACACATACACACACACACTATCTCTAGTTCTAGCTATCTCCCTCTCTTTCTTACTTAACGCTGGCAAAAATTTATTCATGCGGACAATTTATTTATTCATTTGTCTCGTTTTTTGTCGTGTCTTTTGTTGTTTGCTAAAACGCAACCTTGATCTTTTATTTTTGGATTTTTCTACCTAGGCGAATTCTACACAAGTTCTACACATATGTACATATGTTATGTGTGTGATCTGATATATGTATATATGCGATTGCAGGCGTAAACAAGAATTAATATGCTGCATCTTCTGTTTGTTTAGAGTGGAGAGCACGATAGAGAGGGGGATATAATAAATATATATGTATATAAGCACGGAAAGTAACTGAACACCAAGCTTGAAGTTTACTTTATGAAACAAGAATTGATATGCTGCATCTTCTGTTTGTTTAGAGTGGAGAGCACGATAGAGAGGAGGATATAATAAATATACATATAAGCACGGAAAGTAACTGAACACCAAGCTTGAAGTTTACTTTATGAAACAAGAATTAATATGCTGCATCTTCTGTTTGTTTAGAGTGGAGAGCACGATAGAGAGGAGGATATAATATTGTAAATATACATATAAGCACGGAAAGTAACTGAACACCAAGCTTGAAGTTTACTTTATGAAACAAGAATTAATATGCTGCATCTTCTGTTTAGAGTGGAGAGCACGATAGAGAGGAGGATATAATAAATATACATATAAGCACGGAAAGTAACTGAACACCAAGCTTGAAGTTTACTTTATGAACTACATAGAGACCTGAAAATGGAACTTCGTAATGAACTACACTGTGAACTTCATAGGGAATTATATAGAGTACTACTTAGGCAAGGGTGCCTTATAAGGAAATCATTTGTTAATTATGCAAATATTTAAACGGCAATCGTTGTTTTTCCCCAGTTCAACTCGTAGATTTTCTCATAACTCAATTTCTTCTGTTTTTTGCAAGGCAAAGAGATGAATAATTGAAAGCATTGCGGGCTCTGATGAGAGTGTGGACGGAAAAGACTTTGAATAATAGATGTCGGGAATATATATTTATTCCGCCAGCCGATGGCAATTAGCTATTGGAACAGGTCAGGAACGGCGCTAGGCCCGATAAACGGTGTGCCTTTCACTGGGAACTTGTGCAGCTGGCGCGCTGTTACGACTAGCTCGAGCCCTGTGCCTTGTCTATATCCTGGACAGTGCACCATGGAGAACACAACCAGCGACATGTCGCCTGCTGCTGTTGCAGGGATTACTGGCTCACTGCTCACTAAGTCGAACTCGGTATTTTGCTGCTACCTCTTCTGGAGCAGCCTACTTATCCTGAAGATGCTGCTGATGTCCGTGTTGACCGCGCGTCAGCGAATGAAAACCAAAACCTTTGCCAATCCAGAGGATTTGCGCTTAAATCGCACGACTGAGGTGCGATTCAATGATCCCAATGTGGAACGCATGAGGCGGTAAGTGCAATTGGTGAGGTGTTTAACTTGATTAACCCAGTAGATGAGGTTTAAAATCCTTCTAATTCCCCCTTTCTTCTGCTGTAAATGACCCCTGTTCTAACTCCTCTGTTTCCTGCTGTAGAAGAGGGTTAACCCCTTTCTAACTCCCCCTTTCTTCTGCTGTAGATGAGGGTTAACCCCATTCCAGCTCCTCTGTCTCCTGCTGTAGATGAGGGTATACTCCTTTCTTACCCCCCTTTTCTTCTGCTGTCGATAAGGGTTAACCCCCTTCTAACTTCCTTTTCTTTTGCTGTAAATCAAGGTTAAACTCTGCTTTCTTTTTTTGTACATCTAACATTCTTTCTTTCCTCCTGTAATCCCTTAATTCTACTCTTACTTCTGTTTCTTGTCTTCCTTCTTCACTTCTTTCTTCTCTTGCTTCTTACTCCCTCTTTATCTTCCTATAGACGAGTGTCTAAATACTTTTTTCTTCTCTCTAACTCCCTTCTTCTTTTCCTGCTTCTTTGCAGCGCCCATCGCAACGATTTGGAGAACGTGCTACCCTTTCTGCTGATGTCTCTCGCCTACGTCGCCGTCGGCCCCCACCCCCTAACGGCCAAGTTGCTGATACGCATCGGTGCCAGCTCGCGGCTGCTGCACACGATCGTCTACGCATGTTTTCCCCTCCCTCAGCCGACGCGCGCGGTCGCCTTCTTTATTGCCTATGGTATAATGATCTTCGAGGCCTTCTACGTGCTCATCTGCACCGTCAAGTGCATCTAGAGACGGGCAGCAGTAGGGAAACGTGGAGGTGAGAATTTAATGAGTCGTAGTTTCGCCCAGTCACCTAGTCTAAAGTTCGCTGCGATTGGGGAACCAGTTTGGCCAGTTTGCTTTTGCTTTTTGCCTCAACTTGTCGGCTTCAGCTTGAGCTTCAGTTTGGCTTACCCACTTCGCATATTCATTTGACAAAGTCAGCTCCACGCACGCGCACCTCTACTCACCTCTACTACCTCCAAGATGTCCTCCACCCCGTTAGCCGGTCTGGCGAATAACAACGCGTCGAGTGTGCAGCAGAGAGAGGGCGAGATGGGGAATCTATTGAGTCTGGAGAATCCTGTCTTTTGTTGCTATCTCTTTTGGGCCACGGTGCTGGTGGTTAAGATGCTGCTCATGTCGCTGTTGACGGCTCTGCAGCGTTTTCGCTACAAGGTGAGTAACGACGATTACTCACCACACCATCACATTTGTGTCCTTGCTCAACTCATGCTCCCCACAGCTGCTCGGTCTACTGCCATTGGCTGTGCGGCGCAAGGTAAACAATATTCTTTAATGAAACTCACCACATCTTCATACTCAACTCGCGTTTGTGGACTTTGAATCTGACCTTGACTCTTTCGCTCTTTTTCAGATTTTCCCCAACGAGGAGGATCTTTTCTTCAAGAACATCGAGGTGCAGTTCGATGATCCACACGTGGAACGCGTGCGCAGGTAAAGATTGCGATTGTTGAGCTATTCACCACACACGTACAAAGGTGGCAGCGCGGGCAGCCTTGCCTTGCTTGCAATCCTCAACGTGCAGCAAAGCAGTTCAACTTTCTTAACATGTCAACACTCTTAACTTTCATGCTCTTTTTTCTACCTCCCACACACAGAGCCCATCGCAATGACATGGAGAACATTCTGCCGTACTTCATCATGGCCCTGATTTATCTCTGCATAAATCCCAATCCGCTGATTGCCTGCAATCTGTTCCGCCTGGCCGCCATCGCGCGCATCGTGCACACACTCGTCTACGCCGTGTATCCTGTGCCGCAGCCATCCCGCATTCTTGCCTTTGCCACCATGTTGCTCATCACCTTCTACATGGCTGCCGTTGTGGCGCTGCGTACGCTGCGCTTTATCTAGTTGCAAGTAGATTAGTACGCACACTGACGTCACACTTTTTTTTGAACTTGTTATAAATAAAATAGAGAAAAAGCAAACTCATTGCGTTTGAATTGGAATTTGATAAGACGCCGTACATGGCAAGCAGTGCGTGGCATTGCTTATTTGGCGAGTTATCAATGACAAGCAGTGCGCGTGACGACACTACTTGCTGGAATACGTAGAGACAACTTGCAAAATCAACTGCCTTACCAGCACTATGGAATTCACGGGGATCGCAAATCTAAATGGCAAAACAGGAAGCAGCGTAAGATGTCCGTAATGCCAATTGCAATCTTATTTACACAAAAATATAAGAAAAACAAATTTGCATCTAACGATTTTGGTTTGATTTATTTTTGTAATTAAATTAACTATAATAAGTTTTGAGATATAACAATTGTACAGAAATTATAAACAGATACTAATAGATATTAGGATTTTTTGGCGCGGCACAAGGGGCTCTCTCCATGCTAAGTACGCCGACCAGATCACATTGGCTCCGTCTCCTGCACACCGTGTGCTCCTTCCCCCGCGGCCGCTGCGGAGTCGCTGGCTTAGATATTAAAGCCGGCGTCACGCATGCACTGCTTGTGTGCTTCAATCAGCTTGGTGCAGTTCTCCTCTCCGTTCTCCACAATGCTGCAAAGGGTAAGGGGGGAAAATTTCAGTTGTTGCGTCACTTATTGTTTATGTTTCTTTCTCTCTCTCTTTCTCACTTACCATGCATCACGTGCACGCTTGGTCTCGGGACAGGCGCAGCATGCCTTGCACTTGGGTTTGTCACCGGCGCCGGCTGCATCAGTAGTTGTTGTTGCTGTTGTTGGCGCCGCAACTGTCTCAACGACGGCGACTCCTTTCGATGTTGTGCTCCCCATTACTATTGTTGTTCACGTACGTTTGTCGTATGACTGCTGGCACAAAAAGCACTGCGGGGTGATTAGATTGGCCGTGGGCACTTTTGCGTTGGCATTTTGTTTATGTAATAAAATCTTACCAGTTTTAAAATATGTGCGAATAATTATTTCACCACAATTCTATTTATCGGCACACAGACGTTCTCAGTTCAAGTTCACACACACGTGCAGTCAAAACCTGAGAAACAGCTGTTCGTCAGTTTATGCCTATCGATAGTCAGGGTTGCTCGGCACGTAGAACATAAAATAAATCGATAGTTGAATGAGAGAGTTGCTTTCATTTATTTATTTTGTTTTACGCCTACTGAAGCTAAATAAAATATACAGATAAATCATTCAATGTTATGCCATTTCCATTTGCTCAGTCGACACAGCCACAGTTGCAGCCTGCTTCAGTCGCTGCAGCATGTTCTTTGAGACCAAATCCAGCTTAAGATGTTGCACACTCAACGCGCTGCCGTCCCAATCGAACAACATATTGAATTTAGCCGCATCGCAAAGATTGAGAATTTCTGTGAGGGGGGAAATCGATTAGATATACGCTCTATATAGTCCCCTCCCTGTCTCGCTCTTTACCCATGCCACCGCTCTCGTACTCATTGCGCTCCCTTTCCAATGTAATTTGAATAACATCGCGACGCGCGGCATGTTGATTAGCACGATTTTTTCCTATCGATTGTTTTAATGCAATCTGCTCGAGCTCTTCGTCGAAACGTTGCAAATAAAGTACAATTAAATCCTCGAATTCCTGCGGCGTCAGTGGCTCAGTGCGTCCCTCTTCGATGTGCCCGAGAAACCAGCTCAGTTTCTCGCCCATGATATTGCTCTTGATGGCATGTCCCATGCGAGTTTTGTGTTTGTTGTTTTGACGACGCGCCTTCTTGCCCAGCGCTTTGGTTTTGCGGCTGTTGGGATGTTTGCATTTCTCTAGTTCCTTGCGTAGATTTGTCTGCAAATTTTAATATTTTATTAGTTCAAATTTGAAGTAAAACAATTATTGCGTCCTACCATTTTGGCGACCACGTTGTTTTTGTTTTGATCAGCTGTTCGGGCCTATCGATATTGAAAGCTGCGTATATCGTGAGTGCGCACGTTCCGAAAATCGCTCAGCTTTTGTTGTGCTGGCAACGAAAATTTGAATTTGACTTTGTTTTTAATTATGTTTTTCCACTTTTGAAAATTATTTAATGGAAAAAAATAGTTAAATTAAAGTTTTATTTACTTTTAGACAGCATTGTAAGGCTTCTGTCTGCCTATCGATATTGCGGTTGCTGTGTATCGTTTGTCTGCAAATGTCAGTCAGCTTGTTGTCATGCGATCAGCGTACATTTTAAAATTTATAACAGTTAAATTTAACCAATTTTAAATGCAAATAGTTTGAAATTACTAAATAAATATAATTGCAATTAGTGTAATATAAGTAAAAACGCATTTGTTTGCTTATTTTTACATATGTTCACTGATTATCTTCGTCTATTGATATTGCACTTGCCAAATTATTAGCAACAGATGGCGCCAGTTGCGTGCGATCATCTCCATCTGTCAAACAGCTGGCATATGCAAAACAAACTCAATTTGCTTAGAACGCGGCCGCAATTTCGTTTGATAAGGTCGATCGTTTCAGCAGGGGGCAAATTCGAGGGCCCTTATCCACACAGCAGTAGCGGCAGCAGCAGTAGCATTTTCTAAAAGGTATTTCCATATTGATCAGCCCGGCACAAAGTCTAATACACTCCACTCACGATTCTACAGGTAGCACAGGAGGCGGGAGTCAGACAGGACGATGGCAACACATTTGCTACGAAATGGCAGCACATTTTGGCTGCTGCAGCGCTGCCGACGCAGCAGGCCGCTAGCTGTAAGTAGAAGGGAGGGAAATGCACATGGTGTGCAATGCGATGGTGGGAAGGGGGCACGACGAGGGTCGCACGACAATGTTACAAAAATGTTGTCGGTGTTGTTATGTAATCAACAAGTGCGTGTGCATGTGTGTGTACGTGCGAGTGAGCGAGAAAGCAGCTGTCTACACACCACAAGCAACCGGCGAGCTAGACAGAGATAGAGCGAGAGGCGCGCACGAAAATGAGCAAGAATTCCAGAAGAGGGCGCCATGTGTTGTGTGTTTGTTGTTGTTCTTCTCTTGAATTTATTTGCATCTTCTCATTTTTTCCTCCAGTTGGCGCACTGTCTGCACCTGAGCAACTGCCTGGAGAAGAAGGTGGCCTTCAATCTAAGTGACATCGGTGAGGGAATACGCGAGGTAACCGTCAAGGAATGGTTCGTCAAGGTGGGCGACACTGTCGAGCAGTTCGACAATCTCTGCGAGGTGCAATCGGACAAGGCATCGGTGACCATAACGAGTCGTTACGATGGCAAAATCACCCGAATCTTCCATAACATTGATGAATTGGCGCTGGTGGGCAAACCGCTGCTGGAGTTCGAAGTGGCTGCAGAGGAAGATGAGGCAGAGGAGGAACAAGAGGAGCAGGGCAGCAGTTCTAGCTCCAGCGATAGCTCCGATAGCGATGCGGGAGCAACTGTGGAGGGAGCACGCCACATAACGCCTGCCACACCCGCTGTACGTCGCCTGGCCAAGGAACATCAGGTGAATCTGGCCAAGGTGCCCGCAACCGGCAGGAACGGGCGTGTGCTCAAGGGTGATGTGCTGGAGTTTCTGGGTCATGTGCCGCCAGGCACCAATGTGCCACATCCCAGTAATGTGCAAGCTAAGCCAAAGGCAGCTGTGCCAGCTGCAGCCGCTACGCCAGCTGCACCGCCTCCAGCTGATCGCGTGGAGGCGCTCAAGGGCGTGCGCAAGGCCATGTTGAAGTCCATGTCGGAGTCACTGGTGAGTCTTACTTGCAGTTGCAGTCTGAGTCTCTCTCTTCATCTCTCTCTCTCTCTCTCTTTCCTGCTCCACAGAAAATTCCCCACTTTGCGTACAGCGACGAGATCGACATGTCGCGCCTCATCCAATTCCGCAAGGATCTGCAGGCTGCTGCTGCGGATCAGGGTGTGCCCAAGCTAACCTTCATGCCGTTCTGCATTAAGGCCGCCAGCATTGCTCTGTCGCGCTATCCCATTGTTAATAGCTCCCTCGACTTGGCCAACGAGTCCATCATCTTCAAGGGTGCCCACAACATCAGCGTTGCCATTGATACCCCCCAGGGACTTGTCGTGCCCAACATCAAGAATTGTCAGGCCAAGAATATCATACAGATTGCCAAGGATCTGAATGCGCTAGTGGAGCGCGGACGGACGGGATCCCTGGGACCGTCAGACTTCGCTGACGGCACCTTCTCGCTGTCCAACATTGGCATCGTGAGTTATTCCTGAAATATGCTTCCTCTCTTTCTCTTTATACTCTCTCTCTCTGTCTCTCTTTCGTAGGTTGGTGGCACATACACGCATCCGTGCATTATGGCACCTCAGGTGGCCATTGGTGCAATGGGACGCACCAAGGCAGTGCCGCGATTCAATGAGCAGGACGAGCTCGTCAAGGCGCACATCATGAGCGTCAGCTGGTCGGCGGATCATCGTGTCATCGATGGCGTCACCATGGCCAGCTTCTCCAATGTCTGGAAGCAGCATCTGGAGCAGCCAGCGCTGTTCATGCTGCACTAGGAGAGGGTCAGGTTACTCCACCTACCCATATACCCAGGCTAATGCGGGTCACCCTCCTTCCCAGGAGGGTTACTCTCTCACATAACGGTTAAGGCTGTTTTCTTGCATTTATTTACAATAACAACAAATATTTTTGGTCACCTTGTAACCACCACGCCACCTCCTCCTACTCCAACTACTTCCCAACTCCTCCAGATTGTGCATTTATGGCGGACGTGGGTCCTCTTACCTTCGGGGGCCTACGCCTCCGCTTCTAGCTTTAAGGCTCGCGTGGTCAGTCACCTGGTGGCATTTTAAGCAAAAAGATGTCAAAGTTTAATCAAACATTTTTTTTCTGTGTGTTCTTACAGTGTAACTGTAATTTGTAATATATAATATTTTAAAATGTTTATCCCGCATAACTGGTATGTTTTCTTCCTTTATCCTTCGCTTTGGAATATACTTTTTTCTGTGTTTATCATCCTTATTTATGCTATGTAATACTTCCTATTGGATGTGGTTACTCCGCATATGTTCGATATTTTCTTTCATTTAATAATAATAACAAAAATAAACCCACAGCGACTGTTTGAGCTTTGCTAAGCAGTATTGATAATCATTGTAAGTAATTCGGTATCGATAACATAATACCTAAGCTATCGCGTGCTGTTAAATATCGGTCAGACGTGGCGGTAAGTTTGAATTTTGAATACTTCACGCTGTAAAAATACTTAATAAATATAAATATATTATGGATAAGTAGAAACAATAATATTAAATTTTTTACTGCAATTCTAGCTACTCTCCATTTAAATTAACAGTTTTTTCACTTCAACCGATACTTATTAGCGATATGTAACATGATTCTTATCGATATTTGGTCATTAACAGAATCTTAACAGCTGCCAGTCTTATCGGCACTAAGCAAAGTAATTTAAATTTGAATTTGAATTTAAATTGTTTGCAGTATAATAAATGTTTTGATTACAAAAAATAGAGATACGAAATTGTCCAAAGTTGAACATTTTTGAATTCGTGAAATGTATGGGGCTATGAGCGTAATAAATGGAACAATCTCACTGCAAAGGATAATGCGCGGAATTAATCGATGCAACGCACGTATAATCGTCCGATAAGTGATGTGGCGTATCGAGTAGAATATGTCGCACAGAAATCTGTTAATCTGGAAATGCAGCGATAGCCCAAATTTTACTCAATTGGCCACTTTAAATTTCCACTCAATGAATGAGTGAAAGTTTATGAATGCATTGCGCGCGCGTAAAAGCGCAACCCGCAATGAACAACAACAGCTAAAAATTTTGCAGAGGCAAAAGGAGTATTTGTGATTCTTTATCGATTTCCGTAAGTAAAATGCATTTTGCTAATGCTTTCATGCTCTACTTCCCCTTTCTCTCTCCCACTCACAGACCTTTTCGAGATGTTAGTTAATTAAGCAACAAAGTTTTGCGCCACGTAACTGACTATCATCAAATGCAAATACGTGTGCATGTGTGTGTGTATGTGCATTGGGAGTCCACTTGGGAAAACTGAATTCAATTTGTGTTCTTGTTTTTGTATGGAAAACTTTTTTGAAAACAATTTACGAAATCAAGACGCGCTCTTTTATTAAAAAGAGACGGCGACAAAGCTTGAGAAAACAATACCTGATATATAATATAAAGGGCGTACAGTAAAGGAACTTTTAAAATATTCAAGATTTTTAAATAAGTAATATGAAGTACAGTAAAATGTATCGGATTGCAATAATATTATTCCTTATTAAATATTAATATTATGTTTAAATATAAAACTAATAGCTGATCGCACTTCTATCGATAGTAGTTGCTATCGATAGTAAAATGTGTTGGTTACAGATAACTAACAAATTCTACAGGAATTTAAATTGAAATTTGAAGAAATAAATTTTAGTGATGCTAATGTCTTTTCCTGCACTGTACACTGAGTGCATTTCCCTTCGGACATGTTGTGTACCGTTCATTGAGCTGCGTGTTCACGCGCACTAATTGAATTTTCAGAAAAGTTATCAGAAAATGCAGCAGCAGCAGCGGAAATGAGAACAAACGCCATGACAATTGGTGAAGGGAGAGGGAGGCCAACTGGGTGTAGGATGCTTCTTTGCCATTTGCTCTTTACACTTTTGCCTTCTTTGACTGTCGATTGCGTTTCGCATGCACTGCTAATGTGTGTGTGTGTGTGTGCCTGAGCGCGTGTGTGTGTGTGCGTGCGTGCATGCAACAACTAAATAACAAATAACTAAGCCATTAGCTAATGTTTTTATGCCGCCATCGCTGCCTGACATGTTTTCCCCACTGAACTTTGCACTCTCAGCGCAAAACATTGAGGTTATGTCAGCCGCCGCTATTTTGCTATGCAAATATGCAAAGCGAAATTGGAAGAGACTAACTAAAGAGAGAGAGAGAGGGAGGGGAAAAAGGGTGGGAAAGAGGGTAGGGAGAGAGGGGAAGGAGAGACAAAGATACGAGTATTATTTGACTACTTCAAATACATAAGTAACATCTTTGAATTACTGAATTAGTCTGTTTGTTTTATTTACAGCCTACTGTTACTATATTTAATAACTTATACTATAGTGTAAAACAAATAAATAAAGCATTGTTGTAAGGCCAAGTACACCCGGGTGTTTTTTTATTCTGTACCAAACCCTCTCTCTCTCTCTCTCTACGCCCTCATATCTCTCGCATTGGTCATCAAAGAGAGCGCGTGCGTTGACTAATGATTGATGAAAGTCTAGTTAAATTAAACTGCCACAAACACACACACAGTTTATACAGTTTGCCAAAGAAGAATCTGCAAAGCAATCTGTCAGGATAAATGCATTGCTGTTATCATTGCAAACAGAGAGAGAGAGAGAGGAAGGGCAGGGGATTGAGGGGAAAGCGATTTATTAATTTTCTCATTTCCATTAAAGCGATATTAGTCCGATATTGTGTGTGTGTGTGTGTGTGTGTGTGTGTGTGTGTGCAGCTAGAGAACATTATTGTATTTAACATAGCTGACTGACTTTTGTAATTCGTATACTCTCCCACACTCCCTTACTCCCCTACACTCCACACACCCCCCCTCAACCGCAGCCCGCGTGTCTGCAGCACGTTCTGCCAAACCATCCCCTCCACCCTGCCTTCGCTTCCTCCCCCGCGTGCTCGCAAACAAAGGCCAATAATTTTTGCTGGCTGCTGCTGCTGCTGGCTGCTTTTCAATTATCATTCGCCAAAAGGAGAGACATAGAGAGGGGGCTGGGTGGAGAAGGGAGGGTTAAAATACGAGAAGTAGAAAAAAGCAAAGGCAGCGCAGGCAACAAAAAAGCGAATGAAAGGCAAATAAAGAGAATGTAATGGCCAAGGCGCACAAGGAGGGGCAGAAGGAGATCGAGACGGAGAAGGAGAAATTTGGAGTGGAAAAAGGGTTTTCTTTTTTCCCCTTTTCGCCTTCTCTCCCGCCAAGGAGTAATTAGTGTGCATTTCCCTACTGACGTATGCATGTGTGTGTGTGTGTGTGTGTGTGTGTGTGTGTGTGTGTGTGTGTGTGCAACTGTGTGTGCAACATTTACTTTTCCACTTCGTTTGCGACAATCAAATGTAACAAAGGCGGCCAAGCGGCAGGAGAGGAATAACTGCTAGGCACGTCCAGCTCGAGGATTGGCCAAAGGGCTGGAGGGGGAACTGCAAGGATATGAGCGCCTGCACCTGGCTGGAGCACCTGTGTATGTGCAGCCTCTTTCTCTCCAGCTGGGGCTTCCAAGGCCTTCGTCGTCGACTTCTTCAGCTTGAAACGTGACATTGAATATATCTGCGCCGCCTTTGTCTGTCCGAAGCACTCAGCATGCCTCAGGTCAGGTGTGCCGGGAAAGGGGGGGCGGTTGGTCTACCCTGCCCAGTCATGCTAATCTCTCTGTAATTAAGACTGTCACTCATTCCCTGCCAGAGCTTTTGCCTCGATTCAGTTTCCCATTCAGTTTGCTACGCTTCGTTCTGCTTCGGTTTTGCTGCCGTCTGTGGTGGGTGTGGCAACAATGTGCCAATTGTAAATGTCTTTTATTGCACGTTGTTGTCGTGCCGACTGCACCACCACCCTCCCCCAACTTCCACACGGGCTTATACAGTAAGTGCACCCAATGGAGCCTAAAATACTTTTTATCTGACTTTGCTGCTGGTTTTTAAGAGTGCGAGCAATTAACGAACGCAACACTGTGTATTACAGTGCGTATAACAGTTTGTATAGCTGTTAATATAACAGTTTGTATATACAGTGTGTATATACAGTGTGTATAGCAGTTTATATAACAGTTTTTATAACAGTTTATATAACAGTCTGTATAACAGTTTGTATAACAGTCTGTAAAACAGTGTGTATAACAGTGTGTATAACAGTGTGTATAACAGTGTATATAACACTGTGTATAACAGTTTGTATAACAGTTTTTATATCAGTTTGAATATACAGTGCGTATATAGAGTATTATGCCAATGTATAACACTGTGTGTGTATATGTAACATTGTATATAAGGTGAAAACAGAGTATAACAGGACAGTGTACAACTGTGTATTACAGTGTCAACCAGTATACCATATAACATACTAGTATAACAGTGTATTACAGTAAAATATATACTAAAGAATAGGTAACTCTTCCCTGTTTTGGTTCCCTAACAACATTTTCACTCTCTTTATCTTTCCTTAAAGATCTAAAGATCTACGTAAACTTCAAAAAACTTCCCATCGAACACAAAAAATCAAGTAAACCTGCATTCAAAACTTCTCAATTCATACAATCAAAGCAATTCAAAAACAAATATAGAAAGTACTTAGAAAAAAAAAATGGAAATTCCAGTATATATGAAACTCAGAAATCGCGATGTTTTTTTGAATCCCATCGAAACTTCCAAACCGGAACAAACCAGAGAGCAACGAAATGATCTCAAATTGCAAGAACGCTGTAATTTACCCCGTGAAGGCAACGATACCGATAACGATAGCGATGACAATATCGATGTTGTGTTAATACACCATTCACGTGATCCTGTGGCAATCATTGATCTAACGGGTGATGAAACAAACTGAATTTCTGAGGACGATGAATTCTTCTTCTTTATTTGCGTCTGTTCCTTTCTTTTAATTTTATTTTTTAATACATTTATTTTGTAGATCTTTTAACCCAACTCGGGGAGTAATTTCTATTGGCAGCAGACCTAAAAGAGTCAGAAGAAGCTGTCTCCAGTATCCACAGTATCCACAAAGTATGCATAGTCCATATGAACACGCAGATCTCAGGGATTATAAGAGCTAGGGCTATCAAATTTGATATCAACATGTCTTACTACTATACGCAGCTAAAGTATGTTTTAGAATTTGGCCACGCCCTCTAAATAGTATAGTAATTTAATTGCAAGTGTAAATTTATGGGGAGTATATCAATTGTTGGCGTGTATCAAACAATGAAAGAGGTTTGTTTCTTATCAGATAGTAAACAGAGTAATTATATATTATAATACCTCGAGTACAGTCCTTACCATACGATTCTTCTCTCTTTCTCGCTGGCAATAAGTGCAGGATATCTAACAGTCGAGTACAGTTGCAGACTTAAAGAGATTTCTTTCAAATTTCGCTATTATTTCCCTTTCTTTAAAAATAGTCGAGGAATAAATCGATTGTGAATTATCATAAGAAGTTGTTTATTTATGTGCGTAAAGAGAGGCTAGGCAAGGCAGCTCATAGGGGAGGGGAAGGCTGAGGGTCGACGGTGAGGGGTAGGGGAAGGGGAAGGGGAAGGGGAAGGGAGAGGGAGAGAGAGAGGGGAAGAGGTAGGGTAAAGGGCCGCATAAATCTCTGGCTAGTTTGGAAATTTTAAATGCACTTAAATGCAAAGTTGGAAGCAAATCGTGTGCAGAACGTGTGCGTGGATAGAACTATATATCGTTGTGGGCTATAACATCTATCAAAGTCTTGGGCAACAAACGGCACTTTTGTTTATTGCTGTCGATGTTGGCGTCGACGTTGACGTTGCCTGCGCCGTCGTCGTCGGTGTTGGCGTTGTGCAACTCGTTGTTTCTCGTGTGATGCAATAAACTGCATTGTCGGCCACTTTTGTTGAGGTACGCTGAGAATCTTGGCTATTTATAAACTCTAGTTCGTCTGTGTGTGTGTGTGTGTGTGTGTGTGGCATGCACAGCTGTGCAGCAGTGGCAGTGGCAGAGGCAGAGGCAGAGGCAGAGACGCAGGCAGAGGCAACTCCCAGTGCTGCGTTCAACGGAATCTTCATTAGCACTTGGCGCGCGCGCCCTTCCCAATGTGGCAAGTACTTGTTGTTATTGTTGTTGCTGTTATTGCTGTTGTTATTGTTATTATTGTTGCTGCTGCTGCTGCTGCTGCTGTTGTGCGTGTGTGTGTGTGCCATGGGGGCCATTGACACGAACAGTAGCTGACGCATTCGCCGCCGCATCTTTGGCATCTGCCAAGCCATAAAGCATCAAACTCGCACCAATTTCAGAGTTCATAAACGCAGGAGGAAGCGAGACAGCCATAGGGAAAGGGAGAGCGAGAGAGGGGAGGGTGGAGAGGGGGTGAGGGGAGAGGGGGGCACCATTTAGTCATGTGGAACGCATTTGAGTTTACAAAGTACATACGCTTTTGCATCTTTGATTTGAATAAACTCGCTCCCCCTGAGACAAGTCGATAAAGCTAGAATTCATATGCAGATAAATGGACAAGCAAAGGGAGAGAGAGAGGGGAAGACAGAGAGGAAAGGCAAACGAAACTTGTCAGATAGAAGAAAGTTGAGGCAAGAAGAAGATACTCAACTTATAGTAGGAATATTGCATATGGCACCTCAGCCTGAGGTGCCTTGATTGATACAGAAAGATACAGCAGAGAAAAGAGAGATGAGAAAAAGAGAAGAAAAGACAGAAGAAAGAAAGAATAAGAGATAAGAGATAAGATAGAAGACAGAAGAGAAGAGAAGAGAAGAGAAAGAGAAGAGAAAAGAGAAGAGAAGAGAAGAGAAGAGAAGAGAAGAGAAGAGAAGAGAAGAGAAGAGAAGAGAAGAGAAGAGAAGAGAAGAGAAGAGAAGAGAAGAGAAGAGAAGAGAAGAGAAGAGAAGAGAAGAGAAGAGAAGAGAAGAGAAGAGAAGAGAAGAGAAGAGAAGAGAAGAGAAGAGAAGAGAAGAGAAGAGAAGAGAAGAGAAGAGAAGAGAAGAGAAGAGAAGAGAAGAGAAGAGAAGAGAAGAGAAGAGAAGAGAAGAGAAGAGAAGAGAAGAGAAGAGAAGAGAAGAGAAGAGAAGAGAAGAGAAGAGAAGAGAAGAGAAGAGAAGAGAAGAGAAGAGAAGAGAAGAGAAGAGAAGAGAAGAGAAGAGAAGAGAAGAGAAGAGAAGAGAAGAGAAGAGAAGAGAAGAGAAGAGAAGAGAAGAGAAGAGAAGAGAAGAGAAGAGAAGAGAAGAGAAGAGAAGAGAAGAGAAGAGAAGAGAAGAGAAGAGAAGAGAAGAGAAGAGAAGAGAAGAGAAGAGAAGAGAAGAGAAGAGAAGAGAAGAGAAGAGAAGAGAAGAGAAGAGAAGAGAAGAGAAGAGAAGAGAAGAGAAGAGAAGAGAAGAGAAGAGAAGAGAAGAGAAGAGAAGAGAAGAGAAGAGAAGAGAAGAGAAGAGAAGAGAAGAGAAGAGAAGAGAAGAGAAGAGAAGAGAAGAGAAGAGAAGAGAAGAGAAGAGAAGAGAAGAGAAGAGAAGAGAAGAGAAGAGAAGAGAAGAGAAGAGAAGAGAAGAGAAGAGAAGAGAAGAGAAGAGAAGAGAAGAGAAGAGAAGAGAAGAGAAGAGAAGAGAAGAGAAGAGAAGAGAAGAGAAGAGAAGAGAAGAGAAGAGAAGAGAAGAGAAGAGAAGAGAAGAGAAGAGAAGAGAAGAGAAGAGAAGAGAAGAGAAGAGAAGAGAAGAGAAGAGAAGAGAAGAGAAGAGAAGAGAAGAGAAGAGAAGAGAAGAGAAGAGAAGAGAAGAGAAGAGAAGAGAAGAGAAGAGAAGAGAAGAGAAGAGAAGAGAAGAGAAGAGAAGAGAAGAGAAGAGAAGAGAAGAGAAGAGAAGAGAAGAGAAGAGAAGAGAAGAGAAGAGAAGAGAAGAGAAGAGAAGAGAAGAGAAGAGAAGAGAAGAGAAGAGAAGAGAAGAGAAGAGAATAAAGAAGAGAAGAGAAGAGAAGAGAAGAGAAGAGAAGAGAAGAGAAGAGAAGAGAAGAGAAGAGAAGAGAAGAGAAGAGAAGAGAAGAGAAGAGAAGAGAAGAGAAGAGAAGAGAAGAGAAGAGAAGAGAAGAGAAGAGAAGAGAAGAGAAGAGAAGAGAAGAGAAGAGAAGAGAAGAGAAGAGAAGAGAAGAGAAGAGAAGAGAAGAGAAGAGAAGAGAAGAGAAGAGAAGAGAAGAGAAGAGAAGAGAAGAGAAGAGAAGAGAAGAGAAGAGAAGAGAAGAGAAGAGAAGAGAGAAAGAAGAAGAGATAAGTTAAAAGAAAGAAGACAGAAGAGAAAAGAAACGAAAAAAGGGAAATGAGAGAAGAGAAACAAGAAGAGAGTGAAAAGGAAAGGGGAAGAGATTGTACACAAGAGAGGAGAGGAGAAAGGAAGAAATCAGGAAAGAAGAAGGGAAAGAAGGAGAGAAAGAAGGAGGAAAAGAAGGCGAGAAAGGATTGGAAAGAGGGGCAAGATGATAGAGAGAGGGAAGAATGGAAATAGAATTAAGTTTAGTTTCTCACACACAAATATCCTGATGGAGAAAGGCAAGGCAGAAAAAAAGTGCGTAAGAAAGAAGGAATGAAAGAGTCAAAAAGGAAAGAAAGGAGAAAGGAGAAGAGAAAGAAGCTTGGAGTGGGAAGATTGAGAGAAGGGGTGAACAGTAGAAATTCAATAAAGTTATTTAGCCGAAGCTAAAGCAGAAGAGACTCGGTAGAGTGAGCAGAAGAGTGACGAAAGAAAGAAAGAGAGAGAGAGAGAGAGAGAGAAGGAGAGAGAGAGAGAGAGAGAGAAGGAGAGAGAGAGAGAAGAGAGTCAAAGGAACATTTAAGATTCGTGCTAGTAACATAACCAGTTAAATATTATTGCTAAGCTTCACTGACACACTGGATTAGCAACTGCAGAATTACGCAGGATTCCATCTATCCATCTTCCTCGTCCTCGTCCTCGTCCTCGTCCTCGTCTGTCTCTGCAGAGCAACTGCAACAACAACAGCATAAAGCTCTTTAAACGGAGTTATAATTGGAAAATAGCGTAATGGAAATGGAAATGCAAAATCTTGTTTTCGTTTCTCATTTTTGTTTGCTCTTCCCTCTCTTCTCTCTCTCTCTCTCTCTCGTTCTCTTTCTCTTTCTCTTTCTCTTTCATTGTGCGCTTTGCAAAATGTTCCGTTTGCGTTGAACAAAATACAGTGTGCCGTGCATGTTGATTAGATGGTTTACCAAGGCAGGGTGGGCAGGGAGAGAGAGAGGGGGCGAGGGGAGTCGGGGTTACGCTGTTGTTGCTGACCACACAAGCATGTGAGAAATATAGAGAGAGAGAGAGAGAGAGAGGGAGAGGGGAAGGAAGGTGTTGACTGACAGCGCAACTCATTAATAAGCCGCTGCAACGTGTCATAATCGGGCAGCAGCGGCTCACCATCCCCCCTACACCCACCCCTCACACTGCAAGCAACCCCAAAGACAATCCCCAGCCCGCCCCCTTTATAGAGTATTACGATTCAGGCAACTTCTTGCGGTCTGCCAAGCGGGATGTGTGTCTACTAATTTTTAATACCTTGTGGTGGCGCTGCCTCGTTCATTTCATTGCGGATGCTGACTGTCAAAAACTTTAAGCACACACACACAGAGAGAGAGAGAGAGAGCGAGAGAGGAACAGAGTCACCCCCCCTTTTGAGGGGTTGACTTTTGTCTGCCTAATGACATGAGATACGCGAGAAGAGCGCGTGTGCCGTGCCGAGTGTGTGTTGAGGGGGTTCCTCAGGCTGCTCAAGGCTCACGCGTTGCATGCGGCATGCCTCAGCTAAGTCGATTATCTCAGCTCGAAGCCGTGTGCGTAGAGCCTGAGAGTGCCCTGGCGATCGCTGCAATTGTCACCTACTCACAACTGATACCCTGTAATTGAGGCGAGGCCAAACAAATGGGGTATACACAATTGTACGCATTGCCTTATGGTAAAAGGGTGTCATAACTTACTGCCACACATAGAAGGAGACAAGTACGAACCATAATATACATATATTTCTTTCTCTCTGTCCGTATGAACATCTATATCTCAGTGACAATGAAAGCTAAGGCTAACAAATTTGGTGACAATGTGTCTTACTATTGTACGCAGCTAAAGTTTGTTTTACAACTCGACCAATTCCCCTTGACCTCCGTAAATTAAAAAAAACATGTATTACAAGCGTAAATTTAATGCTGGAATGTTTATTGTTATTGTGAATTGTAACTATACACTTTAGTAGGCTATCTGCAAAATTTGATCATCATAGCTTTAGTAGCTCCAGAGATCTACGCTTTAATGTAGACAGAGTAAGTACATTTTTATCGAAAAAGTTCTAAAATCTAGCTTTATAATATATTAAACACATTAATAATGACGTAACTTTACTTATTATATTATATTATTTTATAGTTGCCTACCTAAGTTACCTAGAGGGTATCTGCTAGTATAGCACATTTTACTAACTGCATTTTTTGTGTACCTTTTTTTGTACTGCCTAAGCAAATTCACTAGTTAAATGAATGCGCACGTACCACACGTAGTTTCCCCTCTGTCCCTCTGTCCCTTACTCCCCTGCTTCCTTTCTCTTCCATGCTTTATCCTGCTTCTTATGTTGCCTAGTTTTGTCCACCTAAGCCACACACAGAGAGATAAAGAGAGAGAGAGAGAGAGAGAGAGAGGCTGGCCAGCATGAATGTATCAGAAATTGGAGGTAAACATTTGCATCCATCCAAGTGTCCATCGAAGCGTCCCTTCATGGGACAACACGTGTCGTAGCTGTGCAGAGGGACGCCTAAGTGCACTTTTTGCTCCTCGTCTCGGTATTTGCCTTGGCAAATGTCTTTGAGGAGCATTCTCTTGCAAAATGTTGTCCTAAAATCCCCAGTGTCAACATATGCACTTCGTTTTCGCAGCAACACTTGAGAAATTTCTAAATCAAATGCATTTTCCCCTTTCTCTTACAGCAAAAAAAAAAGGGTGAGAGCGAGGGAGAGAGAGCAAGTTCAGACCACTAAGCCTGCTTTTAGGTTAGCTGCTCGGCGAGTATTACTTCCATTTAACTAAGTCCCGGCATATGCACAGCCTGAGGCTGAGCAGCTTACTATAGTCATTTGTCGAGAGTGCTGGTGGCAACTCTGGCAGCCGAAGTAAGCCTTAAAGGTGGGCACAAAGAGAAGCGACACGGCTTGAAAGAAGCTTGATTGAGAAGCTACGGTTTTGCTTTGTAGAATCCTTTGTATAGAAATTTGACTTTGAGAGCTCAAAAAATACTAATGCTGACTGTATAAGGCCATGGATTATCATATTATACCGTAATAAAATTTTTAACGCCCGAATATTATTAGAATAAATTAAATAAAATAAAATAATAAACAATCAATAAATGAAAATTCGCACCCGCCTCAACCGGGAGTTGAACACACGCACTCTCTCGCAGCCGTCCACCACTCTAACCCCTCGGCCATTGCCTCACTCCTCGGCCTATCGGCAAAGCTGCATTGTCAACCAATTCTGTTGTGTCTGATGCTAGATTTGAACTTCGGTATGCTTGCGTAAATTAGGTCTGCTTAAGTATACATATGTATATGTTCAAAGTGAGTTTTATTCGTATCATATCTCACTTATTAATAGTCCGATTTAAATGAAATTTTCACTAACGCCCGTGGCAAAGTATTTGTCATGTAAGATATACAACTTTGGTTGTTGAGCTAATATTGTAGTTTTTAAATAGTTATTACTGATTTACGGAGGCGGGAATGGGCGTGTCAAAATGTTAAAAAAAACTTTGAGACACTGCAATATATACGTATGTTGTCGCAAAATTCGATGACTCTAGCTCTCATACTTTCTGAAATCCAGGTGTTCATACAGACAGACAGACGGACAGACAGACATGGCTCAATCGACTCGGCTACTGATACTGATTCAGAATATATATAGTTTATGGGGTCGGAGATGCCTCCTTCTGCCTGTTACGCACAATTCCGTTCCGACAAACACAATAGACCATGAATTTTTTTAAAATCCATGGCCTAAAAACGAACTCTTTAACAAGTAAGTTAACTGTAGTTGAGTGTGCCTCACATTCAAATTCATTTGACTGCTTATACACAATGTAAAGAACAAAACTGAACATGATATTTTTCAAATGACGTATATGTATTTTAATGTTTTACGGGGGCGAAAACCAACAGTTCAATAGGTAAAATATGCATACAATCTGTAAAGTAAATAGAGACAAAAGTAAAGGAAATATTATTCGACTTGATTGTGATCTTAAGTACTTATGAGCTAGATAATGATAATGCGGTCGCTTGCGTTCCTTCATTAATTCATCGTATAACAAACAGCGCGGTAGACGCAAGACTTACAACAGGTTTGCATTTTGCATTAAGAATATAATTGAAATTCAAGTGGGATCCGTGTAGATCAGATGCAAGCGAGACTGACTTCATATTGCTGCATATCTAGAACTGAACTAGATTTATATTTCATACAAAGTTGTCTTATTTTGCAGACATTACTTGCACATATTGACACGAAGTTTAATAGTCTCTGTGATCTGGGTAATCATACAAACAGTTGAGGCATTTTTGCTTTCACAAAGCACAAAGCTAAAATACCCTTTTAAGCCTGCAAGTAGTGAGTATGCAAATAGAAACAATTTCAGCTCAGGCTTTATGCGCACAGTTGCAATCGAAATTGGCATTGCTAGCAGAGAATCGCAGCCAATGCTGATAATTGAATTTGAAAATAAACACAATAATCGGGCAAAAACAACAACAATAGGAATCAACAGACGAGAAACACACACAACTTTGTTGTTATTATTGGGAAATCTTTTTTAAAGTTTCGGGCACGCGTGATAATTTGCAACAATTTCCTTTGTTTCGCATACCAATTGGAGGTGGTTGGGGGGGTATGGGTGCTGTGTGTGTGGGGTGTGCTGGGTGTAGAGTATTCCATGAAATATTTTGTGGCACGAATTGCAATTAGCAGTAAAAGTTACCGCAGCTGTCAGCGGACGCATGCAAATTGTCGAAAATAACAGAGAGGAAAATCTTGCAATGCGCATTTACATAAAAAAATACGACCACAAAGGGCGAGACTCCGATTCGCAGCGAGAATGACAGAAAGAGAGAAATGTGGAATGTGGAAAGTGCAAGAGTAACAAACTACAGAGTAGGAGAAATCAAGTTCATGACTCCTGCTTTCACTAGGTGCTCATATAATGCTTTCGTCCTTGGTAGGAGTCTATTATATTGTTCATTCACCACCCGCTGTGGGGTAGCAGGGTATTATATGGTAGCCTTGTGCCAAAAGACAACGTATGCAACAGGCCGCATGAAAAGACAATGTAAACCGTTTCTGTCTGTATGAACACGTATGTATGTATATCTCAGCGACCTTTGGAGAAAAGGCTATCGAATTTGGGAGCAATATATGTACATAAGTGTTGCCTGCAGCTATAGTTTGTTTTCGAATTTGGCCACGCCCACTGCCGTCCTATTAAAACGAGAAACTCTTTACAGCAAGCGTAGTTTTACAGCTAAACGTTCACTTTGGTGTGTCTGGTACAGTGAATATCATAATTGTCACATCGTTTAATAATTTCTCTTTTGTTTTAGCAGGGGAACAGTTGAAGTGCTCAGTGACTGCCATGTCACAGTCACCTATGATACTTGCTAAAAAACTAAATGAAAATGCGGAAATTGCATATAATTCAGTCAATTACCGTATTTAATTGAATTCTTTGACGAATTGCAAACGATATGTGAAACTGTCGTATCGTATTGCAGATTCGCAGGGATTCCTGTGACTCTCCCGTTGTGTGATAGGGACTTTGTTTGCGTCTGGCACATTCAATTGAATGGGAACTATTCAGTCACTTCAGGCTCTATAGTTTTGAAAACATGCGAACTGAACGGATGATAAACTCCGCATAGAAAGCCAATTGTGATTCAAAGGGGACTCCATCTGCTCTTCCTCTTCCTCTCCCTCTCTCTCGCACTCTGTCAACAGTTCGATTTGCCGTGAATAGATTGAAACAACGAGCTACGACTCGCGGCAGTTGCATTTCCTCTTGCCACATGCAGAGAGAGAGAGAGAGAGAGAGAGAGAGACAGCGAGTACGCACAAAGCAGTTCTTGACACTGCCTAACTCTGACTTTGCGCGCTTTAAGCGCAACCTGATACGTTTAATAGCTACGTCGGCGCCCGCTTCCAACTTGTGGAATGGCAGCTGAATTAATTCGAGTGCCCCCCAAAAACAGTAGCCAAAGAAAGAGACATTCATTCGATGCCAGACTGCAACATACCCATCAGGGTAAGTTAATCTAAAATTCAATGAAAAACTGTTCATAAACCAATAAAATCTTATATAATGCAGAGGAAAAGCGCAAAGTTGTTAATTTTGGCAAATAATCGAAGTATCTTAGGCTGTGGGGCAAAGCTACAGTTGAGAATGCTTGACTGTGATATAATTACTTTAAAAAGCATTATCAATTTCTAAAATAACTTCATTGTATGTTAAACAATCCCAATCAAGTTTTCAGTAATGATTTTTATGTTTATAATTATTAAACATACCAAAAACAAAAATTCTAGCTTTCAAATTACCTATTTATTCTTAGTTTATTATTTCTGTTTTTAAGCTAAACTTTACTTGTGTGCCATAATAAGACATATTATGACTAAATTTGACAGCCTTAGCACTTATAGTCTTTGAGATTAGGATGTTCATACGGCCAAATATAACTATAAAGATATAAATAAGATTAGAGAAGGTATAACCATTGTTAAGGCTGAATCAGAAATATATAATTTGTGGGAGCAAAGAAGCATCTTTCTGCTTGGCACGAAGTTGAAATAACCTTTTATGCCATGCGTAGCGGGTATAAATATCGATGGGCGAGCGAATCAACCTGGGTCAGTGACTGAAACCGGCAACGGGCATCGGCATCAGGTAGCGGATAACTGGTAACTGGTAGCGGTACGTGGCACTAGGTATTGTGTGTGCAAAGTGGGAGGTGGATGTGGCTGTGGGTGTGGCATGGGAGCAGTTGAGCCGTGGCAACTCGAAGCAATCGTCTACTACGTCCGCCCGTTGGTAGTAAAGAAGCTTTTTGCTCTCGCTTCATACACTGCGGCAGAAATATTACGCGCAACGCTGAAACAGCCGACACCCAAGCTGGACAAGCGAATGGACCAGGCGAGCATAGGAGCACAGAGTGGGAAGGGATAGAGAGAGAGAG
Organism: Zaprionus lachaisei; assembly: GCA_018901815.1. Lineage (NCBI taxonomy): Eukaryota > Metazoa > Arthropoda > Insecta > Diptera > Drosophilidae > Zaprionus > Zaprionus lachaisei. The sequence goes on from JAEIFI010000357.1 coordinate 4,983,801, forward strand.
AGAGAGGGAGTCGAGTCGAGTCGAGTCGACCCATTCACCTGTTTTCAGAACTTGTTTCTGCGCTGCCATTTGCTTGTTTGTTAAATTGAACAATTTATTTTATTTTATTTTCTCTGCTGTTGCTCTACTGCTGCTGCTGCTGCTGTTGTTGGCTGCCAGGATATCCTGGGGGCTAAAAAGTAAAAGCAGAAACAGCATAAAGGACAACTACAACACGCCGTGGCCAAAAGGATGGCAAAAGGCAGCAAAATGCAAGAGTTTAGCATTTGTTTGCGATTCTTTTGTTGCACCTGAATGCGCCACATTTCACTTGCATTTTATTTGCAAACTGTTCTCAATGCTTTTGGCCTTTTTTATGGGCGTGGCATGGCTGCTAAAATGCCACTGCCACTGCCACAAACGAACTGCAGAGTGACTAAGAGCGAGAGCTATCAAAGTGACATAAAGCCTACACACATCTCTCTACACACACACTCACACAACATATACATACGTATACCCATAGGGAGAGGGAGTGAGGCAGTGCGGCAGCTAGACAGCGCTAGAGCGCATCTCAAATTGCGGCAAGCAATTAAAAAACTTTTGAAATTCGAGTGCAAAACAGAAAAAACAAAAAAAATAAATAAACAAACGCCTTTGATGTTGACTACCCCTACCGAACCACTACTACTACTACTACTACAACCACTACAACCAAATGCTCCTTGGGCTATTTAGATGAATTTCGAAAAATTTGAGAACATTTTTTCTATATTGTTTTTGTGTGTGTTTCATTGTTGTTAGTGATCACCGTTGCTGTGAAAACAATCGGTTTTATATGCACTCTTCGTTTTCACTCTCGTTTTGCTTAGTTTTGTTTGATTTCTTGTGGTAATTTGGGATTATTCTGTTGACCAAAGCAGCTCAAGGCAGGCTGGCAAGCCCAGCTCAGTGCTGTTATCATGATTAAGCACAGAGCAGTGTTGAACTGCGCTTTTGCGGACAAATCTGTCCTTCTTTTTCAAATCTCGAAATTGCTTGTTTTTTCATTTTTAAATAATATTTCTTTTACTGAATTTAAATTAATTTGATTGCATGTAATAAATTTCAATTGCATTTATTGAACCGATTTTATTGACATTTATCGACATACCGCCACATTACTTCTGTGACTTGCATTAACATGCTCCTGACATCGACTTACCGCCACATAATTAACATATTTATCGTTCTTCAAATCGACATGCCTCCACAAAATGTTGTATAAAATCGTTATCCTAGAAAATCGATCAACATACCCCACATAATCTGTAGTATTTTATATACATATATAGAAAATCGGTATCCTGTACTCTTGATTGGCGGCCTATCGAGCAAGCATACAAAGGCACAGAGTACAAAGAACTGTGGCGCTGTTTTTATGTGCATGATAATCTTCAGGGCATCTAGGGATACCCACTGATTTTTGATGTCTTTTTCGCTGATCGTTATGGCCATCATCAGCTGATTAGGTGGGCACACGATGCGCAATTGCAACGTGCGGGGGTGGCGAGGGAAGGTGGCATGTTGCAGTTTGGCTGTTTTTCTGTTGTCGCTTTTAACCCACTTTAAGCGTGCTTTGCGTGCGGCACGCGCAACAATATGAGGCCATAAAATAAATCACTCATACGACCCGTCGGACCACAGCTCACATGACTCACACACAGGCAGACACACAGTGCAAGTGAGTGGGAGGAGGCAGACGGAGGCGGTGGTGGTGTGTGAAATGTTTGACTATTTGTACGCCACGACTTGGCCATATCCCATTTCAAATAGTTGTAATTGAAGGCATCGCTATGTGGCAAATCCCGAAATATCCTGTGTCAATCTCAGTGTCGCTGCGTTGCGTTCTCCTTCTTGTCGTTGTCGCCACTCAGCTCAGCGCAGCTTGACTTGGCTTAGACCAGCTCAGCTTTCCACTTAACCTTTTTTTCCGTTTGGCTATGGCCATGGCTTCACTTGGCTTTGTCTTGTCGCCGTCGTATCCTTTTCCCCCTCTCTCTTTGGCTTGGCAATTGAATTGCTTGAAAAAAGTAGACACACAAGACGAGGCAGAGCTTGCTCTATATAGATATATATTTTCAATTCTATTTTGGTTGCTTCTTTTTGCAATCCTTCCTTCCTTAGTTCCTTCCTTCCTTTGCCTGCCTGCTTGCCTCTGCTTGCACAGTGTCGTGGTTTGATATTAATTCTATAAGAAATCCGTTTCTAGTCTAAACGTACCCATTCAATCGCTTTAGCTTTGCTCCTTTTTAGTTCTTTTTTTCTTCTTTCCGTTTTCCCGTCAGACGTCAGCTGCTTGGCGCCACACACACACACACACACACACACACACACTCAGGCAGTGACACAGTCACAGTCACACAGATTTTGTCACTGCTCCATTTTCATTTGCACGCGGCACGTCACGAAGCTCTCGAAGTCAAAGGGCAACAGCAACGGCACTTGACTTGGTCAAAGGTAACTACAATAACAATGCAACGTTTGACAGAGAAATCAGTTGACGAAATCGTGATGACGTCCTTTTCTAGCGCTTCACAAATAGAAACGTAAATACAACAGCAGCGAATGAACAAAAAGACAAACAGTTGAGGGGCAAAGGTATTTTACTAAAATATATTTGCTCATATTAAATTCGATTAAAGTTGTTTGCACAACGTAAACAAGCATTTGCTACGTTTAACGTTCGTTAGCTTACGTCTAATAGTCTGTTAAGGAGCCAGTTGCAATTGATCGATCTATCGAAAGCTGCTTAGAGTAATGGCTGCTTGGCTGCTAACGTAAACATTTAACAGACTGTTACAATTGATCAATTTCGATAAATTTGATTAAATTTAAAATTGACACTGACACTGTTAGACTAATAGTCTGTTAGTTACAATTGATCCATAGTTGTTATTGCAGCAACTAATCGTCTAATAATAATTAATATGTATGTGACTCAGCTTTAATTGTGTGCTCAAGACAAAGGATCAGCGCATTGTATTTGCAGCACACACATATCATTCGCTTGCAGCTAGTGCATCATTATTACCCCATCACTTTGGTGGCACACACAGGCAGAGAAGGGAGAGAGAGAGAGATGGAGATAGGGGCGAAGAGCGTGAGACACCCCGTCGAGCTATTGGAATGGCGTGTGGAACTTGCACTCGGCGCCATTTTGTTAAACTGTTGAGTGACTTTCAACAATTTTTGGATTCGTCGCCAGTGGAGCAGTGACAAAAGCTTCCGCCTGCGTCACCGAGATAAACCAACAGCAGCAGGGGTTTCTCTGCGCTGCCTGCTGCCTGCTGTGATGTGCAGGTAGCTCTTCTATATGGTTCGAGTCAGTCAGTCAGTCTGTCCTCATGTCCCACTGTCGCTCTGTCAGGCTCGCTCTCTTGTCTGCAACGGTAAATCTGGGAAAAGTTTCGCTCGGCTCGTCTCGACTCGACTCGAAGCTGTTGCCAGGTCCTACTCTAGCCATTCTAAGCCATCCATCCAATGGCATTCTATGCCAACTCACTGCTCCCTTCCCTCTCTCTCTCTCTCCGTCTCTCTTTCTCCTGCCTTGGCGTGCAAAGTTAAGCAAATCGCATATTTTATTCATGTGTTCATTAGGCAGCTACAATGTGCGACCAAAAATGTTTAAAGGAAACGGGCTATGGCAGCAGACCCGGCTAGCTACCCCAGACAAGGGAAGGCAAGGCAAGGCAAGATGAGGAGCACGTGCAGCAGGGAAGAGAAGGAATTCCTCGGCTGCAATGTGTGCCATGTGCCCATGCAATTCATGAACCTGCAAAATGGGTCGACAAAAACTTCAAAAGGGAAACGGCAGCAGAAGGTGCCGCTGAAGCAGTTGCTGTCCGGACAGCAAGAGAGGTAGGGGGTTGCCTGCTGAGCTGAACTGGAGTGCTGCATTATGCGGCAGGCGTGATAAAGCGACTCTACGTAACTGGGTTGATCAGAGTCCACCCACGTACACACACACACACACACACACAAACACACACACACACACACACACACACACACAGACAGCAGAGACAGACAGCGCCTGAGTGCAGCTTGAAGCAGCGACTTTAAACTGCACATGCCATAAATTTGTACTCAAATTATATAGAAAAGGTCAGCAACGCGTCGCAGTCCCAGCTGCACTTGCTGCCCACCTTCTGCCCCCTTACTGCCCCATTTCTGGCTCCAACTAGCGACCTGAGTCGCGTCTGCATAAATAAAACCCTCTTCATTTAAATGCAAAGGCTCAACCGCCGCAACAAATGCAGTAAACTTCACGTACGTATGTGGCGAACGACCGGACACCATCAGCACCAGCAGCACCCGTTGGCAGTGGCAGCTTCCGCAGCCAGGCACTGCCTCCAGTTCTCGTCCTTGTCCTCGTCCTCGTCCTCGTCCTCATCATAATGTGCCCCAGACCAAACGTAGCAAGCACGAAAATTTTGACGTGGTCAAATGCATTTGCATCACGTTGCCAAACTAACTGCAAACAAATTTTTGGTTTACGCGGCTTAGCGCCCATTCCAACTTCAGACTAAACCTTCCTCCCCCCATCCCCTTGTGCTCCCTCTCTGCTGTTCTTGTCCTGCTGCTGGCCATGCCTCTAGCCAGCTGCTCATGCGACAGCTTCTGGTCACAAAGTGCTGGCTGGAGGATGTGACTCTGGCTGACAATCATTTGGTCATGCGGTCGCACGCAGTGCCAACCTTTTGCCAGTGCCAACGACTCTTTAAAGCCTGCACCCTGCACCCTGCACCCGGCATCCCCCTTCCCCACCCTCTTCTTCTCTATCGTCTGACCAGGCACACCTCATTCCGCATTCGTCGTGCTTCACTGCAAATTGGCTGCATTTTGGGCAAAGCAAAGAGGCGCAAAGCAACACTGCTGGATGGTAATGCACTTTAAATACCCTACATAGTAGCAGATGACAGCTGGCATATATAGTTCAGGGGTATAGCCTAGAATGTGCCTAGGTCAGAGTATATTCAGTGATGTACCTAGCTGTCTAAGCAAGTTGGCTGTCGAAGAAGTCAGCTATGCCCTTTAAAGGAATCGATAGGTGTCATGGCTTGTAGTGTTAGTGGTACCCTGCAATTAGTGTAGCAGGCTATACAGGTTGTGTGCAAATTAAAGTAGGCATTTGCCACCCCTTCAAAGTATTCCTTTATTCTCCAGATTCTTCATTAACATGTTAGTGAGAGCTAACCACATCTTTGTAATGTCTAACTGTCTGTATGAACACTCAATTTGAGGCGCCAAAGGAGTCCTAGATGTATAGCACTTTGTTTACCCTGCTAACACAGTTTGTAGTACAACTATACCCTGCAATATACGTAGCTTAGGTATGCAAGTTGTGTGTAAATGAACCTGAAGGTAGAAGGAGCTTCTTTCAAGGTTTTCTGTCTGTATGAACACCTTAATTATGGCAAGAGGTTTCTGCTAGTTGTAACGCACTTTGTATACTCTTTTCTTAAGGTATGTTATGCAATAATACCCTGCAATATACGTAATTGAACTTGCATAAGTTGTGTGTAAATGAACCTAAAGTTTAAATGCGCTTTCTATTCCTTTCTGTCTGTATGAACACCCAAAAAGAGGCACAACATGTGTGCTAGATGTACAGCACTTTGTGTATCCTGTGATCACAGTGAGTAGTGCAATTATACCCTGTAATATGCATAGCTTAAGTATGATAAGTTATGTGGCCAAGGTACACGCAGACATCTGTCGCCCCCTTTCGAGTATTCCTTTATTCCTCATTCAACTTTAACAAGGAGTTCGAACTAGCCCCCCCCCCCCTCTCTCTCTCCCTCTTGTTAATTATCTGTATGAACACCCAAACTGCACATTTGCCACAAACACTCAGGCCCACCACTGGGGGGCAGTCACAAGCTTGCTGTGTACTCTTGCCACATAGACCTGCTGCATATTTGAAAGATCAAAAAAAATAGTTGAAATTTTATATCTGAAATTCGTTTGCGTTAACTGTGCAAAGGAACAGCGACACTCAATATGATTCCGCATGCCACATGCAGTTTGTATTCTTTGAGTTCTCTGGGTTCTAATTAGTTTTGCAAAGGGATTCTCAATTAAAGCGACTTCCGTTGGCAGTCCTGGGAGCTTTGGCTTTTTCGCGCAGATTTGCAAGCTGATTCGATTATGCGCCCCTATGTGAATCTGCCGATAGATGCCAAGTACAATTATTGCGTATACGACGCGTTGCCTTCCCCTAGCCCTTTTCAGGCTCCTATTTGCATTTGCAGCATTGTCAATTACAGTTTGATTCCAACTGCCATCGGGGGTGGCAGATGCGGCAGATGTGGCACATAAATGTTGCTCTTTGCATAAATTAAATGTTGCATTTATGCACATCGATGCACATTTAAATTGTTCAAATTGATTAAGAGCATTGCGTATTAACATTTGCAAAATTGGATGAGCGCTTTGCTTGTTGTTGTTGTTGTAGCTGTTGTAGCTGTTGTTGCTGTTGTTGCTGTTGTTGCTTTACGCATTCCTGATAAATGACGTGAAAATTAATTAAAATAAATTATAGACACGACGAAACGGACAGAAAAATGCACTTTAAATACCCTGGAAATCAACAGCTGGTAGCTGGCATGTATAGCTTACAGTATACCCTGTAATGTACCCAGCTGGGTAACCAAGTTGTGTGTCCTCTCGGCATGCCTAAGGTTTAATATACTTGTTATGTATAAAGGTGCAGAATTGAAGAATATTGTATGTATAATATATTGTATTGACAACTATGATAACTTGTTCGATTGTTCCTGCAACTATACATCCATATGTACATATATACGAGTATATATTGTAATAAGTAATATTTACATCGAAAAAGAACAATGTAGTTAGTTTGGTTATTGATATATGTATATATTGAGGATCGATACGTATGTGTGCCAAGGTTTAAGAAGATAGCACTGCAACTAATAGACAGATAAACGAACATGGCTAGTTCGAATCTCCGCTTGACCTAGATCAAGAACATTCATATGTATATACTTTATAGGGTCAGTTATGTGTCCTACGCTGTGTTGCAAGCTACTGGCCAAAATGAATAAACTCCTGCAATGGCAACAAGCAGAAACAGTTTCCCAAAATTCGATTGTAACAGCTGCGTATACTTGATATTGATTATACCCTAATCATCGCTCATTACAGCAACCTGTACAGGGCATTAAATAATAATAATAAATGTCATGCATGCATAAGTGAAGCTTCGCTTAATCCCAAGATAATTTGTTTACGTTTATCGGTTAACTTGAGTGACAGCGCCATGTTATTTCGTTTTTTTTTTCATTTTCTGCTGATATATTTAACGAAATTTACAAATATATATTAATAAACATGGAAATCAATCTATGTATATTGCAAAAAAAAAAAGGAAAAAAAACTTGTTCAGCAACGGAACTCGAAACTAAATACATATATTCATTATATCCAATCCAGCTTTTTATTGTAGTTTCATTGAGGTTTTTACTGCAGCAGCTTGGCCCCTTGGGATTGGCCACGTCGATTGTTTAACACTCTCTCTCTCTCTCTCTCTCTCTCTCTCTCTCTCTCTCTCTCTCTCTCTCTCTCTCTCTCTCTCTCTCTCTCTCTCTCTCTCTCTCCCTCTCTCTCTCTCTCCACTCACTTATCTGTTCATACTTTGATGTGCAGCTTCAGATAAAATGTAATATGCATGTAAACAACTCGGTTTTTTCAAGGTGGCAAAAAGTGTTTGGATTATTTAATGTCAACTCAAAATAGAGAAAAGAAAAAATAAATGACAAATAATTATTTTGACTGAGAGCAAGTTGAATAAACAATATGATAGATTAATCTATTATTAAAATGGAAAAACAAAATGAAAAATATGAAATTGACAAAAGGAAAGTTCAATAAAAAAAGTGATGGACGAAAATAATTTACACAACACTAAAGGGAAACTATAAAGTGGCTATAGAATATTATGGGATATAGAGGATTATTTATTTGAAATAAATACAACAAATTCAAGGGAAACTATTTAGAAGATATAGTTCATTCGAATTTCTTCTGATTAACAGAATATCCTGAATACGTAGGGATATTTAACGACTTATGAAAAAAAAAAACTCTAGAAATATACGCAAAATTAATATTGATCTATAAAGTAACTATCGTATACAATATTACAATATTACGATTCACTTAACTTTTATTATAATCATAAAACTTTACTTTCTATTTACAAATCATTCAATTCACTGATTAGAGAGAGCGATATCGTGCTTATAGTAAGTACTAAGTTCCAACCGATGACAAAACAGTGTTGGTTAACATTGCAGGAGATGCGAGAAGATGAATTGATCCTGTTATACACAGTAACTTGGGATAGAGATAGTTATATTACAGACTAATGTAGGCTCTTCTCTACACCATATCAGTTCGCAACTGCCTGCAGGGTATTCCTCCGTTGATCAGTTTGCTTCCATCACTTGTGGCATTTCACTCCCGTTTCAGCCGCGTTTTATTAGCGGTATTCGCTTTGATTTTTAGCTTTGCGCAATTGTCGCCATTCCACCACGGCGGGCGCACTCCAATTATGCACACCTCAAGCCGCAGGCAGACTACGGCGCACAGCCAGGCACGGCACGGCACGGCACGGCGCGCCACGGCAACTAGAGCTGGTCAGGCAGAGCAGGGCAGGGTAGGGGGAACGGAAAGCGGACACTGACGTCTCCTGTGCATAATGTGCATGCACACGCAGCACATTTGGGAGTAGTTCGAGTTGTTTTCGTTTGGCCATTGGCCTGTAACGGCATGGCATGACCCGGATACGGATACGGATGCGGATGCCATTGCCACCTGTTGTTGTTGCTGCTGCTGCTAGAGTTGTTGTTGTTGCTGTTGCTGCCGTGCATATTCATGTTCGACATGTTAAGCGACATGTCGTGTCAGCCTGCCGCCTTGAGGGTGGTTCTACCCAACCGACGCAGCCCAACCCACTCAAGACGAGCCAGCAGAGTCCATTAGCAACTGATGAGGGACAGTGGGAAGGGGGTAATGGGGGAAACGAGCTCGCCTATGCTTTTACTTTCACATTAATTGGCCACAATGTGAATCGCCAAAGCCGAAAGCGTTTAACGCGACTTTCGCGTGAATGTGCCACAACGCGGCGCGCCGCACGCGCACAATAACAAGTGCAATAGCCAATAAAGCAGCCCCCTCCCCCCACTCACTCCACTTCTCGTCTGCTGCAAGTGCATTGAACTCTGACTTGGCCATATAATAACAATTTGCATAGAATTCCACTTCTTCTTGAATCAATTTGCAATTGGGGGCAGTAAAACTGCTCGAGATATTCCACAAATACTTAATTACTTAAATATGTATGAGTTGTATGATAGCTATCATTATACAACAGAGAAGGAGGATTTAATGACTAAATGGGTCGAAAGTATTTAGTCTGTAAGCCATTGATTGAATTGTTTTTCACAGAATTATTTAATACTTAATAAAGGGCCTCATTTTGATTGTAGCCCATATTTGTAACTTACTCAACACTTATCCGATAACTTATACAAAGTGGCGGCAGGTCAATATTTAGTTATTGAGTTATTAATCGAAGTTAAATGTGAAAAAAGAGTTGATCAATGACTCATCGAAAGTGGCGGTAGGTCAATAGTCAATAGTCTGCTGAGGGCACATATTTAATAATTACCAAGGTTTCAATTTCACTTTCTTCTGCTGCCGGTGCTATGAATAATTCGAATGTTTTTTCTTTTTCTTATTTTTATTTTATTATCATTCTGCTTGCCACAGTAAATGATTATAAAACACATCGTAGCATTTCCTAAATGAATGCAGAACGTTTCGCTTTTCCTTTGCTGTTTATTTTCTCCACCTCCGCCTCGTCCCTTCCTTAGTGCCCTGTCTTGAAATTCTTTTGCATAAATCGCTGGACTTGAAAGGTGAATGAGCGCGACGTTTGCCCGCTCTCCTTCCTGGCCGGAAGGTCTGATAATATCATCGTACTCGTTTCGTTTCGGGTAATACTTAATTTAACTTGGAAGAGACAATGAAAGGAAGGTGGGGAGGACGGGGGCATCGAAATGGGGCAAATGAAGAGCTGCAATTTACGCGGCATTGAGAACTGCCTTTTATTTATATGCTGGTGTTTTTTCGCTGTCATTTGAATGCATTTTCCTCCTAAGTTGTCGCTGCTGCTGCTGCTGCTGCTGATGTGAAAGGCTTTCAGGGGACGCTTGCAAATTGAATTACGGAAAACAGTTAATTAAACAACACAATAGAAGGCAAAGACTAGAGCTACAGCAGGGGACGAAACGAAGTGGAAGGGATCATGGCATGAAACAGCAAAATGATTGAGAAGCAAAGCAAAGTAAAGGAGTCGAGTGTCAGTTGTGCAAGGTACGCTATCAGTTTGGCAAAACAAGGTGTCCGCATTGCATGCTGCTTTGCTCGCATAGCAACTAGCTTTTGATTGACAACTTTGGTGCAAGGCAGCCTGCTTAACCGCGATTAGTGCAGCCGCCATTTTGCTAACAAAAGAGTGGAAGAGAAATATTGGAATCATTCCTAGGCTGAGTTGACAACACTGGCAGAAAGAGAGGGAGAGAGAGAAAGAAGGAACGGGAGAGAGAATCGATTTTATAATTGCGCCTCGGGATCAGTGTTGCCAACTCAATTTTTCCTGCCACATCGACAATAAAGCTCTATCACTAAGCATGTTCATTGCTAGAGTACTCAAACAGCGAAAAGTACTTGCCCAGTGGTCTTCGGATTATTATGACCCCCCGGCCCGAAGTGTTTCACGAGTGAGCGATCGGCTCTCTTTGGTGAGCAATCCAGAAGCAGCGAACAGCGGCATTAACTCGCATTAAGTCGCACAACGACAGCGAAACGATAAGCATGGGCATATTTCTTTGCGCTAGCCATCGTTTCAATGTATGTGTGCTATGTATGCACAAGCTCGCATATGAATGTATGCGTTGCTTGTGAAGTTTGACAACAGGCAAATGCTTCGGCCAGCGGGCTGACAGCCTAAAGTCAATTATCTGTTTCGGCGTCGAGAGCGAAGTGATTGAGGTACAGTGGGCAAAAATGGTTATTTAGCGGCAATAACTCTTAACATCTGAAAATTTGTGCATATATAATTTATTGAGTAGATAGATTAAATATTCATATTTCTATTCTTATTCGTATATCAAATTTATAATATCAATAAAAAATTATGCAGCAACTATAATTTTTTTTGTTTATGTTTGTACTAATTTTGACAAAATTTATGAGCCAAAACTAAAAAATTCGAAATACATCAATATGTATTTACTAAATAAAATTATGCCATAAGTCAAGCGACATGTTTTCTAAGCTATACAAGTTTCGCCGCAAGATAACCATTTTTGCCCACTGTGCTTTAGTCTCTTGGCTCTCGACGCCGAAACAGAAAATTGACTTTAGGCTGCCAGCCCGCTAGCCGAAGCATTTGCCTGTTGTCAAACTTCACAAGCAACGCATACATTCATATGCGAGCTTGTGCATACATACACACACACATGGAAACAATCGCACAGCGCAAAGAAGTACGCGCATGCTTATCGCTCCGCTGACGTTGTGCGACTGAAGCAGTTTTGATGCTATGCACTCGAGCGTTTATTCTCAATGCTTCTTCTTCTCCGGGGTGGCAGGCCCGAAAAATCAGCATCAAACAGCTCTGACGCTGTTTGAAGTCTCTATGTTAGTGTTTTTATTCAATACCAAAAACTTTATACACTAATAAGGCTATTCTGGCAACAGTGTGAGAGAATGATAATGAATTTTATAATTGCTAATTGTGATATTTGCCAATATGTTTGTATTAAATTTCATTTTTACTAATGAATACATATTTGAATCAATTAAGTAATTTTCCAGCTATTTGTTAAATAAATCAATTATTAATGCCAAAATGTGAAATTGAGAAGTTGTTTGTGCATTTGTTTAGCCTTTTGCTCGCGCCAATGAATTGCCTGATTTGGATTTATATAAGTGGGAGTAACAAATGTGAAGAGGAGCAAGCAAATACACACTCGCACACACACACATGATTACGTGTCTAAGTATGTGTGAAATTTGATATGATAACGTACTTGCTAAATATTTAATGTCAGCGTTTAAAATTCCATGAAATTCGCTTATAATTTAAAACAAATTCAAATTCAAAAACGCCGCATGCGAAAGGGAGGCAGAGGAAGAGAGCAAACTGGCAGGCAAACAAACAAATTTTCTACGCCTTTGGCAGCAGCAGCAACAACAACTTAACATAAATGTTACATTTTGACAGTTGTGCTCGTGTGTCTCTCTCTCTCTCTCTCTCTCTCTCACTGTTCCTCTCTCGCTCCCATTGCCATTTGCGAAACGTGTGCGCATAAATATTTAAATGCCAAAAAGTCACGTCTTGAATAATTGTTTAACTTGCATGGGCGGCGGCAAAGGGGTTAAGTTAAGGTATGCAGAGGATTAGAAGAGAAGGAAGGCTGGAGCTGGGGGGGGTTGGTGTGCCTTGTCACAGCACTAACGACAGCGACAACAGCGGCTGCTGCTGCTGTTGCTATTTTAAGAAGTTTCTCAACTAAGTGCAGCTGCTGGCAGGAGCAGCAGCTCCCGGAGATCCTGGCCAGGATTCATTATTATGAGCGCAAATTACTGGAGTACACACACACGCACATTGTGTGTGTGTGCGTGTGTGTGACTGTTAATTTTCATATTAAATCCGTTAAAATGTGCAAATACCCAACAGGCACTCACAGTGCGCAACCCCTTCGCTACCCCCTTCCCGACCACCACACGACCACAGCCGCAGCCACAGCTGAAGCGACAGCCTCAAGACACACACACACACAGGCACACACATACATACAAAGGCACACTTCTACGTGGAGAGCAGCCAATGAGGTAAGGAAGGCAAGTCAAGAAGCGAAGCGAGGCGCACGTGCTACCCCCGAATATGAATATGAATATGAATATGGGAATAGTGTAAGTGAAGTTATTAAAGCAGCTAACATGCAACACAAACTTACACACACACAGGCAGACACACACACTACTGCACATTACTTTCACCTACTTTCAAAAAATTTTGCCGTTAAAAATATGTAATATGATTTGCTCTAACTGTGTGTGTGTGCTTGAGTGTGTGTGTGTGTGTGTGTGTGTCTGCAACTGACAGCCGAGCATGATTTATGCCCAGGCACGTGGCAGAGACAACCAGGAAATGCGCCTTCGGGCAATGGGATCTCTTGTTACCACAGCATATCGTAACATAAAACATGCCATATCAATGTTCAATTGTTGCTACATCATTAAACACACATGCGCGTGTGCAGACAATAAAATTGTTAATATGAAAAGCTTTCCAAGTCAGGCGTATTAGCAAAATGCATTGCGAGCTTTACAATAAATTCCTCGCATTCATCTCATTCTGAATTCCTGAAATATAGTAATTCAACACTTACATTTGCCGATAACAAGTGTTGGTAATTATTAAATATGTGCCCTCAGCAGCGATTTTTTTAAATTTTTTTTTTTACAGGTAAGGCTATATTTATGATGAATTTAGGTGAATGACAGAAGTCTCGGACGCTTCTATTTTTTTTTAAATTGAATTTAGAAAATAATTACATTTTGCATGTATTTTATGTACGATATTCATTGTATAATTAACATGGAAGTTATTGAAGAAGCAGCTGAAGTTACTTCCGTTAGCGGGTATATCATAGTCGAGCACACTCCACTGTGTCTTTCCTACCTGTTTATTTTATTTCAAACGCTTCAATTATTCCCAATTATACAAAAATAAGTGACGGGATGAATATGAAATCATGCTCAAATTACCAACAAAACCTTTTACACGTGCCATCATAATTACAAGAGTTGCCAGCCTAAAAATCAGTGAGATAGTTTCCCATGATATGCTGTGCTGTCCCATAGTACTAGGAACAAAAATTTGTATTCGTAGCAATCGATTAGTCTCCCATCTCCAATTTTACTAGATTGCTTCACAACATTTCGATTTCCTCAGTCGAAGCCTTTTCGTCTAGCTGAGCAGATCAAAAAAATTGGTTTTAATTTTTCAAAAAAATAGAAATTTTCACAAAATTTAAACCGAAAAATTAACATAATAATAATAATAATGTCTGTTTTCTACGGTCTGATTATGAAGGCAAACTTCAAGTACACGCAGTACGTGTCGCGTGCCTTCCACATCTCGAATGTGGCACTGGACAGTGGCGGTCATGCCAAACTCTATTTGACTTACGACAACAAGCAGTTCTTGATGGCTTCCATGAGCAAGAAGGTCCCTCAGGTCTCGCTTGATCTGAACTTCTCCCCTGGAGACCGTTTGAGTTTCAATGTCGAAGGCGATGGCAGAGTATCGATGATGGGTTACATTTTGAACCCACAACCGGATGCGGTACCAGAAGGCGAAGATGCTATAAAGGAAGCTCTCGTCATCCAGCAGACCCAGCACCAGGAACAGGAACAGCAGGAGCAACAGAAGTTGCCAAGAGCAAGGAGAACAGGACGCCCATGTGATACCGCGGACATCGAATGCGACGAGGATAGTGATAAGAAGGAGGACGAGGACGAGGATGAGGATGACGATGAAGGTGAGGGTGAAGGTGATGACGATGACGACGACAACGGCAACGACAACGATGACGATGAGGAAGATGATGACGACGACGATGATGATGACGAGGTATCTGAGCAAGTACTCAAAGATGTTGCTAAAATTGTTGCTGCCTGCGAACCTCAGGTGGCTGTAGACCCTTCCCAGAATAGTCATCGCTATAATGGTGAGGCTGTCAATTCGGCATCTTCGTCGATGGTGGGAAAGCCTCGTGCCATCCGTTCATCATTACCGGAGTTCAATAACCCACCCAAGCTATGCAAGTATCATGCTCGTGTGTGTGCAGTGCGTGCCAAGCGTAAGCGCGATACCAGCCCAGAGGGATCCTGTGAATGGAAGCGCTACAAGAAGTGCTATTACCACTAAGATGTACATTAAAAGATGTACATAAGATGATTTAAGGCCGAATTAGCAAAAAGAACATGTGCAAGGCCAAATAAAGCAATATAAATGCAGTGTCCTGAACCTTTAATATAGAACTCACTGCTACAATCCGCAGTAGAGGCAGAACGTCGTTCTTCCAGGTCGTCTACATACATGTACGATGCTGAATATCATATATATTACATACATATACTAAATTTAGTAGCGATGGGCGCGGGCCGGGCCTCGACAATTTTTGGCACGGGGCCTAAAACCAGCTACCGGGCCTTTTACCGTCGGGCCCCGTTCCTAAAATTGTTGAGGCCCGGCCCCCTGTGAAAAAGTTCCACCCATCTCTACTCTACAGTATGTTATTTGTATAGTAAACTATCCGCAAGAGACTGCACACAGCTTCAGTAAATGCAAAATCAATACGTATTTTAGGCTTATAGTCTGATATATTTATGCATACTACACACGTAGATCTTCATGCTACGATTTGTAGAAAGGTACTGTAGAAGCAAAAGAAATACACGTCTCGCAGTTCTTAGGGGTTAGGTACGCACTCAAAACAAGCGCATTTCTCAGTGCTTTGAGATTACTTTCACGCAGAACTTCCTCTATATTAAGCTATACTATATAATCTAAGCTATGTACATAATATACTATACCGTTTATTCCTTGATGCATAGAAGGCCAGATGATGCTGTACATCAGTACTTTGAGGTTAGGCACGCGGACCTAAGACCTTCAGTTGAACTTTGTATATAATCCAGCATATTCATTGTATAAAGAACCCTCTTCCTTCCGCATAGGTCACTACGATCCCTAATACACGTACTAATACACGTTTACAACGCAGCAAAAGCTGCGTACAGAAAGATGACACGTGCTTTGCCAGAAACAACTGTACAGGGCAGTACCCTGGTACCTGGTACCTGGTGGCTGACATACTTGAGGCCCCAAATTGATAATAACTGTCAGCTGGCACGTGTTCTGTGTGTGTAAAAGGCGAGAAGATGCTTTAAAGGATGCCAGCAAGATGGTCATAAAAAGCGGGCGAGCATTACACATGCCCACAAATTAGTGGCGCATTTGGGAGTTCAACTATGTAAGCCAGTGTACGAGTGTGTGTTCGTGTGTGTGTGAGTGTCTGCTTGTGGATGAGTTGTGGCTGACATGCAACAAACTTGAAACCGACAACAGCAGGGAGAACTACTTAGCTGACAACATTTTGGCACAAGTTTTGGTCTGACAGGAGACCTAGACAGAGAGAGAGAGAGAGAGAGACAGAACTAACCCACTCGACCAAGCTAGCGAACATAACCTCAAGTTTTTAATGGCAACTGTGTGTTGTGTGCCACGTGGGGCGTGGATTTGCAATTCCTTTTGAATTGGGCTAATTTACTCAGCCCCGTCCAGGTCCTTAATGAGATGCAAACGTTGACGGCGGCGGCTTTCATTAGGTCTCGCAATACACACATGTTTTCCCATTTACTTCGCTCTCTCTCTCTCTCTCTCTGTATTTCTCTGTTGACACTTTGATCAATGGCAAGAACATCATCATGGGAAATTTAATTGAATTCATTACAAACGCATCTAAAACGAAATAAATAATATTAATGGTGTAGTAAACACTCTTTAAACCGTTCGAGTTTATGCATTTATTTATCTCAGGATCTATAAGATTTGAAGTTAGCAAAGTTGGCAAATATGTAATACTTTATTAGATATACATAATTCTTATAAGAATTCCTTGCTAAATTGTTCATCTTAGCCAGAAAACACGTATCAAAATTATACAAACTTGGAACTGAGGATCTATAAGAGTTAGAGCTATCAAATTTGGTAGACATGCAGTACTCTATCAGGTCTATATAGAACTTATAAGAGTGCTTCACTACATACCCCATTTTGGCCAGAAAACAAGTATCAAAACATTGTTGACAAAGCTGATAAGCCTTTATGCAGCATATAAATACCATTCATATGGACACTGGCCATCATTATGACAACCCAGGTACTCAACACTCATACACACACACACTCAGGCACACTTGGGTTTTATGGACTTTGATTGCTTTTGACATTTATTGATTTATACAAATGTAGATAGACTGTTGGTCAATTGTGTGGAACAAAAGTGGGCGTGGCCTATCTTGGGGGGGCGGGGGAGTTGGGTAGCAGTTATGCCAGTTGGGTTTTGTGAGTAAATATTTATAAATTGCTGATATGAAATTAAAAATTACAACAAACACACGACGCCATCGCCGGCGAGAAAACTTGCTGAAAAAACATAAACATATGTATTATAAATTTACACACACACACACACACATACATACGTAAATATATGTATGTGGTGGCATTTGAATACATATTTATTGGACATGCATATTAAACGCTTAAAGAGTCCTCGCCATTGACTGTCCCCTCATGTCAACGTGTCCTGTGTCGGTCATGTGTCAAAATAATTGCAATTTGGACACGGACAGACGAGGTGTGAAAATGAGTGATGCAGAGCTTTACGCTCGGCTTATGTGATAAGTTCTTAAGGCTCTTTGTCTAATTGCGCAACAAGCAGCAAGAGTTCTGCTGCTACTGCATCAATATTTGATAGCAACAGTCTGGCAGAGACGGATGCACGCCTCAATGGCTGCCCTGACTTGGCCCAATACATTCTGCACGAGTTTAACTTAATTATCCTGTGCATTGGCTCAGCAACTGCTTAAGCCATTCAGGCAAACAGAAGCTGCACAAAACGTATTGACTTGCCCCGTGATTAATAATAATATCGGATTGACTCGAGGTCGAGTGGTGATCAAAGAGTTTGCCAAGCACTTGATAACTGAAAAGGGAAGTAGAGAGAGAGTTGTACTGCAACCTTGTATAACTATGGTACTCCCTGTTGAACTAAGAGATTCGTCAGTCTTTAAGGATTCTTACTGTCTAGAGAATTTCTGTCTAGGGACTCCTACTTCCCTTTCTGGACTGGGCGACCTTTTCTAGTACTTGCACTGCCACCTGTACTCATTTTACGCAAGAGAGAGAGAGAGACATGTACTGTGACCTTGTTAATCTAGTGTACCTCCTGCACAGCTTAGAGCTCCTTCAGCCTGCGAGTAATCCTATTGTGTAGGGATTTCTGTTTAGGAGTTCCTGGTTAGAGACTTCTGTCTAGGAGTGCCTGATTAGGCTTTCTTGTCTAGGTACTCCTGTCTATGCACTCCTGTCTAGGGGTTGGTGTGTAGGGACTTCTGTCTAGGATTCCAATCTAGGGATCCTACTTAGCTTGTTTACTCCGAAAAGGAGTTTGCCTTACTTACATACATTCAAATTGGCCTACGTACTTAAAATGCACCAAGTTACCCTCGTATCATTGTGTGCACTTAGCCTGGCCAAGAGCAAAGACATTGCTAAGCTTTCTTGGGGTGCCAAGTCAATTATTTAATTAAACAAAATTGATCAATTAAAAGCTGCAGAGTGTGCAGTAATACATATGTGCGTGTGTATGTGTTGTGTCTGCATTGTTGGCAGACTTATCCAATGTAGGTAGTGCGCAATAGTGCAAAGAACTGATAAGACATGCTAATAACATTCATAAAAGTATTGAACGAAATGGGCGGAAATGTGGGCGGTCTTATTGATGCTGGCTTCTGGCTACGCATTATAATGTAACGCATTATCATCTTGTATCTGGGGCTACAGGGCAGCCAATTGTGATTGAAAGCCGAGGCACCAATGCGAGAACTCTGCAAGAGACAATGTTTAATTAGCAGAGGTGGCCAGAGATTTGTGTGACGCTGCACTCACCGAGGATATCATTTCATCACCATAATAGCAAACGACAAAGACCTGAACCAGTGAGGCCGTAAAGAAGATGAAATACAATACAATATCTTCCACATTGGATGCGGTAATCTGAAAGCCAGCAAAGCAAATGACCAGCGAGGCAGCTATGAAGTTCCAGAGTATGGTGAAGCTGAATATCCTGTTCACCTCCTCGCTGAGGCTGCAAAGGGGAAAACAAATTGGACAATAAGAATATATGTGTATTGTATTCTAGATACATCTTACTCCAAGCAACGTGCATGATAGACGACCAAATTCTGGGCATATTTATAGTTCTCCTCCTCGGTGTGCTCGTCTCCATCGTACTCCGCCAATGTTTTGGCAATATAATTAAAGTGCATGGTCAATTGGGTGATCGAAGTGATCAGTATTAGATCAACACAGACATACGATACACCAGCGAGATAGGCACAATGTGCTAGTCCCCAATATGAGAACCAATACACGGTTATATTCGTTTCCGCATCGTAGGGAAAGAGTATATGAAATCCATAGTTACGTTCAAATGTCTCAGAGCCCAGAAAATAATATTTAATTGTCGACTTGATAGCCGGATAGAAGCTAAACGACGATGTGTATGTCATGCAGAGAATTGTGAAAAGCCACATTATGCGTGTTATGTGCTTCTTGTGGTATCCCACATCGTATGCCTCCTGTTGCTCCTTGGTTTGGGGAAATATCTCCTTGAGATCGTCAAGTAGTTTAACCAGCACTCTGCGGTTAACTGTCAGTCCGAATTGCTTGAAATCTGACATGAAACTGAATCCGATACAAGGTGCCACAGCAGTCGCTTCCAGCATAGTTGTTGTTGATGTTATATGCACTATAAAATAGGCAATTTCACCCGTCACATACACATTGAAGTTGAGGAATCCAAGCAGAAGATATGTACGCAACAGATAGCGACGAAACAGATTCTTATCCCTCTCCGAATATAAATCCTCGCCAATTGTCTTATAGAAGGTCACGGGAAAATTTGTCAGTTCCTCAAAGCTCCATATATCCTTTTTCTCCTCCTTCTGTTTCTTGCGCCAGAACATTGTTTCAGCTGCGTTGTCAATGCCACCAGAGTATCTTGTGTGCCACATGAAATATGCTTCGCGGCGCTTTTAT
This sequence comes from Zaprionus lachaisei, assembly GCA_018901815.1. NCBI lineage: Eukaryota > Metazoa > Arthropoda > Insecta > Diptera > Drosophilidae > Zaprionus > Zaprionus lachaisei. The sequence goes on from JAEIFI010000357.1 coordinate 5,003,821, forward strand.
AACCCAATCCAGGCAAAGCTGCGTCGCTGCTGCTGCTGGGTATCGACATGAAATTCTCATGAGGGAAGCAGGCCAGTTGCCGCCACTGCCACCTCCACTTTCCACTATAGTAGGGCAGGTAATGCTGTTGTTATGCCTCCGGTGCTTTGGCTTGCCTAATTAAGTAATTATAGACACCTGCCTGGGGTCAACAGCAGCTGCTGCAACTACTGCTGGGGGTGTTGAAACTTTTATGCTGTTATTAAAGAGAGAGAACACAAACATGACCAACTGACACAACTTACCCCAAGGAACTCAAGCTCAGCCTTGACAAACCCATCGCTCTACCTTATTCAATCTTATTCAATCTCTGTGGGAGTCTCTTCAAGTTGCAGTTCAATTCGGCTCTCTTACTCACTTAGGTAAACAGAGTTGAGCTGGCAGGGAAGATCAAAGTCAAATTCGGTTTATGAAGTGCAGGAGATGAGGACCCTCCCCCTTTAAGGAGGAGGAGGAGGCCTTGAGCGAAATGGCAAATATGATTGCGATTTGGTTGCTCGAATGCGGTTGCCAGTCGGGATTTTAAGCCAAACCGAATGTCTTTGTTTGCTCCGTGGTCGGCCAAAGGTGGGAGTGGTGGAAGGAGGCAGGGGACAAAGGAAAAAGGGAAGGGGGGGGTCTCCTTTCGGCATTTGATGGACGCGCGCGGTTGCCTCAAAAGTTTCGTGCAAATGTTTCAATTATTCATTAGGAATGCGGCTCAAAAGCATTGAATATGACGGTGTCAGAGTCCACTGACTAATTGATTGACCGCCAGACTGTCAGTTGAAGGAGCTGGAGGTGGACGGGGGAGAAGAGTTGGCAAGTCGACTTACAGGCTTTGTGCAGCGCTGCTCCTTTGAATGCCACTCGACCTGCTTGGCCATCAAAGGAACTGTCCAGCTTACGCTTCAGTTTCGAGTGTGCACTTCCAGCAGTTCCATAAACTTTCGACGAGGGCCTCACATGATCCCGACAAATTGCAAGTAGCACAAAAAACCAGTTTATAGTGCAGTTGAGCATGCACGACTGTCATGCATACCCTATGGTGACTGAGTTGACTCCAATAACTTCTGTGTTTATTATTCAATTTGTTTGCAAATCAATAGTATTAATGGATGTGTGTGCCAGAGTGTTGTGATTTAAATTTTAATTATTAACAAATCTTTGTTTTGCGTGGGCGGTGGACGTGGTAAAATTGTGAAACAAGCTTGATCAGCGTCTGTTATACAACTACCTTTATGTCAAATTTGATGTCTCTAGCTTTAACAATGGCTGAGTTCTCGATGTTCAAAGAGACAGACAGGACATATGTACATATGTATGTATGTATGTATGTATGTATGTATGTATGTATGTATGTATGTATGTATGTACATATAAACAGGCAGATAGACGAACGGACAGACAAATACAAAGACAGCGATAGATCGAGATCCTGAGCATAAAGAGGCTCTGCCACGCCTTCTTCTGCCTGTTACATTCGCACAGAGCTAGTATACCCTTTAGTATAAAAAGAAGTTAAAAAGTACACACACACATACACGCATACTTACACATACGCAGGGAATTGTTCAATAGTCCGACTTAATTGGGTACACACAATGTGCAATGAACAATGGGCAAATATCACGCTGCTCATGCTGAAACAAAAATCCAATAAATTCGCAAACATTTTGTTTTGTAATTTACATTAATTTTTTTTTTTAAATTTTCACAGAATATACGAACAATATGGCAGACGCCACGTTGTATCTTTGACCCTTGTGAATGGCAAAAAGCTGGTACGCTGGCGTAGTGAAGCATAAAGTGTGTGAATGGCGCCAGGGAAGGCATGCAAAAATCTTCATTATTTTTCATCTGCTGACAATTACATTTGAAAAAATTTCTCAATTCTTTGATTTCATGTTTACGCCTTCTATCTATTGTACAATGGACAGGACTTTCATGCTATGCAAACAATGTGCATGTGTGTGTGCGAGTGTGTGTTTGCGCATACATGTTTTCGAAGTAATTTGAACGTGGCGCGTTGCAGGAGAAACTTTCACCAACTGTCGGCATACATACATATATAGAGCCACTGATGATAGCAATACTCTTGTCGCCCATAAAGCACACATAACATGTGCAGGGTCTATATACATATACATACATACATATATGTTGATATATTTCCATTTGGTCACTAGTTGTGCAAGTCATTCTCAATCAGAAATTCATGCATTGACATTTGTTTATTTATCTTCAGCTTCATCTGCAGTGAAAGTTTTCCAATTAAATTTTCATTAGAAACTTGCGGCTAAACTGTCCCGCCCATTTCGCATAAATTTCGCCAGATGACAGATAGAAATGCAACAACAACAACAGTACAAGCATGCATACATCATGAAGATGTGTATGGTATAAATGTAATCATTTTCAGCGCATATGCAAAAATATAATTTAGTTTAAGTGGAGTATACATCATTTAGTTTTTAATGTGTTAACTTTACACAACAACTTTTACACAACTCGAAATAGTTTTTGCCAAATTATCAAATCTGTCTCTCAATTGTTATAGGAATCTACTCTGTTAGCTAGGGCTGACTGCTATCCCCTAATGAGGCGGATGAGGACTAAAGTAACGGACAGGCAACTGGATAAACGGAAAAAATGGTTGTCGAAATTAGAAAAAGGCAAAAGTGTCAATAATCTATATATTTATTTAATTTTTTAAGCTCTTTCCATACTATCGTCATTGTCATAGCGCATATATTGACGCTGCGACTAATCGAAATCGGTTAGTTTAAGCTAAGATTCTTGAATTATCTATTTTTTTCTCATATTCTTTATTTTAAAACATATATTTTATTATTTAAAACAAACTAAAGTTCAATAGGCAAATTGGTAAATTGTAATAACGAAAACTTAGAGTTTTTTTCTGGCTAGAAAAAACGACAGTTTTGTCCGGAAAAAGGCTGAGCTTGCAGCCCTGCAATAAGCTGCTAATGCTCTGGTTATTGATATTCTCATGCATATCACTTTAGCAAGCTTCCATTGTTATTGGAATATTGTCCATTCACATAATTCGCATGCATGGCGCATTATTGCTGACAGTATGAGGTTGCTTAACAACAAAGCTAAGCAAATTCGTGTCCCGCTGTAACAGCAGCGTTGCCAGCATAGCTTTGTTTCCCGTCAAAGCAAAACTGTTGCTCAATATAGGCTATTTTTGCATTCAGCATTCATTTTATCTAATTTGGCTTTTCATTAAGAATGCTGGCAACACCATAACAGACGCCAATCGCCCAGCCGTGAAAGAGTTGCAGGACTGCCAGCTTAGCTTTTTCACCGTCAAATCTAGCTTTTTTCAGTACAAAGTCGAATCTGTTGCTCAATAAATGTTATTTTTGCATTCCGCCTTCTTTTAATACAACTCTATACAATTCAGCTTTTTTTCTTTATCAAATTTGGCTTTTCTTAACTGGCAACACTGGCCAGTTGCCGTAGCGTCGCGTCGGTTAATCTGCTTGTCCCTCTGTCTCGTTGTTGTTTTGTTGTTTCGCTAAAAACGATTAATTCTTCACACGGCATAAATAGTGCATATGTATGTTTTATTAAACTTTGCGTGTTTTTTATGCCGCCCCATTATTTGTTTAACGTTTTTCCGCTTTCATATTTGTTTGCACACTTTTGTTTGTTTTTTTATTCATTATTGTTGGAAAAGTGCAACACATGGTAAAAGCTGCAAAAGGAAAGATGATTTTACTTGTGTGTGTGCATGTGTTTACAAGTATTTACATATGCTCCAGTTATTAATGCAGACGTGCAACTGTGTGAGTGTGTGTGTGCGTGACGATGCGTGTAATTATCTTGTAGATTGAACGGCGATTGCAAATTGCATTTAAGTGCAATTCATTCGTTTAATTAGTCCCATTATCCCCTCCAGCAGTTGAGATATTTTTACATATGTATCATAAGATTTTTGTATTTTCTAAGGTTATGTCCGCCAGTCGTTCAGCAAATTAATATATGTACATACATATGTACATACAAAAACGATTCATGTTTAAATTGGTCACATTCTTCAAATTTTGCTGACTATTTTCTGCCTTTGATATTATGCTGTGTGACACTCAACAGTAATTTCAATTATGGTAAAAACAAAAAAGCCAACAACTCTACAATATATGGAAACAGGAATGCCAAAAATCGAAATTCCATGTTACATGAAATGTTCGCATTTTATATTCATCCGTTAGTGTTTGTTAAGTAACTGTTGCAAATGAATGTACATATGTATGTACGTGCAATGTGTGTTTGCATACCCTATACCTAATGGGCGGCATTGATGAGGAGTATATGGGTTGGAAAGGGTGTAGAATTCAGTTGGGATAGGTCAATTTAACTGTATATGGTGAAAGTTTACTTTTTGAGGGTTACAAATGTGAATGAATGAATTGCATTATTTAAGGCATGCATGCGCATGGAGAAAATATAGTAGATCTTGAAAGTTTAGGTCAGGTGTATATGGGCTGGTTAAGTTAATAGTTCCTTGGCATATGCTGTAACTTTATTTCTTGAGAGTTACAAATTTGAAACAATAAAGTAAAATTTATAACATTGTATTGTAAATGAAGTAAAGTAAATTTAAATAACATTTCATATGGATTTAACTACATGAAGAATGAGAAAGATATGTATGAAGATTGGGGGGTTTGCTTATTATTGCTTATCATAGCAGATCATTATAATATATTCTAATATTTTTGCCTTTAAAAACGTAAATTTGTTGCATAAGTTTGTTGATATCTACAAAAAAATCGGAATTATTATAAAGATTGAAAAGTCTTTTAGACAAACACACAATTTTCAAGTTATTATCATCCATTTTTTTCTTATAAAGCTCTTTATCATATCTTCAATTTTGAACTAATGAACCTTATAGTAATTAGAATCGACTTTTATAGTTTTTGCCGATTATGCTGTCAATAAAAACATCTTGAAATTCCCTTACGTTTAAACTGATTATATTCTTGAAAACGCTGCATTACTGTAGGGTATTTCCGCGTCAGCCTTGTAATTTCTATTCTTTTTTTAGATACCAACAAGCCGTGGTCCATGGCATTCCATGTCCTATGCTGGGCCTCAACTGTTGTTGGTTGCTTGGGTCAATGCCAATCATATTTTCGAAACATTTTTCCAATCGCTTTTTCACATGTTTGCCTGGGTCCGCAGGATAATGCCCCCAGTGCGGCACTAGAACTGATAAACACAGCTACAAAAATAGATATATAGTTAAATATGTGTGTGTGTGAGTGTGTGTGTGTATATTCTTGCTCTTCTTCAATGTCAAAGCGAATCATAAAAATGCCTGGTACACTCGTGTTTCTGCATCTGCATCTCTCGGCACGAACTATCAAAGGCCAAAGGCGTTGTTCACCTGCCATTGTGTTAAGTTTCAAAGGATCTGTGGACTCTTCATCCTGCCGTCATTCCGTTTGAACTAATATTCAGCTGACTATCCTGTCCTCTCCTGTCCTGTACCCTGTTCTCTGTTCCCTGCACTGCCCTGTCGTGCCTCTGGTCACCTGGCAGGTTCTTGGCCTCGTCGTGTACGATTGGTTATCGTTCGCACAATACGCTCACCCGCATTGGAGATTTGCGATTTGGTCAAAAAGCTTGCCACGGCTTTGCCCGTTGTAAATCTGTCGAAAAGCATCGGATTTGTGTTGGCCTGAAAATCAAAAACACTGTAAAATGTTTTCACCAATTTTCACTTTACACACATACATATGTACATACATGTATTTCTGTTGCGATTTAATGCGCAAAGCTTATTGAGGGCGTAGCCATTGGCGGTGATGAATCATATTTTTAACGGACTTTAAGCTTTCACCAACTTCAACAAATAAGCTTAAATCGTGTGTCTCTGTGTGTGCGTATTTTATATTCAGTTAATGGATTGATTAAAGTTTTAAGTATTTATAGGGTTGCAGTTCAGTCTGCCTGTGTGAATGGAATGATTCAATTTGCTTATATTGCTTTAAGTTTGCTTTCGTAATCGTTTTGACTGACCGATTTTAAGCTGATTACGTTGAGCATTAAGTTGTGATTTTGCAGTAGAAGGCGGATAGAAAAACATACCATGGCAGAGAGGTCAAAAGAGAGAGAGAAACAAATGATTATACGATTATAAAGTGGGGAAAGCTTTAAAAAAAGTGAAGATTACATTGCGAGAATCAAAAAAACTACAACTTCATGACACTGTACATTCATAGACCATATAGATAATCATGTATTGTTCGTATACCCGAAAGGAGAACCATGTTTCTCCCAAAAGCTCAAGTACATAAGAATTAAAATCTTTAGATTTAGACAAGACAAGAGATACTCATTGACCATAAAGTTAAACAGATTTATTACATTTATTATTTATACATTGTTCAAATTATTAAAAGGGGTACGAGATTTCTCCTAAAACATCTAGACCTGAATTCGTTAGGGCAGATAGGAAGATAAGGAAGGCTTGAAATATACAGAAGTAAAGTTTTTGGGAATAAATATAACTACAACTTATTGGTTTCAATTTGATTATAATAAAAGTAAGCCTAGATCTGCATAGATTATACAAACAACTCATATATTGTTCATGTTATGAAAAGGAAAAGAGCTTTCTTCAAATTCCTCAAGACCCTAAGATACTTAACTGTCAAAATGATTCGAAAACTTGCTCGAAATTTCGCATTAAATGTTCCCATAATTCAAAGACAGTTATATTATATTGCCTATATAATATTTAGACTATGTTAAGGGTATACGCATGTCGTGGCATTGCTGTGTGTTCGTGTGCGCTTTTCATATCTTTTGTTGCTCGCATAACTATATTCAAATTGGTTGCTCAGCAAAGATATGCAAACTCAAAGAAGTCTCGTCTCTGCTCGCCGTACATTTTTGATGCTCAGCTCTGAGGTGGCACAGGGATTGGAATTGCGTTTGGGATTGGGATCGGGATTGGGATTGGGATTCTTGGGCTGCCGGCAAAGACCGCCGAGCTCACGATGAGGCGGACTTTGTTGAGCATGGTCCTTTCGGTTGCTTTTCCCTTTTTCCGTACGCTCTGTAATGCTGGCCATCTATACAAAAAGGTGAATGAGACGGAGGGAGTGCGAGCGAGATGGCAAAAGCAAATATTAGTCTTTGGTATGCATAAAAAATGTGCCAACAAAGCGTAAGAAAAATCGTTTAATGCACGATTTGGCACAGAGCAAGGCTTGAGGCGTCGTTCCTAGGCAACGACGACGGCCCTCAACGCCCTCTTTGCCTACGTCCTTTTGGCTGGTTGCATCGCACAGGACGCACGTTAATTGCGTGCAAGAAACGCATCCGTCTTGTCGCTTAAGGTTAAACGAAAGCCGAGCGGCAACTAAACTAAATGGCAAATGAAATCAAATGGCTGACTGGCCATATCCGTACTGCTTAATATCCAGCAAATTGTAGCATGGACTTCAACTGGCACACACACCCATACACACCCATACAGACACACACACAATCGCACACTCGCGCGTGCACAGAGAAAGAGAACGCCTGCATCTCCGGCTGGTTATTGATACTTGGCACCAGCAGGCGACCCATGCTAAGCCAATTGCCCAGTCAACGCACAGTGGTACAAAAGATGTGCAAATATCACTTAACTTAACAATAAAGCCTTAATAAGGCTTTTACCTCTTTTAATTCCTTGAAAAACCAACAACAACATCATACATCACTTCCTAGTTTTTGTCAGTGTCTTAACCAAACTTACGATTTTTTTAAGTTGTTCACTTATTTACCAAATTTAACTGTATTCAGTCGGCTATATCGTATAGCTGTCATAGAAACCGACACAAAAATCGACTTATCGCTACTAATAAAGCCTTACAAATCTGTTAAATTTGTATTTGCTTGAAAAAACAAACGTTTATACACATAACTCTCTGAATTTTGTAGATATCATAACCATATCCAACACTCATCAGTTTAATTGCATTTTAAGTTTATTCGCCAAATTCGATTAAGATCCGTCGACTATATCTTATAGCTGTCATAGAAACCATCAACAAAATCGACATTTCACTAATAATAAATATTTAATAAGTCTTAAAAATCTATATTATTTATTATTTGCTTGAAAAAACAAACGTTTATACACATAACTCTCTGAATTTTGTAGATATCATAACCATATCCAACACTCATCAGTTTAATTGCATTTTAAGTTTATTCGCCAAATTCGATTAAGATCCGTCGACTATATCTTATAGCTGTCATAGAAACCATCAACCAAATCGATTTTTGGCACAAAATCAGTTTATTTCTAAGGCAGTTCAAAGGAATTGAACAAGTTATGCTACTATTTAGATTTACTTTGTATCTTACATTATTAGCAAATTTTAGCATACTTTACGCAGCAGTTGTGGCCCACTGTGCCGCGTGCACTTCATTGGCAAAAGTGGAAATGTTTGCAATTTATTGTTACTTCACAATGACGGCGATGGACATGAAAGTGGACATTGAGCTAACCATGCGGACTGGCCTGCTCTGCAGACTGCACTGGCTGGGAGAGGGGTGTAGGTTGGGGTAGAGTGGAAGGGGGAGAATGAAGAAGTGGGGCGTGGTTGCGCTGTAGGTGGAGCTGGCAAGTCGATTCTAATGTAGTGTGCGGCACACATTGATTGCCAATTGATTGGCGACTCCTTCTCTCGTTGCGACTTTAGCTAGGAAAAGTTTCAACTTAAAGTTAAAGTGGAATTGCAAGTGGCGTGTGGCAAATTGTAAGTGGCAAGTGGTCAAGCGTTGCAGCAACGTTGCGGCAGCAACGGGCGACCTGCAGCAGTAACCTGCAACAGAAGGCAATGTCATAATGAAGGGGCATAAAATTTAAGCAATTTTGCAGTTAACTTATGACTCAAAAAGCGAAGCTGCAGCTGTACACACACACACACACACACACACACATACACACACACATACACACACACATGCACGTACACATACATATGCACATGCATATTTACCGCAGCTTCTGTCCGTCCATCCGACCTCGGGCTTATGCAGACGAGAGCTGTCCCCGTAAGACGACGCGGCAACCCCGCTGCCAGCTGGCCCCGGCTATATACTGTAGCTGCAGCTTTAGCCATAGCTACAGCTATAGCCATAGTCGTGTACTATATGGCTATAAGGCTGCCTGGCCTGGACGGGCCTGGGCCTGGTCCTGGTCCTGGTCGACGCCATCAGATCAGGCAGTCGTCAGACAAAAGCACGCAAAAACTTTGTTGCAAAACACTTAACAACACACACACAAACATAAAGTGAGAGGCAAGTAGAAGGACAACGAGAGGGGGGGTGGGAGGAGAGAGAGAGAGAGAGAGAGAGAGATATAAAGAGGGGACAAAGAGTCACACAGTCACACAAACATAGGCACGCCAACACGTGCCCTTGTGCAGGCGACAAAAGCCGTAAGTTCAGTTAGAGTGCAATCTATTCTTGTTTTCTATCTAATCAAAATTGCTTAAATTTTGTATATACCAAACTGAATATATTACTAACACATATTGTACCACATATATCACATATTGTACCAAATTTAAACATCATTTATATAGTACTAAACGAGCTAGGCACAAACTGGTAGAAGACTGGAGTGAATCTTATACTGAAGTTATTTGTCTGCAGTAATAAGCGCATATCTCGTTTTCTACTTAACTTAAATTACTTACATTTTGCATACAGGTGACTCAAGATATAATCAAGCAATATACCAAATTTGATAAGAATTCATTAAGCCATAAATAAGTTAGGAACGAACTAGTAGAAGACTGAGGTAGTTGTAAGCTGAGGCAACTTCACTTTAGCGACATTTTTGTCGCTTTGTCGTGCATGTTGACTGCGCTTCACACTGCCAGGCATATCAACGTGATAGCTGTTGTATGTGTTTGTGTGTGTGTGTGTGAGTGCGCTATGCATTGTCTGGTTAGTCCTTTCCGCATATATTTGAAATAAAGTTACGACAAGTTGCACTCAATTTTCAGCATTTACTGTCAGCGCGCTGGCACGCCAAGTCAGCCAAGGCATCCCAGGCTGGACACACAGAGTGGGGGGGGTGTGGTTTAAGCAGAGGTGGGGGGGTTGCACCCTACATGCGCAGCGTGTGTCACTGTGTGCGTGTGTGTGTGTGTGACCAGAGAATGGCCAACAAAAACGGTGCCAGAGAGAGCGTGCGGCAGGCAGTAAAAACAAAAGCAAGGAACGCATAAAACGTTTGAAATGAATACGTGTAACTATTGTGTACACCTCAATGCAGAGTCCCTCTGTGTATGCAGGGCCACCCCCTTACCCCTCTTCTCACTTCTACTTCCTCTGTAACCATTTTCCGCTGTGTGGAGTAGGAAAAGGAAGGCAGGCTCGCCTTTTGATTTGCAAACATTTTCATTTTCATTTTCATTGGAACTGCCACACACCTGATTGTGTGTGTGTGTGTGTGTGTGTGTGTGTGTGTGTGTGTGTGTGTGTGTGTGTGGTGGCCATAGATAAGCTGCAGCTACAGCTACAGCTGCTCCTCCATTTGCATATGGAATTACATGCGTGTGAAATCTGCCTCCAACACCTTCTCTTCCCCTTGCCCCTCCTTCGAGGGAGAGAGAGAGAGAGTGAGAGAGACACGGAAGTTGCAGCATCAAGTTGTCACCGGCAGCGGCAGGTGGCAGTTGCCAGTTGGCAGCTTGTGGCAGGTGGCAGGTGTCGTGTGGCAGCTGCAACTGTATTTAAGTTTCCCTAACAAATTAGCTTAGTGAATTAGCTGCTTATAAATCTGCGGCCGTCAAATCAACATAAGACACTCCGCACACACACACACCACATGCACACACACACACACACACACTACACACACTCGCTCACACTCACGTAGGCGTTGCGATTGTTTAGACTGCTGCATAATTAACGCGCACAGGCAGCAAACAGATAACTCATGCCACATGCCACATGCCGCATGCCGCAGCCACCTCGCTGTTTAGCTAAATTAACACACACACACACACACTTCCCCCTCCCCTCCCCTCCCCCCCTCTCTCTCACTCTCACTGCACTTTTCCACAGATTTGCTGCGCTTTTGACCTAATCGGTGATAAACAATTTGCATGCATGAAAATCTTCTAGGGAAAAATGTGCAGCAGAACTTTTCACTTTTCTGTTCACATTTCTTTGGCCAAAAATACTTTGAGACGGCGGTAGGGAAGGGGAGAAGTTTACTGTAAACTTTTATAAGAATTTTACAAGTATTTTGATTTGCAGTGCGAGCAAGAGATGTTTTTTAGTAACTCTCTTCATCATCATTCTACGGGTTTTTGCTTTTACAAACTGTTTCTTTTGCTGTCTCTTTTTATTCTATTGCAACTAACCTAACCTTACTTTAAATAAACCTAACCTAACAGAACTTATCTCAACATCACCTAAACTAAACTTAGCGAAGTTAACCTAAATGTCTGTAGTTCTATATTTATCTCTCTCTTCAATTATGATTTCATTCTTATATCCCCCTGCCTCATTGTCTTTATTTAAGATCTTGTAGATCTTTCCTCAGTTTTCTCTTTAAATCGTTTATTGATTATTTTATACTAACACTCTCACTGTCTTTCTTCTTTCATGTTTGTCTCTTTATACTTTCTTTATCTGCTATCTGTAGTTCTTCAATGTATTTATCTCCCTCTTGAAATATCATCTCTTTTTATACCCTTCGACCATTGAAAAATGTCAAAAAAGGGTATACTAACTTTGTGAAAATGTATGTGACAGGCAGAAGAAGGCGTCGGAGACCCCATAAAGTATATATATTCTTGCTCAGGATCACATGCCGAGTCGATTGAGCCATGTCTGTCTGTCTGTCCGTCTGTCTGTGTGAACGCACATATCTCAGCTATTATAAAAGCTAGATTTACCAAATTTGGCAGAAAGACTCCTGTGTACTATAAGCTGATCAAGTTTATTTCAAATGCTAGGTGCCACGCCCACCGCCCCCGCAAAACAATAATTTAATTTTTGAACTTAATTTGTAAGCGCTGTATAAAAGATACAACTTTCTGACTTTAACATATACTAAGCTCATTAAAATATCTACGTATTCTCGAAATTGTAATCCGATCGGACAATAAACACAGAAGTTATTTAAGAAAGTATGTGCATAAAACCAAGTGCTTGTATCAGCTAACAAGGGAGGCGGGCGAGCGCAAAGCGAGAGCGCCATCTGTCGGCAATAATTTAAATGCATGTGCATATGTATATGTGTACATACATAGGAACGTAGGTCGAAGGGTATCCCACTGTCGCGTGCAGCGCGACTGTGGCTTTTCTCTATTTTTGACTATGTGGATCTATTTCATGATCTTCTTTACACTTCTTATCACAGATACTTGAACATTTCCAGAGCTTATCATTATACTGCCTTTATAAACCGAAGATGGCTACCATAACTTTGTGCTAATTGAAAGAAGAAGGCATCTCTGAACCCTCAAACTATATATATTCTTCAGATTGGCCTCCACAGCTGACTTTATATAGCCAAGGCCGTTTGTCTGTTCGTATGAACACCTATATCTCAGTGCATATAAAATCTTAGTTCACCAAATTTGGTATTAATATGTCTTATTATAGCACCAAGATAGAGTGGATTCTACAATTTAGCCACGCGTAATGCGAATTGCAAGCGTAATTTTAAAGCTAGAACGTGCAGCTTGAGCACTTTACACAAATACATAGAGAATCTACACAAATTGCAAGTTGCAAGTTGGTCGAACATGCAACAAGGCTAAGGCACATTCCTTAAGGGGCACGCACACAGGCTTTAAGGCTTTAAGCCTTGGCAAACTCAACTCGGATTCGGCAGTCAAGTCTCGGGATTATGATGCAGTGTTGGCATTGTACTTTTATTTAGATGACAACTGCAGCCTCCTCCGGGTTCGAGTTCAAGTTGAACTTCATTGTAAAACATGCACACAGCGAGGGAGGCAGAGGCAGAGGGAGAGGGAGAGGGAGAGAGTACAAAGTGGAAGGGAGACGGACTGCAAGTGGACCCAAAAAAGGAGGCGGACTGTGTTGAGAGCTGTGGCCCAAGCAAATTGTTGGCGCCGGTTTAACACGTGGCCCACAAGTAGCACCAGCCAGCAAGTGACAAAAAAGGAAGGGAGACAGAGAGGGAAGGGAGAGGGGGAGTGTGAGAGAAGAAGAGAGAGAGGGGGGAGGGAGACAGAGAGAGAAGGGTCGCCAAAACAAGCTGTAAAGTGCAATGCCGCCGTGCCGTGCCGTGACCATTTCGGGCCAAGTTTTATGGTGCGGGCGAGGCAGTTACTGGCGCCAGGCGGGCCAAGTTGAAAGAGAGAGTGTGAGTAAGAGAGAGAGAAAGAGAAAGAGAGAGAGAGAGAGAGAGAAGGAGATAGACATAGAGTAGGAAAGGAGGCAATCCCCAAGCAGTTAAAATAATTGCAACAAATTTTCAAGTTTCCTTATTATCCCTTTTTGCATGCCACACACACTGACACACACACACACAATGCACAGCACAGCAATCCTAGTGCAGAGGGGAAGCAAGGGGAGAGGGAGTAGGGGCCAGCGGGGGACGTGGTGTGGCCGTAAGCAGCAGCCACATAAATGTTTTAAGCTGTTGTGAATTATGGTAATGAATGTCAGCGCAAACTTCCGGCTAGCCTGGTCCGGCTCTGGTCTGCACTAGCCCGTCGTAAGTCTGTCCCCCCCCGCACCTACCTCCCCTCTTCGCATACAGCCTTTGTTTTGGCCATTCTTTGTGCTTGGGGCGGAAATGCAACGTTCGCACTGCATGCGAAAACATAATTGACAAACGATTGCAGTGACAATGTGCTCCTCTTCTTTTCCCTCTACGTCTGCCCCTCCCCTCCCTTCCAACTTTTTGCATAACTAAACCCCCCTCTCTCTGTCTAGTCAGCTCATAAAGGGTCGCCGTGATTTATCCTGCCTTGCATCGCCATTTTTACCTGTCCATAACAAATTGGACACCAGTTGATGGAGCGTCCGAGCGGCAACTTGTCGCATTGCAGCTGCTGCTGCCGTCAGACAGACAGAGAGAGGGAGAGAGGGAGATAGAGAGTGAAAGAGATGGAAGAGCTAGAGCAGCAGAAAAGCCATGCGAATTACAGAGTGTAAACCGCAGCAGATGGCGTTATAAGGCAGCGCAAAGAGATTGAAGACGACCTTGTTGCGGCAAACTGAACGTTCTCTATGATATACAAAGGGAAACAGAAGGAGCAAGAAAGATAAAGAGAGAGAGATAGAGAGAGAGAGAGGGGAAAAACATCAATTTAATAAGTTATTGCAACTATAAGCAATCAACTCAAGTTTAATCGGTGCACTTGTTTGAGTAAACGAGTGTAACCTAACATAACATTATTGAAACTTTTCTAGGTTAACGTATATATACCTAAAGTAAGCACTCACTACCTAAGCGGTCCTGGCTCAACTAAAGCCTTGTTTATTTAAGCTAACCAAAGTTTGCTTGATTCACTCGTATCTAACCTAACCTAACCTAACCTAGACAAACCTAACCTAACCAAACATAACCTAACCTAAACTTACCTAACATAACCAAATCTAACCTAACCTAACCTTACCTAATCATACCCAACCTAACCTAACCTCCCTAACCTAATCTAACCTGACTTAGTCAAAACTAACCTACCCTAACCCTACATTACCTTACCTAACCTAACTTAACTTAACCTAACCAAACCAAACCTAGCCTGACATATCTTAGCCTAACGCAACTTGACATCACCTTGCCTAACATTACATTAACTAACCTAACCTACCCTAACCTTAACTTGTCTACTCAACCCTACACTAACCCAGCTTACCCTGACAAAACCTTACCTTACATTACCTTAACTAACCTAACCTTACATTACCTTAAATAAACCTAGCCTAACAGAACTAATCACAACATAACCTAAACTAAAATGACCTAAATTATGTTAAGCTAATAAAACCTAAAATAAACTTAACCTCAACTATTGCAATGCTACCTCATATAGTCCAAGCACAACTTAACCTAACCTCAACTGACATTAGTCAACCAGTCTAGCCTAACCTAGAGAATATAAAACGAAATGATTTGTACAATATCCAAATATAGCCCGAGTGAGGTGTAAACAATTAACGAAAGTATCGCTAACCAAATCTACTGTCTCTACTCAACTCAACCCTGTAACGACAGCAGCAA
Source organism: Zaprionus lachaisei (assembly GCA_018901815.1). Classification (NCBI taxonomy): domain Eukaryota; kingdom Metazoa; phylum Arthropoda; class Insecta; order Diptera; family Drosophilidae; genus Zaprionus; species Zaprionus lachaisei. The sequence continues at coordinate 5,019,104 of JAEIFI010000357.1, forward strand.
ACCAGCTTTACTATATGAGGGGCACCAGTGAGGAGAGGAAGGAAAGAGGAGGGGGGGGTGGGATCTGGGTAACGGTGGCTTGTTGGTTACAAGTAAAATGGACCACAAAATGTCAGATGCTTCATTGGCATTCGAAGTGAGAATTTCGTATGCCCTCGAAACCTCGAAATCTCGTATAGCAGTTCAACAGTTGCACCCCTTGCCGTTGCGCCCTCACTCTTGACAATTGTGAATTTGAATTGCGTTATCCATCAGGCTGTCAGTCAGTTTGTCGCTTGGGGACTTAAGCTAGATGAGGAGTTGACAATTTCGTAAGTGCGTTCTTTACATGCCATCTAATTGGCCGGCTTGACGATGGCTCTGCTTGCAATGGAGCAGCACAGAGGTTAAGGTAGGGTGGGTGGTGTATGGAGTACGGTAGGTGTAGTGTGTAGGGTACCATGTGGTAAGATGGGGTTGGGTGGGTTTGGGGTAGAAAAGAAGAGTGTAGGGTAGAGTAGGTTAATGTATGGGTTAGCTAGGAGAGGGTAGCATAGGGAACAGTGGGACTGGGATAGTGTAGAGTACGTGGTACGTGGGGGTAAGGTAGAGCGCAGTAGGATAGGATGGGGTAGAGTATGGTAATGAAAGGGTAGTCAGTGTAGGTAAGAGTGGCGTTGGGTTAAGGTAGTGTAGGGTAAGATAAGGTAGGTTGGGGCAAGGCGGAGTGGGGGTAGAGTGGAAAAGGAAGAGATAGTGTAGGGTACTGCAGGAGGGTAGCACGACAGTGATGAGTTTACAGGCCCAAGTGACGTATTAGAAGTGTCGTCTTAGTCAAGCTTAACGCAAAACCAGCTAGTTCCGATTATCATAGGGGCAGCTCAAAGGGTGTTTGCAAAAGCAAACTGGCAACGTGCAGCATGCAGCATGCAACATGCAATATGCAACATGCTCAATACCAATTGCATTTGGATGACGTGCTTCATTTGACTGAAATTTAAATTCGATTAGCCAAAAGTGTCCTGGTGCGTGTCGCATGACAGCACCTTATTCCAGCTTCCCTTCGACACCCTCTCCCCTTCTCTCGACACCCTTCCACTTCCCTTCCGCCCATTGCCAATTTAAACAGCTGGCGCCAATTGGCAGCTTATGCCTGTCAAACGGCATCTGGCTGCCAGCGCCAATGTCGCCCTTCTCCAAAAGGGTCACTTGTATGTGACTGTACCTACCCCACTACCCTACTACCGTACTACCCCACTACCCTCTGCCCTCTGCCCTCTGTCCTCTGCTCACTTCCTCTCTCAGTCTTTCACTGCGGCTGCATGCGATTTTCATGACTGACAATAAAACTTGTGAACACGACGAGCTGCCTCTGCCACTGCTGCTCCATCGGATTGTCGTCGCCTGGTCGAGCACTTGTTGCTTGCCCCACACTGTCAGCAACTGCAGCAGCAGCAGGATAGCTGACAGGACACGCCAGACTGGACTGAACTGAACTGAACTGGACTGAACTGGACGGACAGAGGCGGGACGGACGGACAGTGGGTCGACATGCTGGCATTGCATTTTCACGCGCAAATAAATTTGACAGCTGCCGTTTTCCGATGAGCTCTGTTTGCCATGTTTGCTATGTTGCAAGTTTCACTTCTATTGCCATCGAGTTATGCGCTACCCTGCACAGCCAATTGGGCGTGTATATCAGCTGTGTGAAGAGCTTTATCATGATGTAGATAAGGATTTCTAAAGACGTTTGCTAGTTAGCAAAGCTGAAATGTTTGCACTTGATTGAAGCAAAAGCTTTGAAGCTACTTGTGTGATAACATTTATCAGAGTTTAAGCTTTGCCCTAAGTATGCTGTAGTGATGGGAAGTATAAAAGAACTTGGGCAGCTTTCAACAGCTTTTCAAGCTAATATGTGATGTTTAAAATCTTCTTGCACTCTGCATATTTCAATAATTCAAGGCATTAATATGCTTTCAAAGCTGCTTCAATAAATAATCAACGGCATTCGTAAATTCACATTTAAAAAAAAAACAAAATTAAAGCTTTTATGTGCTTTCTTGATATATACAACTTAAATATATGTTAAAATAAATTGAAAAGACTAAAATGATTAAAATTGAAAAACTTAAGCAAGTTTGAGCAAGTTTATACGAAAGCTTTAAAGAGCATGCAAAGCTCAGTTTGGGAAGCTTTAATGCGCTTTCAATTCAACTTAGCTTCATTTACCCTAAGAATGCAAATATAAAAAAATACTCAATGGAAATATGAAGAATTTATTAAAAAACTTGAAAACTTTGAATATCTTCGACTTATGTCGACTTTCTCTGCAGCTTTTGTGTGCTTGCAAAGCTTATTGAAATTACTTGCATGGCAGCTAAGCCAGCTACATAATTGAAAAACACTTTTACCCATTTTCCAATTTTCCACAAGTTTATCGCGCTTCGACATCGAAGGGTGCCAGAGTTGAGTTTGGCTTTTTCTCGCAACTGCGATTTGCTACTTTCGCTTGGCTTTGTGTTGCCGCCATAGCTTGTATGATTTGTGTCAACAAGCTATCAGTAGCACAGTGGCATACTAAGAGAGGGTGGTGGGGTGAAGGGGCTGTGTGTCTGGGGGGTGGAAGGCAAATTGGCAGAGGGAAATGGAGGCGAGCTTAGCACCTTCAGTTTGCCGCATGTGATGGAAATTTGCATTGCGGAACGAAGGGCGCATACATTGTTGTTGTTGTTGTCACAGTTGCTGCTGCTGCTGTTGTTGCTGTTGTTGCTGTTGTTGCTGTTGATGTTGTTGTCATTGTTGCTGCTGTTGTTGCTCCTGTTGAGCACAATTTTTAAAGCACATTTGAAATCAATTTGACTGTCGTTTTATGTGCGACTGGACAAACAGTCGGCCATGTGGAATAGTAGGGCCACAGGTCAGTGGATCGACCAGACCACCTAAGAGAGGAGAGAGAGGGAGAAAAGCAGAGAAGGAAAGGGAGGGAAGGGGGAGCTGAGCGACCGCGTGTCATTCAATTGCTGCTAGTGTCCTGGAGGCGGCAAAGCAGAGAAGCATTTTTCATTAGTGAAATGTAGTTAGCGTACTTACCGCTTTCTGATTGCATCTCTACACTCCCCTCCCGTCTCCTCTTCCCAATCCTCTTCCTCGTCGGCCTCTGTGTGACTTTAGCCTGATGCCATACGAGTATTTGCGGCTGTACAATGGCCACGGGGCGTATGCGCTTCGCTACAATGCGCACATATCGGCATCGCAACAGCAAATCGGCAGGACAATTCATCACCCAAGCATATAAATCGTAGGCCCAGCACCGCATCCATTTCAGCCACAATTTATGGCACATTTTTATGGCTAACCATAATAAAACGCTACACGTTGCCGAGTCGAGCACAAGCATATGAATGATATACCATATATACATAGATATGCATAGATAAATATGGTATAATAGACGAGTAAAGAAAGGACTGTGTTTGTTTCTTAAATAACTTCCTTGTTTACTGTGCGATTATAACGAAATAAGTGAACATTGAGATGGTCCTAAATATTGTACATACCAAAAAGGAGCTGAGTTTTAAAACTACGCTTGCAGTTCGATTTTTTTCTATTTTAGGGGACTAGAAAAGACGTTTTTTGCAAATATGTAACTTCTATGTTTACTTTTCGATCACAACTTAATTTTAGACAATCGTTTAGCGGATGATAAATATTGTATATGTCAAAAATTAAGTATCTAGTTTCAGAACTACGCTTGCAATTTGTATTTTTTCAACTAACGGGAGCGTAAGTAGGTGTGGCTAAATTCTAATACAATATTTAGCTGCGTGCTATGGTAAGAGACGTTGTCTCTCAATTTGATGGGCCTAGATTATATATCTCCAGAAATCATGGTGTTCATACAAACAATTTAAAGAAAAATTAGATTGATTTGTATAGAAATATTAGTAAATATACCGTAGACATTCTCATATTTTCAGCTGGTGTCATTGCGTTGCAACCTGACAAAAAGTTAATTAATTTTCGTGAAGTTCGCAGCAATTTGTGCAATGCGCTAATAAAAGTGTGCACAAGGCAGGTTCACTCCCTTTCTCTGTCTCTCTCTCCCTTCCCCTCTTCCTCTTTTTCTTCTTCATTGAGCAAAGACAACGTGGCTGCGTTTGATTCTCGACTTCGGGGCACAAAAATTCGTTGATTTACAGCGCTGCCCCCAAAGGTAGGCAACACTTTTTCGTCGTTCGCTCGCAATTTCTGATTTGCCTAAACTAACACACACACCGCACACAGCTTGCTCGCTCACACTTACACTCACACACACATAGACAGGCAGAGAGACACAAAGGCACCGCCAACTTGTTGCGCGAGGACAAACAAAACGAAACTCAAAACAAAACGATGCGTGGGAACGAGCGACGCTGGCAGAGGCAGCAAGCAGCAGACAGCGACGCTGGCGTTGCTCATTGAGTGTAACTGTCGCGTCAAGTGTATTTGTTTGTGTTTGCGTGTGTTTCGCATTTTTTGTGCGCTTTGATCAAAACGAAACTATTGTGGATTTCTGCGCTTTCTCTGTCGCTCTTTCCAGACTCCTTGTTAGGCTCAAGCTTGCACTCCCCTCACCTTCTCCTTCTCTCTCTCTGTCTCGCGTTTTTTGCTGATTATTTTAAGCGGAGCTGCCTCTATGAAATTGTTGTTGTTAATTAACTGAAATCGCATTAATAAAGTTACTTGGAGCGCGTAACACACAGACCAACACACACACATATACAGATGCATGTGTGACTTGCCGCAGCGCATAAAAACTTTTAATTGGCAGGCGACGAAGTTGACCTGACCTCTAGCCAAAGTCGCGGGCACAATACACACACACACACATACGCACACACACATGCACATGTCTGGGGGGTGGGGGCAGAAACTTACAAACACATACGCACACACAGAGCAATTTTTAAGTGCATTTTGAAGTGAACACACACACACACGCATAAAAAATGCATATTGTATTTTATACACACACACAGGCATAATTCGCAATATGCTATAAAATTACATTTAACATGCATGAAAACACACACACACATACATACACATACATACATACATACATTTAAATTGGGGAATATATTTGATTCTAATTTTGACTTTTACACGCATTCTGCATTCAACATTTATTTGAATTTAACCGCCATTTTGCTGCTCACTGTGCAAGCTGAAAAACCACTCATGATTCACTCGGGCGACTTCGTTGAGTGCAACTTTGAGTTGAGTGCTTTGGCAAACATCGGCATCATCTGTTGCGCGACAGTGGTGCGCAAAGCTTTGAAAAAGAAGTCAAAATGTATATGGCAAACTTATTTTATTCCATTAGGGATCATAGCGCTTTATAGATTATCTTAAGACTATTTAAAATTTTTACAAGAAATTAAAAAAAATATTCAGATTAGTTTTAATTGAGATTATTTAACTTGCTTATAGATTAAGAAATTAAATCCATGGGCGACTCTGTGAATAATATTATTAAATATTATTTTACTTGGCATTTATTTAATAGAAACGTAAAATAGTTATTTAGTTATTATTTGCGTTTATTTATATGTATAAATATATTTTATTTTTACATTTTACGTTCATTATATTTTTAATTGATTAAATTATATTCAATATATTATATTTTATTTATTTAATTTTGCTTTTTATATATATTATATATTTGAATTTATTTTTTAGTTTTATTATTATTATTTATTCTATTAAATGTGTTACTTTATTAATTTCATTCTGCTTTCATACTCCATAGACCACTGTGCGCTGCGTCGGAAACCGCTTAACAGTCCCTTTTCGAGTTAACATTAACATTGAGTGGAGACGAGAGTAAAAACTTAACAGCGCAATTGAGTGCTCACACAACTGGTTGGTTGGTTGGCCGAAGTTAACATAGCGCAGTTACATTAACAGAGTGCTGTTAAGGCGCAACTCACTCACGACGATGGTCGCTGTTAACTCTGCTCTGTCTCTGCCAGCCTAACTGGCTGCGCTGCATTTGTTTTGTTGTCTTCGCCTGCGCCTTCAGTTTGTTTTGTGCGCGCGTTCTGAACGGTTGTGATAGCCGCGTGTTGTCAGCTGCGTTCACGTGCGTTCGTGTCGTCGTCGTCGTTTCGTCGTCGCCGTCGTGTGGCGAACGTCAAACCCAAAACGAAGCTGGTAAAAAACGTTGTATGTGTGACTGTGTCTGTGTGCGCGAGTGTGTGTGTGTGTGCGTGCGATCGACGCGCAATGATCTTTCAATATTTTTGTTGGCTTTTTTTTTCTGTTTCCACTGACACTGTGTGTGTGTGAGGGAGTGAGAAGATAAATTAAACAAATTATGAACAAAAGAAAATTTGCATAAATGTTTCAAAGAAAAACTTGGCCAATTGCTGCCTGTGTGTGCGAGTGTGTGCTGCCTCTGTGAGTGAATGTATGGTAGAGAGAGAGGGGAGAGAGAATTGCATGGCTAAAACGGGTTCTTGCAACCAGTCGAAGCTCAAAGAAAGGGTTAAAAACAACATAAACAAAAAGAAGAAGCAGAAGAAGAAGCAGAAACAGAAACAGAATTCTCATTAAATAGTGATCGTGCTCTCTCTCTCTCTCTCTGTCAGTCTGTCCGAGTTGCGCGCTCTCTGCTTGCGCCCGCTACCTGTGGCAGGTGTGCCTGTGTGTGTTTGAGTATGAGTGAGTGCGAAAGACAAGCACAAAACACAATGGTAGATCAGTATGACGTTAACGTTTGCCCAACTCCACGTTCGCTCTCTTGCGCTCTCTTCAAGTTGTCCGCTCTCTCACTCTCTCAGTCCGACTCTCTTATTATTGTTCCATTGCAGTCCGCAGCAAACGTTAGCGTCGGCAGCGAAAATGAAATTGAAAATATAACGAGAAAAAATAACAGAAAACTCTTGTGAAAAATAAAAAAACAGACTCAAAATAATTATAAAACAAAAATACAAGCAAAAAAGAAGAAGTCGAAGAAGAAGCAGAAAGTGAAGCAAACGAAGCTTACAGTAACTAACGAAGAAGAAGAAGAAGAGGAGGCGCAAATGAACGAAAGGCAGCGACGATCGTTGGCGTCGTCGCTGCGGCGCGTCAACAAAAAACCAGCAGCAGAAGGAGAAGGTGGAGGAGGAAGAGGAAGAGGTGGAGCAACAACAAGAACACCAGGAGGAGAAGCAGCAATATTAACCGCCGCCTTTTGGCTCAAAATGCTGCCGAAGTCGCAGTCGAAGCCGCCGTTGCTGCTGTTGCCGCCGCTGCTGCTGCTGTTCGGCTTTGCGGCATTTTTCTTGGACAGCTGCTCATGTTACGCGGGTAAGTTATGCTGTCTTTCTCTAACACACACGCACAGACGCAATACAACAACAACAACGGCCTCTGCTTGCTGTTGTTGTTGTTGTTGCTTTATTATTATTCTTATTTCAGTGTTGCTTTTTTTTCGTTCGTTCGTTTTCTGGTTGTGCCCCTGAAAAACAAGTACAAAACAAACAGCCCGTGGGAATTTTGTTGCTGCTGCTCAGTCACAGCGTAGCCAAGAAATTAGGCAAAGCAGAGCAGCATTTAGTGCGAGAAGGAGATGGGAAGAGAGAGGCAGAGACAATTGCAGTTGGAGTAGGAGTAGCAATGGGAGCAGAAGTGGGAGTAGAAGTTGTACTTGCAGTATGAGTTGTAGTTGTAGTAGAATATGGATATGGAGACGGAATAGGAGTTGTAGATGCAGAAGTAGTAGAAGAATGCTAGTTGTAGTAGAAGTATTAGTAGTTGTTGTAGAAGTAGTTGTAGTATGAATAGTAGTACTAGGAGAAGGAGTTCTTGAAGAAGTTGAACCAGAAGTAATAGTTGTAGGAGTAGAAGTTGTAGTAGGAGTAATAGTAGTAGTATTTGTAGTAGTAATAAGACAAGCAGTTGCATTAGGAAATGTAGTAGGAAGAAGGATTGGAAGGGAGTAGTAGTATTAAAAGAAGGAGGCCTAGAAGTTGGACTAGGAATATTAATAGTAGTTAGGGGAATACAAGTTGGAGAAGCAGTTGAAGTAAGTACAGAAGAAGGAGTAGGAGGAATGGGAATGGGAGTAATATGAGTAATAGTAGTTGTAGTAGGAACACAATATAAGTTGAAGTTGCAGTTGTAGTTGTTGCCTGAACTTGTTGTTGTTGTTGTTTTTGGCCTGGTAATAGTTTAGTAGTAGCTCAGGGTATTGCAGCGGCAGGGGAGTAGCTCAGTCTGTTTGTTGTTGTGATCAGAGCTAAGCAAACAATTTGGCAGAGCAGGGGCAAGCAGCGCAGGCAGAGCAGAAAGGAGTGGGAGCAGGCAGCGCAGTCAGCTTTCGTAGTTAGATTGCAGAGCCCGAATGCGTTTCTGATAAGCGCTTATCAAACTGAGGCAAACAAACTGACCCAGAATCACAGATTTACACGTGTGTACAGTGGGCAAAGAACAAGTAAAACCAGGCAAATTATAATTAAATGAATTTTATATTAGAGCTGTTCCCACTGTACTCACTGTGCCCACTGTACCCACTGTACCACGTCACTTATGTACCTGCCAAAAACGTATGCAAATGTTGCAGCTCATCCTCTTTGTTTTGCCGTTTCTCAAGAATCGAGAGAAACGAAACACGCCAATTCAGTGTTTATTTTCCTTCTGTCTTCCTTTATCTCTTCCCCCTCTCTCTCTCTTTTTGTCCGTCTGTCTGTGGGCGTGCATAACTGTAAACATCAAACACACACACGGAATGCGCAATAAGAGAGAGAGAGAGAGAGAGAGAGAGCATATGAAAAGTGAAGCGACAATTGAAATGTATTCCATATTAAATAATGAGAACATCTCACAAAAAGTAAACAAAATCAAAAAAAAAATACAATTTAAAAGTAAATTTCAATTAGCAAACTGAGAATATATTTTATATATTTCTATAATAAAATCACAGAAATTCTCAATCTTTTATTAAATTTCACATCTTTTGCCTTCAATCAAAGATTGAACAGCCGCGGCGCTTATATAGCTGCGAGCTTTTTGTCCAGCTGCTGAAGATTTTTCATTAAATCCTTTCTGCGACGCCCGAAAAACTTTTAAAGTGAAAACTTTACAGTTGAAATTGCGCATTTGAAACTTGGTTTTGTCAGCTGTCCGATTACTTGCGGGCTTGACTGTAATTCCTTGCCACACACACACAAACATACCTGCCTAGTTTGGGAAGAGGGAAGAGAGAGAGAGAGAGAGAGAGAGAGAGAAAGGCATCTTCGTATGTGAAGTCAGAGATATTATAATTTGTGTTTGCTTTAGTTTAGATTTAATCATAGATAATTAATCTAATGAGGGACCTAATTAAGGTTCAGTGCTGCGATTAATCCGCTAGCAAAGCAGAAGATTACCCCCCAACCTGCCACAATGTGCATTCTCCTTCTCCTCCTCCTCCTTCTGCTCCTGCTGGTGGTGTGTGCATTTAATTCAACAATTAACTGCACAATTTGCCAAATTAATTATACTCAAATAATTTGTTTGCCTCATTTTAATCACTGACAACAAATAATTATTATCATTTATGCATAAAAGCATAATTAATTTTAATTATCATGTTGTGTTGCGCTCGCCCATTTTTTTATGTTCTTTATAAGATTTACATTTATTATCTGCGTCTGTCGTAGTTATCAGATTATAAACAACAGTTTACACTGCATTCCAGATAGAGAGAGAGAGAGAGAGAGAGAGAGAGAGAGAGATCGTAAATAGTTTAACGCGTTTTATTCCTTATTTATTTATATTTTGTTGCATTTTCTATTGTTATATAAGGGGTATTCTATCTACTTCTGGTTACAAGACACATACCATATTATAACTTGTAGTGTTGGAAAATCATACAAAAAGTATTCTTTATTTATTGTCGTGTAATTACACAATATTGTACACTAATCTCAATACTTAAACCTTATAAAATTCAGTAATTTAGCTGTGCAAAAAGGTATTTTACTTATTTAAAATAAATTTATAATAAAATATTTCATATTATAGTAAAAGAAAATTGTGTAAGAAACTTGTACAATATATTATAAAATAATAATTATGTATATCGTTATATAGTATCGCAAACCTTATGAAATGAAGTAATATATCTTCTATATCTGTATTCTACCGATAACAAATGTTAAATTAAATATTGCATATGTTTATCCTTGGCAATGCTTTGTTTTCAGCATTTAAGATGCCTGTTTTGTGGTCTAGTAAAGTGTAATTTCATTTTATCTAACTATTCTCTCTCTCTCTCTCATTGCATTCCCTCTATTAATTCCCGAGTATTTTCAGTTTAATTGTTTTCATTTAGCATTGCCACGTCAGTATGCCATATCCCTTTTTGTTGCACTTTCTCTCTCTCTCTCGATATCCACTCGATATCATGGTTATCGCTGTTAATATGCATAATTAATACGTTTTGTGGGCGGGAACGGGGGGGCGGTGGGTGTCGGTACCATTACATAATGAACATTTCGATTTCGAGGCTATTGCTTTCAATTGAAATTTCAATTTACCTGCCACAACAAACAGTTTACATACACGCACACAAACACCGATGGCTTGCCACTTTGACAACTGGCCAGAAGGAAGAGAGAGAGGGATAGGGGGACCCTATACCAACAGCGATACCAACACAAATAGGAAACACTGAATAAATACCAAATATGCGAAATCAAACAGCAACGAGGAGTTAATTATCGACATAAGCACATAATTTGAATATGAAATGCACATTGCAGGATACACCAGACCAAGTCTGCTCTATATATAGGAAGGCATAGGGGAAGCAAAGCTATGGACTAGCAAGAAGCACAGAGAGACAGAAAGAACAGTAGCAGAAATCAACAAGAAACGTGATGTTTTACTTAACTTTCATTAAGATTTCACTTTCTGCTCTCTATATACACCTTGTACACAAGATTAGTGCTCTAAGTGTGTATGATCGGTTTTGAATGTGCACAGGAAAACATTTACCAAATATACTAGAGAGATTGTATATATACCTATATAATAATAATAATATAATATAAAGTTTTATGCAAAAGTTGCTTTGCTTTGGAAAGATCGATCAGTAAAGAAATTAAAAAAGAACATCTACATTTAACGTACTTTTGATAATTTTTATTGTGCTAGAAACTGTTTTAAACAGTAATACATTGTATTAATATAATACAATATGATTACATTTATTATATATATATGTATAATACAATATGATTACATTTATAACTTTGTAATTAGACTATTAAATAAATAAAATATGATCTTACCGATAACAAGAACAAGTATCGTATAGATACATAAACTTATCTGGCTTCTATAGTCTCAAAAGATAGGGACAGCAGAGAAGAGAAAGAGAGAGAGAAGAGGAATTTAATTTTTTAAAACCTCGAAACAAGAAGAAGAAACTACAGAGAGAGAGAGGGGAGAGAGAGAGAGAGAGAGACGATGAGGGTCGCCGAGGCAGCGCCGTCATTCTTTCGCATTATGCGATGTTTATTTACTTAACTTTAATTTCTTTTGTTTTTATCAGTTTGTCGCGACGCATGCGAGGTAGATTGCAAGGGGGAAGTGCGGGGAGTTGTACAGTAGGGGAAATTATGTGATTTATTTAATACTTTCGCAATATTTATTTACATGCTGCATGCTGGCCTCGACTCGATTCGAGTGGAAAATGCTGATGCGTAGGTTTCCCATTTCCCCTACGGCAATTTCTGCGAATTATTGTGCTAATTATCGCTCGATCAGATAGATTATTATAATCTGCTGCTGTTGTGACACCTGTCTCTCTCCCCCTTCTCTCTCTCCCTTTCTCTTTCTGTCTCTCGTGGTAACTGACCCGACACAAATCATTTGTTCAGCTGTTTGTCGCCTTTCTTTGTCCAGTTTTAAGTTCTTATTTGTCGTATTTTCTCCATATTTTCTTTTTGTTTACGTTAGCATGTGAAAAAAGTGTTTCCCGCTGTATGTGTGTGAGAGAGAGAGAGGTAGAGTGCAAGAGGCGTGCCTACTGGCTGGCAAACTTCTCCGATTTCGGAGCAAGCCTGAAAAAATCCCGATAAGCGTCAGAGGCATTTTTCGCAAATTCTTGTGACACACATTCCACAAATTGTGACGCCTTCTCCTGGCAGCGCTGAGTGGAAATTCATAATTAAATAAAGGCCCAAAGATATGGGCAGCGTGAAAAACTTAAATAACTAAAGCAAACAATATGATAGATATACAAATTTCAGATTGAAATGTGGAGAGAAATTCGAGTTTCGAAATCCGAATTAAATGACAGCAAGCATAATATGACATCGTAATTTCAGAGAAATTGAATGAGGGCATGTCCAGACAACAACATATATGCCATATATAGCATATATGTATAGTTGGGGATCTACGAGTTGGAGCACAAGTTGTTCACACAAGTATTGCAATTACTGTCAAGATAAGGTGCATTATCAAGTTTCTGCATATGCAGTTATGTGCATTCTGTGTTGAAGATTCCTTCTTCTAGAGAATATATTTGAGCAAATTATAAAAGAGGTTTAATAGGAAGGTTTCTAGATGTCTGAAATTTAGAATAATATAATATATAGTAAATATCTTGTAGATGTTTCAAAAGTGAAGAAGGGTTCTGCATTTGAAATTGGAATGTTATGGAAGAAACAACTTGAGGAAAATTGCAGAGAGTATCAAAAAAGTTATTGGTAAGAGTTTCTGCTTTTTCTATTGGAATATTATATAGGATGCATCTTGAGGAAGTTTGCAGAGAGTATGAAGAAGGTTTTTGAAACTGTTTCTACACATTAAATTGGCATATTATATTAGTAACATAATGAGAAAGTTTGCAGAGAGTATGAAGAAGGTTTTCGGTAAGGGTGTCTATTTCTTTTTTTGTAATATTTTATGGCAAAATGTCTTGAGGAAGTCAGCATCATCTTATGAATTCTATTTCAAGTTTTGCTTGCATTCAATTTCTGCTTTTCATTTTTACTTGTTCTCTTCTGCCATAACTTCCTGAAATACCTCTCCCTACTTGTCCTCCCCCTCTTCCCTATCTCTCTCTTTCTCTTTTACACACTTAAACATGCAATTGCCTGTGGCAGGAATATCTTTGTTGTCCAATGCCTTGAAAAGTGTGCTGGCCATTCGGCCGTTGCTGCTGCCAATGCCCCTAAGCCAATAAGCGCATTTTGTAGTGCGTATGTATGCGTTAGTGTGTGTGTGTGTGTGTGTGTGTGTGTGTGTGGCTGCGTATGTGTGCTAAGAGCATATTTTTGGCTTGGCTCCTCTGCGTTCATAATACCGTATTCTGATTATGCTCGAGCATATTTCAAATATTTAACGCCCGACCAATATTTTGGGCCAGCCAAACATTTTGCTTTATTTGGTTGACTATTTTTGTTAAACAGTGTGCACTCGATAAGTGCAATGATGACCTGGAAGTATTCTACGATCTTTCCCTACAAGAAAAGCAGTTGCCCAATATGTTAGGTTGTGTGTATACTTCGATTTGAAGAGGATTTATTTTAAACTCTTATATTGATTTTTTATGGAAATTTTCTTTATTTTTGGCCGTATGAACATCGAGATCTCAGTGACTAGAAGGGCTAGGGCTATCAAATTTGCTGACATTAAGTCTTATTATATGGTGCAGATAATGTTCATTTTAGAAATTGGCCACGCCCACTTGCGCCTTTATAAATCGAACAAAAACGTATATGCAAGCGTTATTTGACAGGTAGAACTTGTAGTTGTTTCACCTATGGAGGACTTACTGTACGCTCAAGCTCATTTAATTGCAGCTCCACACACATGGGACTGAGTGAGTGAGAGGGGGAGAGTGGTGGGAATGAGTGAGAGCATTAGATAAATCAAATTTTGGGCTGCGTTCTCGACCATTGTTGAGGAGCGTGCATTGTTTTATTACGCACCAAATTGATTGACCCACAAATCCAACAACAATGCGAATATTGCGTACAACAACAACAACAGCAACAGCAACAGCAACAAGAATAATAAGAATTTTGAACGCTACTCGAACAATTTGTGCATTATTCTAATGCGTTTTTATTGACAATATAATGGCATTGCACATTTCATGCTGCATCAGGAACGGCAGCAACGGCGGCAACGGCGGCAGCAGCATAAATAACAACAATAACAATAACAATTACCCGATAGACCACGCCTCTTGCCACTGTGGCCCCCTATGCAAAGTGCCTTTTGCGGGGCATGCAACACAATGGCAAAAATCAGCAGGCGGTCAACAACAATTCGAAATCCTCAAATTACAACAGCGCCGCCGATCCACATTGGCATCGCAGAAGGAGGATGAGGAGGAGGGTGGGGAGACTATGCGGCACATCTGGCATGCGGTATGCGGCATGCAGTCATGCAGCATGTGGCATGTGGCAAGTGGCAAGCGGAGCATAGTCGCATCGCATCGCAGCCAGCGCTGAGGGAGCTCAGCAATCGGTCATAGCTCATTCTGAACGGCGTCGCATGCCGCGAATTATTGTTGCAACTCAAGTTTGTTTTTTTATTTTCTCTCCTTCTCTTTTTTTTGGCAGAAAAACAAGTGTCTGTGTGTGTGTTCCATTGCCAACGTTCCCGCAGTGTTGCTGAGCACTCCATTAACATATTTATAAGTATGCAAATAATGGAATTCCTAGAAATTGTTGACCAGCCTTGCGAGATTGAAGTTAACTAGCTAGTGTTCCATTGCCAGCGTTCCCCACTCTATTAACATACGCTGCTGTATGCAGTATATACTATTGTGCTCAGTGCAGTCTTTAAGAGTTAGTTATGTAAAAATGTGTTCCATTTCCAACGTTCCTCAGCTGTGGAGACACTTTATAGACACCTACACGTATGTATGTAGAGTATATTGTGCTCATTGCATATTGCAGTCTCTATAGCTATTGATGTTACAAGTGTTTCATTCCCAGCATTCCCCTTATCAAAGGGTACTATAAGCAAAAAGGAATCATCTGTATTATGAAATATAATACATACAACAAAGCCTTTGAGTTTACTTTAAAAGTGTTCCATTCCCAGTGTTTCTGTTATGACAGCGCACTGTAAGAACATAACCTCAAAGGTGCACTAACAAATATCTTCATAGAGCAGTGGAACATACAAATTCTGCTAACAAGTGTTCCATGGCCAACGTTTCTGATAATAGTGGACATTATAAGTACATAAAGTCATAAGTATAAGCATGAAATACAAAATTATATAATAATATTTGAGTTTACTTGAAAAGTGTTCCACCTTCATCATTCCTGTTATGCTGAATCAGTATTATAAATTATGCAGAAGAAAGAAAGAAGAGTTTTCTTTAATAAATCAGTAAATCTTAAGAGTCAACTCACACTGAACTTTCAAAAATTCGCACATTCCGCAGAGATAACTCAAGGTAGGTTAAATCTATGTAGGAACTTTGGAGAGAGGGAAGTGGAGTAGCTCAGCTAATGCTTGTGCAAACCAACAATGCCAAAAAGAAACTGTAGCTTAATTGCTTAAGAAATCGGAATTCTGGTACAGCTAACTGTGCTTAACCCTTCCAGCAGCCAAAAAGGTCTTCGAGAGGTCTTTATCGAGAAGTTTTCTCTCTCTCACTCTTCGCACACCTATTTCCGTGCCACAATTGTAAGTTTCGATTGCTGTTTGCTTTGGCGCGCATTTCAATTAGCATTGTGCCACTTGCAACAACAAGCAGCAGCAACAACACGCAGCAGCAATTAAAAAAAATTAAATGGAAACTCACGAATCAAAAAAAAATATGAACAAATGCAATCAAACTCAATTTTTATAGACAAAAGCAGCTGTTGTTCTTACTATTGTTGTTGTAAATGTTGTTGTTGTAAATGTTGTTGTTGTTGTTGCTGCAGCAGTTGTTGTTGCTGTTATTGCTGCTGCCTCTTGTGGCCTGTGCTGCATTTTGAGCAGTCATAAAATATTTTCTATAATCCGAGTTGATTTTGTTGCTGTTGATGTTTAAGCATTTATTAAGCAGCTAATGAGCTTACAACACAATTCTACCGTCGAGTGTGCTCAAGCTTCATCTGTTCAAGCACTAAAAATGTTTCTTAAATAAATTGTATGCTGAGAATACGATTGCAATCGAATTTATAGATATCATTTAGCTGCTAATGAATATTCTGCACACCAAAAATATAGTTTGAAAATTACGCTTGCAATTCGTTATTCTTTTCGATTAATGCCCGCAGAAGTGGGCGTGGCTGAATACTATAAAAAACATTAACTGCGTGCAACTATCAGACATATTGTCAGCAAATTTGATAGACCTAGCATGTATAGTTGCTGAGATCTAAGTATTCATACAAACAGAAATAAGAAATAGGCTAGAACATGTACAGTTTATGGGTTCAGTGCTGCTTCCCTCCGCCTGTTACACAAGTATTCAATAAATACACAATTATAAAACTCTTCTATACCCTTCTATACCCCTCGTATACCCCATAGTTAGCGGGCAACACGTAGCAGCAGTGGCAACTTTTGGCCGCAATAACCCGTAGAATGAAATAAAATTCTTGTTGAAATTGAATGTACATTTTCTAAAGCCAAAGCACGTGGTTGTTGCTGCTGTTGTTGTAGCTGCTGCTGTTGTTGCAGTTGTAATTAATATGCCAGTGAGGCACTCAGACTGTAGCTGCAACAATCGAAGAAACCGACTGCGGCGCATTGTGCCCGCTTCTGCCTGCAACGTTCAAGGACAGCGTGGAGGGGGCAGAGGGTCTGTCTAGGTGCGGCAGGTGAGGTCGTGCAGTCCGCTTTGCCTTTTTGCCGCATTTGCATAAACGGCCGATGAAAGCAAGCTAAGAATGGCAGAGAATAGGCGATTGCAAGATACCCTGCAAGCAGCAAAGACTGCAACTGATATTAGATTATGAATATATATATATATAAAGGAGAGTCGTATATACCCTTTAAGAACTAAGCAAACTATAAAGAAATGTCTATATAAAACCAATAGTAGTTGGCAGTCAAAGCAAGCCAGTTCTGGCTGGAAAAGAGCTGAAATTGTTAACACCATAACTGTGTCTGTCTGCCTGCAGTGTGTCTGTGTGTGTGTGTGTGTGTGTGTGTGCAGGTGCTGGTGTGTGTGCAGTTATTTGTCTCTGTCTGTCTGCATCTGTTTTGTGGCGACAATTCCACCGTGTATTGCTCTGTCCACTGCTGCCCACTGTCGTTGAGCATTTCCGGTCATCGAGCAGCCAATCGAAATTACTTTGCAACTAAGCACCAACTAAACGTATATGTATATGTGTGTATATAGTGTGTCTATGGCTTATAACATCGGCCAAAAAAAGTATATAGAAAATAATGCACAATTTTTGTTGATCATCTTTTGATTGTTTGCTACCTGATGATGGCAAGAGGGCAGGCAGCATGTCACATTGATGCCACTGCATGAATATTGTTAAATGTATTTACAGAGACACACACACACACACGGGGCACACAAACACTCACATATGGCACACACACGGGGCACACACATGTGAAGAGTCTGTTTGGTAAGCGCCTATTGTCGGCATTTGCCTTTTCGACTGTCTGCCTTGCTCTTGCTCCCTCTCTCCCCCGCTCGCTATCTTTCTTTGCCTCTTGCTACGTCTGTCTACAGGTAGCACAGACCCCTAGCAGGCAACTTCTACTGTCTGTCTGTATGACTGACTGTCTTTCTGTCCGCTGACCAACAGAAACCGTGGCGACAGTCGCTTCACTCACTCACATTGAGGTTGTTTGTTCCTCTCCGTCGACCTGCCCTCTTTCTCTCTCTCTCTATATTTCTCTCTCTATCTCTCTCTCTCTCTCTCTCTCTCTCTCTCTGACTGTCTCTCCTTTATCCTTGGCTAAACGATTAACAGCATTGCGCCAACTTGGCCAAACACATTCTGGCCACGATATTGTGCTCACAATTATGTTCAGATGCCAATTACGAAGTTTTTGATGAGAACGAGTAAAAATTAATCGAGGTTAGAAATGGGCGTGAATGAAAGAAAGAGAAGATTATCTACAGGCTCAGACTTTAGCAGAAGATAGCGCACAAAAGTTTCTACAGCGAGCAGCAACTTCAACTATATATATATAAATGTATTATGTACATATATATATTCGTGAACAAGCTAAACACACATTCAAATGAATTGAAATGAAATTAATAAAATAAACTATAATTAGTATTTGTTTCATTATTAAGTTTGATATGAAATTAATAAAATAAACTATAATAAGTATTTGTTTCTTCTTTAAATGTAATATATACATATAATACATCGATATTGATTATTTCAACTTTTTTGCATTACAATGAAATTGTATATAGAATTTCATGAGGTTTCTTCTTTCAATGTTAATTAAATTTTAATTGCTGATATGTTTTTGTGCATTACTCTACTTTTTTAGCTGTCAATTTCAATCTGCTGCTTAGTCAGGTGCGTCCTTGAATCCCCGTGAGAATTGCAGAGAGAGGCGCAAAGCAGAAGAAGAGGAAAAGGAAGAGTTGCTGCTTTGTTATTCCAATAGTTCGGCCATTATTTATAGTCTGAAGCAGCGGCGCTGTGCCGTTATTTATACATACATTGCAGAGTAAGATGGGAAAGGGGGTGACGGGGGGAAGGGTGGTATGTTTATAGGGTATATTTATGTATGTAACCCTTCTCTCTCTCCCTCTCTTGTTGGCTGAAGTTGGGGAAGATTTTTAGCGCTCGCATTGCTAATTTGATTATGCACATATTTTATACTCTTTTACACGCCTTATCAACTTTACATAGACTTCAATCTGAGCACGAGGCCGACTTTACCTGTGGGCGCACGTAGCCCCCTCCCCTCTACCCTCTACCATCTGCCCCTTCATTGCTTCATTGTTGTTGCATTTGTTCATTTTGTTGTTGAGGGTTTCACGTTGACGCTCTTAAATATTAAATACGTCCAGGAAGACAGCGGTAAAGCTTTAGCGTAGCTTGTGCACGTTGTGCCAGGCTCCTTATGTGACCTCCTGAACACCCTCTTACCCCTACCCCACACTTGATGCGCCGCCTCTGGTTACAGGCAGAAACAGCAGCAGCAGCCAGTTAGCATTTGAAGTTGTTCAGCTCGCCGTTTTGTTTGCATTCCCTGACCTGCATCCTTCTGTCGCTGCCTCTACCCCTGTCGCTGGCTTCCCTCTCCCTGTTTCCCTCTCTCTCTGTCTGTCTCCTTCTTGGCTGGCAGAAGAAGATGCAAGTCTTGCGGCTTGCTGACAAAGTGCCGAAGGCGGCGACGATGACGACTTGTTATTGTTGTTGTTATTGTTGTTGTTTTAGTATGCACAGCGGTCATCACTTGAGCTTTGCAACTGCTGCCACTCGAGGAGACACGTCCACACACAACAACAACAACAACAACAACAACAACAACAACAACAATAACGTGTAACAACAGTGGGTAAAAACAAAGAATTTTGTCTAATGCCGAATGATTTTTAGGCAAGAAAAATAAAACTAAAATTGCAGAATATTGTTTAAAATAATATTTGAAAAATATAAAAATACATGTAAAAATAATAAAATACATTAAATAATAAAATAAAAAGTCATTTGGATGGTAATAATTGTTGCAGACTTAACAAATGAACTTGCTAGTTTTAAAACTGTGTCAGTGTTATTTTTCGATTTACGTAGGCGGGTAGGGGCGTTGCTAAATCATTAATATACTATTATCTACAATCAATAGTAAGGCATATAGCCAACAAATTTGGTAGCCCTAACTCTCACTGAGTTTAAGCTGTTCATACGGACAAATATGTTGATATATTGGCAGGAAACAAATTAAAATTAATAAAATATTCTATTTTTATTGCTACTCCACCTTTGTCAACCCACTGTGCACTGTGTGCTGTGTGACTCTGCTGCTCTTGCTCATCTGCAACGTCATCATCCGCCAAGCGACAAGCAGCGCATCACTGTGGCCACTTTTTAGTCGAGGGATTGCAGTGTTTTGCTCCCCCTGCCTCCCACACAGTTTTTGCATCCTATGTATTTTATTTTTTTTGGCTTCGCTGCTTTTGTCTTTCACCTCGTGCTCTCTCTTTCCTTCCCTTGTTCTCTTACTCTAGTTATTGTGTTTTATGACGCCTTGACGTATGCTACAATTTATATTCATTTTCATTTCCATTCTTTATCCTCAAAACCTCCCCCCCACTTCCAGCCATGTCCGTCGCACACTTTGTGCTGATCAAAGATGGGCAAAACGGTGTCTAACTACCACGTAGCTGCAGTTGACTAAAGGGTATATTGGGGAGCCTGAGAAGATTGCAAGATCTACATATGTATATGATAGCGACGATATATTGTGGGGTCTTATAGTAGGAAACCAAACTTACAAAATATATAATATATAATAACTACAAATACATAAACAAATTCTTTGCCTATTTTCACTTCCAAGTAAATAACTTTGTGATTATTTTTATTACACAGAAATCAAAGTAACAATTTTATATTTTACAGTATTTTCAATGCAAGCTTATCAAGTGTTGCACTACATATTTAACTCCCATTAGCTTGTTCCCCAACCCCTTTTCCACAATTTAACAGCAGGGTAAACAATCTGCCATTGCTGACAAATGTAACTGGTTTTCTTTCGTTGTTGTCGTTGCTGTTTAGATTGTTTTGGTTGTTTAGCCGGTGTGTGTGTGTGTGTGTGTGTGTGTTTGCTGTGCTATGGTGGCTTATATCGCTCAGCAAGTGCAGCTTATCGCTGCGTCAACGACTTAAAGCCAACCGCGTGTCGCATGAAAAAGGGGCACCCAGAAGGGGAGATCGGTATAGAAGTTGCTTTTAGGGATTTACTTGCTCTGTTTTCATTGTGTGTGTGTGTGTGTGTGTGTGTGTGTGCATCAGAGTTAATGAGCGTCATGTGGCCCCCAACACATACCATTTGGAACCATTTGCTTTGCTTTTCTTATCGCTCTTTATCGGTTATCAAACACAGTGTCCAGCACTGTTGTTCATTCCCCAATTGGCTTGCAATCGATAATGTACCATATGTTGCACACCGATTAGTTTATTCCTACACAAAATAATAGAGAACAGTCGAAACAACAAAAACAAACGTGTGTCTTTCGAAACACAAATCGAATGCTGAAGAACAAAAATGTGGGCCAAGACAAAAGGCAAAAATTGTTGTCGACTTTGTCAACGGCTCTTTTGTTGTTTTATTGCTTTTGTATACCCTGTATTTAAGGTGGGGTATGATAAGTATGTGTCGTGTGAGCAGTATTTCATTACTGATAAGTTTCAGCAGTTGCAACCTTACAACTCTTTTATATATGATCAAACTTTGGTATTTCTAATTATTTCACAAATAAAAAAAAAAATTAAGTTATTTCTCTTAATTGTTTCTTCATCAAATCATTTAAAGATTAGGAATTAAGGAAATTAAACTATTAAAATCAACAATTTGCAAAACAAAAAAAAAAATACATAAATAATAAAATAAATAAATAAAATAAAAAAGAATTCAAAAAATAATTCAACAAAATGAATTAATGGAAAAAATGAATTACAAATATTATCTATAATCCAATAAGATAAAAAAAAATTATAAAAAAAACTATAAAAAAAAATGTAAAAATTAAAAAAAAAATTAAATAAAATTATAAAAAAATAATTTTATAATTTTAAAAAATAATTTTATAATTTAAAAAAATATGAACAAAAATTAATAAGAAAATTAATTAATTAAATCAAGAAAATAATTAACCAAAAATATTGATTGAAGAACTACAAAAATATTTAAGTCAATCTTTTGCACCGATTTCAAAACAAGAAAATTAAAACAAATATTGGTCTTCAAGTTGTCAAGGGTATTTAAAAGGGTATTAAAAAGTCCCTAACACTGCACTGTAACATATGTAAGTATGCTTACCTTACCTGTTGATTAATTGGCGCTTTTGAAATGAGCTCGACCGGCAACGAAATGTTGAATCATAAGTTAAGTAAGAATGAGGTAGGCAAAAGAGAACAACAATTTGCATGGGGCACAGCAAGAGAATGTGCAGAATGAGTAAGGGGAAAATGCCTTCAAGAATTGAGTGGATTTTAAATATTTAAAATATAGTTAAAGCTCGCATAGATAAAATGTGTGTAGCTTATGGGGGACTTCAATATGTTTGATTTTACGCAAATTGAGCACCCTCCTTCTTCCTAGCTCTCTCTCCCTCTTGCTCTCAAGCCCTTTATTTGACTGGCCAAAACAAGTTGGCTGGCTGGATGACTGGCTTGCTGGCTTTTTGGCTGGTTAGTTGGCCCTCTCGGATGTTATTGTACCATGCCAATGGCATGAATCATGCATATTGATCTCTGCTCCCCACTGACTGACTCACCCAACAGTCAACGCAGCTCAACTCTACCGAACTGAACTCAAGTCGAATCGAATCGAGTCAAGTCAAGTCAACGGTGCCTGTTGCCAAGTGCAGGAGGCGCCGCCATCGTCGTTGCTGTCGTCGCTTTAAGCCAGCTTTTACTTTTTCTCTCTCGCTCTGTTGACCATAAACAAGAAACGGAAATGTAAACGAAGAAAGCCAAATTCAATTGAATTGAAAACTGAAAATAATTAATGATTTGGTTTGGCTTCGTCGTTTATTTGTTTGTTTTTTACGTTATTTTCCAGAGTCTTCTTTTCTTTGTTTTTTCTTTTCTTTCTACTGTTTTCTTTGCCTCATATTCATGCGTTGTGCGTGTCGCAACGAGGCGAGGCCATATTACTATGCAAAGCGACACCTATTGTCTATAGTTGGCATTAATAATAATAATCACATAACTTTAAAGTTATCGCTGGCATTTTGTAATCACAAATGAATATGAATTCTTCTACTCGTTCCCATTGCACATTTGATTTTAGCTATTTTTGGTTACTGTTTAGGTTTTATGCGTTACCAAATTGGGCTAATTGAGTTGTCTTTACTTTGTATATAAGACGTAGAAGGTTATGTTCCTAACCAAACTGAGTAATCGGAAGTTATTAGCACAAAAAAGATTTGGCATGGAATAATTTAACTATGAATGATACTTCAATTTACTAAAATAAAACCTTAGGAACCTTAACTACAAATTATAGGTGAACAGGGAACATATTGAATTGAAGAACTATCGAGTTTGTTTGGAAATTTTTTAGAAATTTATCGACCTGTGAATTTGTTTTTTTCTTATATTTGTTTAGGGATCAGAAGTTTGGTAAATCTCTTTAACCTAATGAGTATTTAAAGTTGTTACAGTAGTTATTGTTGGTTGTTTTGTAAAATATTCGCGACTAGTGATAAGAATGAAATCTGATGGATAGGAATGTTGTCAACAGTTCTTCAACGGAAACTAGTTGACATGCATCTGTTATCGATAAACACACATGGCAGATGGCAGTAAAGAAATGCAAAAACAAGTTCCGGCAGTTCTGGGAATGTGAATAAAGCACGCACTAACTAATGAACCTCCCCCCTCTTACCCCCACCCCTCCCCCCTTGGATACATAAATGTATCTGCAATGGGGTAAATCATAGAGATACAGTGGGCAATAATTGATGCTCGACCATTGCGATTTATCACTAATTGAATTGCGGGCGAGGTTTTAAGGTAGCCGGAGGGTAGTCAGGGGGTAAGCTGAGCGTGAGATTCGATTGAAATTGGGTTGTAATGCGGCTCGACGTTGCACATCGCTGATTTGGTCTCTCTCTCTCTCTCTCTCTCTCTCTCTCTGTCATAATCAATTTTCAATTAGATAATTCGCACATTTATGGGATGTGACAAAAAATAATTATGTTTTGCACATGGGTATTTACTTAGCACATGTCGCATGGTATTATGCAATATGCCACAAGCAAAATTCAATAATGTCTGAGCTCTTCATGATGATGACGATGACGATGATGATGATGATCACAATAAATTTCTGGCATTCAATTGAAATTGAAATACACTTGTGTCGCATTCATTAAATTTGACAGCACATCAGAAAATTATCGAATATGATTTTCACAAACTGCTCTGCCTGCAAACTATTTATTGGTTAAGCAAGGGAGAGATAGAGAGAGAGAGAGGAGGAAAATCAGTTGAGGTTTATTTGCGGTTTTCGATTTCTGTGATTGCTTAAGTTACAAATGCAGTCGACAGTTCCGTTCCGTCTCCATCTGATGGTTTCGGTTCCATTTCCATTTCGTTCCGGTTCAATTATTCAGAACTGCTAATAGCCAGCATTGTTCGCTTTGGGATGCTTTGATCTTTTAATGGTTGCCAATGGCGTGTCTCAATGTGTTCCATCTACACTTCTTTTTTTGGGTTATTCGATTTCATTTAACGCTCACTCTATGGGGATTTCTCTCACTCTCTCTCTCTCTCTCTCTGCCTGCATTTTGCCGGCTTTGCTGGCTAGTTTCAAATGTTTCAAATTGTTAATAGTTTCAGAAATGTTTCGAAAAATGTCTCAAAAAAATGCGAGAATGCAAAAAGTTGCGTGGTAAAGCTGATAAAAGGGTCCCTAGTGGCTTTCTCTCCCCCACACCTTCGCACTCTCTATTTCGATTGTATTATGGCTAAATAGTTGAGACATGTTGACAGTCGGTTAATCGACTTTAAAACTTGCCCGCACAGTGGCCCCTATTGTGGCCCATGCACCCCTATTCCCCCTCCCCCACTGGGATACCTCGTTGCTTGATACTATCAGAGCTAAGGTATTTGAGTTATCTGCAGTGTATTCTTGTTGTCTAGGCCCATTTGTGGAACGTTTGGCATTTGGCTTGGAATGCACATTGTGCCCGCTTCCATGTTCCGAATTCCGTTATCTCCTTTCTCCCTTTTATCAGTTGATGTCTTGTTACTGTCGCTGTCTACCTGTCTCTCTCTCTCTCTCTCTCTCTATCTTTCTCTCTGTCTGTTTCATTTGATGTGGCTTGTGTTGACATTTGCTGCACCGCGTGGGAAATGAGGCGAGTTACATTTTGGTGTATGTAGATGAATATCTGCAAATATGTGTTTAGTAATCTGTTGTCTTGCTTGGCAGCGTAACTTCAAGTCCAAAATGTATGTAACAGTTAGAAAGGAGGCATCTTGCAACTCATAATAGAGCAATGTTCTCATTTTAGTTCGTTTGAACACGTTGATCTCAGAGACTATAAGCGCTGGGGCTATTCAATTTGGTGTCAATTTGTCTAACTATTGCACGCAGCTAAAGTTTGTTTTAGAATTTGGCCACGTCTCCTATACGCAAATAAGAAGCGTTATTTTAAAGCTAGACAGTTGATTCTTTGTGTATAGAATAATTAGCACAGTCTTTATATTTTACTTAAATCTAATTACGATCACATAATAAATAGATAGAAGCTATTTAGGCATTAGTTTTAGTGGGTGTGCTAGTATTTGATGGTCGTGCACACTCCACTGTAGCTTTGTTATTTGCTTTAAAGACTTTGCCCGCCTGCTTCATATTTATTATAAACTTTCGTTTGGTTTCGTTTTGTAGAGTTTTTTATCTTTTGCCCTTATGTCGTTGTTGTGCGAATCTGCTGAGGTTTTGTATTGCTTTCTTTTTGGGCTGCACTTACATAATTACATGCTAAATGTGTGTGAGTGTGTGTGTGTGTGTTTGTGTGTGTGTGATAATTATTATGTGTTGCTTAACTCTTTTTGTGCCCATTTTGTTTACGCATCGTTGCAACAAGAACAACAATGAGAACTACAGCAGCAAGCGAACTAAGAGAGAGAGATACAAATGTGGGAGAGTGAGGGAGGGTCAGAGGAGCAGTGAGAGAGAGGGAGTGGGGGGACAGAGAGAGAGATACAACCCATATGACAATTGGTTTTTCATGCTTTGTTCCGCAGACAGTCAACTGCTAAATCGAAGTTTAAGTGCCCGAGTTCCTCTCTTCCTTCTGCGCTCCCCTTCGTTGCCCCGTTCTGCATTCCGGTTTAATTCCCCCTTCACCCCACCCGCCCACACACACAGACACACACACACACACATTCCCTTTGCGCTTGCCTTGTCTTTCCTTTCGCGCTTCTTTTCACTGACAATAAAAAGTTGTACTCGGTTTTGTTTTGTTCATCTCGCTTTGCTTTTGTGTTTTGTATTCCCTCTCCCTCCCTCCCAGTCAATCTCTCCTGTTCTGCTCTTGCTGTCTGCACATCTTCTTAATTAATTTGACATAAATTGCAGGCATGACACACACACACGCACACATGAGAGAGAGAGGGAAGTTGTGTCTTCTCTCTCTCGTTGTTTGAAAATATTGGCATTGTTCTGACTTTTGTCTACTTTGGCCAAAGACTTAACCAGTTTGCCGACGTCTGCCACAGTCTATGCCAAAAGTTTGCATTCACTCATTGTCTCTCCCTCTCTGTGTGTGTGTGTGTGTGTGTGTGGTGTGCGGTGCGTGTAAGCTGCAACTTGGGCCAATTGCTCGAACTCTTGCAGCGAAATAATGCGAGACAAACGATGCGAAGTTGCCTACATAGAGAGAGAGAGAGAGAGAGAGAGCAGCGCGCTGCTTAGTGGCGCCATCTATTGTGCGTATGTGTTTTGTGAGTAAAATGTTATAATTGCATTCCCTTTGCTTTACAAGGTAATTACGGAAGATTTAGCGATGTGTGCACGGCACAAACAATAAGTTTTTCCATTAATAGGCAAAAACAAGCACAATGTTCCAATTCCAGTTTTTTTAAACTCATTTAGAACTGCTGTTTATGGAGATGGGCGTAAGAGTAGAGTGAACACTGTGTTCCAATTGCACTAAATTCAACTGGGTTTCAATTTCAAGATAGATGCGTCAACAGTAGCTTGATAATAAGCAGAAAATGAGAACCCTCTGTGCCACTTCCACTCGTTTCTACTTTATTTGTAACGAGGAAAGAAATTACAACTCTGTATTTCACTTTCACTTGTTTCATTTACGTTTTAATTACTTTTTAATGCTGCAGTTTGTGAAAAACGAAAGAAATAACAACTCTCTGTTCCAATTCCATTGGTTTTTACTTTATTCCAATTCCATTTACTACTTTAAATTAAAAATGGGAAAGAAAAGACAACCCTGTGATCGACTTTTATTTGTAAACTGTACAAGATGCACAAGAAATGCAGTATTCAGTATTTTATGTTCCAATTCACTTGGTGCATTACTGAAGCAGAATTGGATTAATGTTCAACTGTTGTTTTGATGATATGAAACACTTGAGCTGAAACAGGCAGACGTTTCAATTCCATTTGTTTCACTTAGGTTTCTCTTTAGTTAGTTTCAATTTGAATTTGATGAGAACTTGTGTCACATAACTGCTTGCAGGCAGTGTCCTTTGCTGCAATACAACTCTGAACAGTTTGTCTCCCCTATCTTCACTTCCCCCCTCTGCCCTCTTCCCTCTTCCCCCTCTACTATGCCTTTGTTTTGTTTTAGAAAATCGACAAAATTTTGAAAACTTACAACAAATGCATACAAAAAACCACAGCAGAGTGGGTGGGGAAAGGGAGTAGGGAGTGGAGTATGCCAATAATTACCTGCCTAAAACATATGGAAGGGCAGGGGGGCAGGCACTGTGGCACAGTGGCACTGTGGGAATTTGTGGCAGCTGCTTTGACAGACTGAGGAGTGAGTCTCTCGCACAAGAGTTGCTGCTGCTGCTGTTCAACTTGCTGGGCAGCTTTATTAATTATATGACCCACCGCAATTGGGTCTGCAGTGTTCCCCAGGCATAACCAACCCCCCACCCCATGTACCCTACCCTACCCTACCCTGTAACCCCTTTCCACCTCCCCTATCTTACTTCACTCGCTGCACTGATACCAAAAGTTTGTTGATCATTTGGGGCACTTTTCTCTCTCTCTCACTCTCTGTTGCTGGGCCTGCTCTTCCCATTGTCTTGTGCAGTCAGTCGTTTGTAGGCGTGGCTGCAGCGCCTACGCCCACTACATATCATCATCATCATCCGTGTTATCTTTAGCGTTGATTTTGTGTGAAAGCGTTGAGGAACTTTTGGGCAGCTACGGTTACGTCTCGTTTCATTTTTGTTCGCTTTTTGCACATTTGTAAATTTTAATGCCGTAATTCTCTTTCTGTTTCGGTTTTGTTGTTGCTTTTGCTTTTATTTTATGTTTTGCTTTCGAAGTAAACGAAGCCGTTGGCTGAGTTTTCATTTCTTTCAATTTCCATTTCCATTTCTCTTGCTGCCAGTGCGTTGCAGTGCCCTCTCCACTTTCATCTCTTCCCCCCCTCTCTTTACTCTTCCCCCTTCTCTCTTCTCTTCCCCCGCTCTCTTACTGAACTCTTCTGCCTGTTAATTGAACGCCAGTCCAGTTGCTTCGACTGCGATAAGCGCAATTGTATGGTAAACCTTATTTGCCTATTAAATTCAATTGAAAATTGCTTCAGCTCAAGCAGGGCAACGAATGGTAAATGAATCGAACCAGCTTTTCTACAATAACAAGGTGTGTGTGCATAACTAGAAAAAGAGTGTGGGAACATGGGGAGAGGGGGGCGGGGGGAAGAGAAGTCTGTAGAATAGTCATCAATTATATATGCACGTGAAATTGCAACTGTTTTGTTTAACTTTTGATACCCATTAACCATAGAGTGAAGGAGTATACCAACTTTGTGTGGAAGAAGACATTACAGACTCCATTAGAGACAATATAGCGCATTTCTGTCTGTATGAACAGCTATAACTCAAAGACTGTATAAGTTAGAGCTATCAAATTTAGTGTCAATATGTCTAACTGTTGCATGCAGCTAAAGTTGGTTTTAGAACTTCGTCACGCCCCCTGACGCCCACATAAATAGAATATGAACGTATTGCAAGGTTAATGTAATAACTGGAATGTTTCTCTTTGCTATATATGTACAATTATCTTAAGTATCGAGTTGATTTTTAATAATTTGGTGACGATGGAACAATAAATATAGAAGTTATATAGGAAAAAGCTTTATTAGGCGAACACTTGATGCCTTTGTTAGAGGGTATAACACAGTCCAGCACACTCGAGTGCAGCTCTGTTCCTCACTCATCATGCACAGCTAAAGTTGCGAGTTTCTAGAGTTGCCCTCATTTTTTAAACTGATCAATTGTGAAGTTACGTATCGTTACCTATTAAATTGTATTTTAATCGTTTCTCAGCGTAGCTGATAATGAAAATTGCAGAGTAGAAACTTTGATACGCTTCTGTCTTTTGTTTATGATTGGGATAACTTCGTTTTTGTTTTTGTGGGGTAAGCCAATAAAAGTTTTGAGTTTTGAGGAAGAGAGGGGGAAGAAGATATATTGATAGAGAAAGGGAGGGACAGACGAAGAACAAGGTGTATTGATAGGGGTAAGGAGAGAGATAAGGAGTTTAACTTAGGTAAGAAGCCAAAACAGATTAATGTAAAGACAGCAAAGTTGCGCAGTTTACTAATGAGAAACGGAAAAAAGATTTTTTCTAGAGATTGAGCATAATATAATGGTATATAATTATAATTATATTGATATATAATTTGTATGTGGTTTGTTATAGAACCTGTTCTAAATCTTTATCCTTATCTTAATCTTATCGTATTACTTGCTTGTCAACTCCTTCTTCTTGTTCAACTCCTTCTTCTTACTCAACTCGCTCCTTCTTTCGCAAGTCCTTTCTTCTCTCTCAACTTCCTCCTTCTCTCTCAACTCCCTCCTTCTCTCTCAACTCCCTCCTTCTCTCTCAACAATTTGTTGACAATATCTCTAGAGTTCTTTGTCCTCTCGCACTTCCCCGTCATTTGCAGTTCTCCTTCTTCTGCTTTTGTCTCTGCTTCTGCCTCTTCTCCTTTCTCTGCTTCTTCCCACTCTTCTGCTTCCACTTCTTCTTGCTTTCCTTAGGCAACTTCTCACTTTTGGCGGCACTCTCTGGCCTGGCCTTAATTGATCCTTAATCGATGCGACCACCTGAAGCAACGTGCTGCTCCCACGCCGCCACCAGCCACGCCCACTGTCGAATTGTGCGCCTTCCTACCCAGGGGGGACGTTTATAATAATTGTTTGTTTGTTTCTGAGTTCTCGTTGTCGTTGTCGTTGTTGTTGCTACTTCTGACTACTTGCTTCATATTTAATTACTATCTATGTTTTTTTTTACGCTTTATTTGTTGTTGCTGTCGCTGCTGCTGTTGCTCTGCTGCTGCTGCTGTATTTATTCAAAATTTGATTGCGTTTAATTATAATTTTTAATTTCTTTTCCCATCGTCATGTTGCGCAACGTGCGCTCTCTCAAGTTTATTTTCTTAGCTTTTCCCCCCTGCCCTCTGTCTTTCGCCCTCGCTTCCTCCTTCCCGTTCAACGCATTTTATGTGCATTTCTGTTTTTGCGCCATTGCGCAAATATTTACTTCGCATAACGGTTGCCCTTTACACACACACACACACAGACACACAGACTGTGACTGTGCCTGTGCCTGTGCCTGTGACTGTGCCTGTGACTGTGACTGTGACTCTGTCTGCGACTTGTTTGTTTGCTTGCTCTTCTGCCCCCATCGCCACGCCCTGCCCCTGTCCGCCCTTTGCCTCGCCTTGCTGCTACTACTGCTGTTGCTGCTGGTGCTGCCCTCCTCGGGCATCTCAATGACCTTTTCAATTATAACATCAAAAAAAGAAGAGAAACAAAACAAGAAATTCCTCTTTGATTCTGTTGCTGTTCAACACTTGCTAAAAAATGCATATCAAGATGGTTAAAAAGCTTTAGTTCTTGACATCAAGAGGAATCGCAACGCGGAACACACACAGTTGTAAATCACTTAATACCCTGTAACCAAAGGGTATGCTAGCTTTGAGCTGTTAAAGGTCTTGTATCTTTGAGAAAGTTTTAGCAATCTTTATGAATTTTTAGTTAATAAAGAAAGCAAATATACAAAACTGAAGTATAATATTATATAAAGGTAGTAATAAATAATACCTCATGAATATAGATAATAATATGTAGATATATATATATGTAGATATATAGATATAGATATATAGATATAGATATATAGATATAGATAATATATTTATATAAAATAATAGCTAAAATAGACAGAAATAAGAAAACCAAACAAGGCAAATGTAGATCTGCCAAATTACTGCTATTAGTTTAATAAAAACTTTGTATACTACATGTATGTTGTATATATTCGTTATCTGTATATTATATATTCCTAATCTGTATGTTATATATTCTTGATCTGCAGCAGAAATCTTCTAACAGAAGCAAAAAGATACGCACACCAAAATTACAACAGTTTATGCAAAATCACTGCTATTATTTGAGCAAAGCTCTATATAGAACATACTATACGATATATATATACATATATACAGAAAGAATTAACGCAAATAAAGATGACAACAGGTTAGGCACAATCTATTAATTACTATGTATATATACATACATATATGTTATATATTCTCCAACTGCAACATTAATAGAAAGTGTTAAGTTTGTACTGCTTATAGGGTATGCCACAGTTGAGTTTTAGCTTTCTTTTTTTTAGCTCTTTTTGCAGCAGTTAAATTTCCTTTTGCCGAGATAATATGAAGTCATTGTTTCTTGTCTCCCTTACTAAAAATTTCAATCTATTTATGCAAAACAGTTGCAAGAAGAAATGCAAAGGAGCGAGATGGAGACAGAGAGAGAGAGAGAGAGAGAGAGCGCTGTGTAAAGTTTAAAGAGTTCTGACAACTTAAGGGAAAGAAAGAAAGAAATTGTTAACTCGCAGATACCGTTTATATATAGGAAAGTAACACTCACTCATAACACACTCATTAAAGCACAATTTAGACAGTGTCTAATTAATGATAATCACATCAGTGATACTTATTTTCATAATTGAACGTCGTCACCCCCACTTGACGTGCTACAGGGTATTTTATATGGGCTACAACGGGCCTAGAAGAACCAGAAGCTGCTGCTGCTCTTTGGCTCTTTGGTTGCTTAATTGAGCATCAATTAAAAATGTCGCGCCTCATTAAACGTGCGCTTTAACGAACAAAATATGGAAGAAAGAAGCAGATGGAAGCTGAAATAAAGAGAGAAGAAAATGAAAATAAAAATAAAGAAAATGATTCGCTGGTCGTAAAAAATGTTGCACAGATAATTATGACTGACGCAGTCAGTGAGTTAAAGTTATTGTTGATGTTGCTGTTGCTTGCCTCGAGCGCAGGCATGGGGCATGCCTTTCTCGCCCCCCCTTCACCCTACTCTATTTGCAACACTGCAGCAGTTGCATGGCTTGAGTCAAAGACAAACCTCGTATCAGTTTACCAGCAATGGCAAGACCATATTGCAGCTCTTTAATTGAGAGCCTCCTTAAGCGACTTCCAACTGCGATGACTCATTTACATATCTCGTATACCCTGTTGCTGTTGTTGTTGCTGCAGTTGGCTGGGTGCACGCTACGCAGGAATCGACTATCAGGTCTGTGCAAACAGACACACATGCAGTTGAGTCAGCCGCAGTGTGGATGGCAATGTGGCTTATACATGCGGATATCAAATGATGTGGAAGGTAGCTGGTATGCTTGGGGCACGGTCTTGCTAATAGATGTTTAAACAAACTGTGTGGAACGCAATTTGTGGATGCTATGTTTTGGATGCTATGCTGTGGATGCTATGTTGGGAAACAGTATTTTGAGCAGACATGCTTTTGGCACGCATTTACCAATAGATATTTAAATAAATACAGAACTCGATGCAGTACTAAGTCCAAGCACAATACAAAGAGACAAGTTGGTTTATTGAATCAGTTTCCACCTCGGCACCACTAGAATTCCCAACGAGTTCTAGCAGTGTGGAAATAAAACTGCCTTCGATCACCAAGTTAGTTAGCGATGAATGCTGATGATCGAAATTGGCTACTTCGTGAAACAATTGTACATTTACCATAAGCCCGCTCCTTGTCTTTTGAAGCTTTCGAACCGATATTGACCTTGAGTCAGCTAAAAATGCAGGTCGCAAGCCACGCCATTATTTAAATAAATGTTGTGGAACGCATGTTGTGGATGCTATGTTGTGGAGTTCACAATGTGGATCATTAGCATTATCAATCTAAGTTTGTTTTTTATAAGAAATACATCAAATGAAATGTAAGAAATGTTTTATCCACAAATTGTGGATGATCTGCTGTGGAACATGAGCTTAAGATTGTATCCCTGTAGAACTGGTGTGTTGTGGATCGCAAGTTGTAGATTGTATGTTGTATGGATTAAGAGATGGACCTTAAATGTGGATCACAAGCTGTAGATTATACATATGTTTTCTATTGTATAGTAGGTTGTGGATAACATGTTGTGAATTGTAGATCGTCTTATATTAAACAACTTCGAAATGTAGAACAAATTTTGCATGCAAGCATAAATTAAACATCAAAGTTCAGTTCCATTTTACTAAATGACAATTTTCCCTCTTCCCTTTTTTCATTTGAATTTCCATTTCGATTTTCATTTGCCACTTCCATTTGGAATTGGGTGACCAACTGACTTGACAGCTCACGCGTCTGCTCAACTGATGATGATGATCGTTGTTGCTTGATCTTTAACCCAACCCACTTACATTAAGTGACGAAGACATGTGTGTGTGTGAGTGCATTTCACACCATTCGCGATGGGGTCGGGGATGAGTTGAGCCGAGTCGAAATGAAAATACAGAATAATTATAAGCGACATAGCATACATAAATGCCAAGAGAGGCGCGCATATAAATCAGATTACAGACGGCCGTAAAGTCCGTTGCCCCCAACCCCCAACCCTCCCCCCTAAAGGGGTGAAAAGTAAAGAACTTGGGTCATAATTAAGAGAGATAGTTGACTGCACAGTCAGCGTGAGGGGGAGTGGGGGGAAGGAAGACGGAGGGGAGTGGGTTTTATATCGCACATGTTTGACACACAAATACGACTATAAAAAGACAACAAAAACAACAACAAGAAACAAAACAAATACATCAGCGATAGCAGCAAGGGCCGAGGCACAAGGGGGGGCAACGGGGTAGGGGGTAGGAGTACATAAAGATGTGTGTGTGTGTGTAAATATGCGTGCATCAAAAGGGCGACGGCGGCAAGAAGAATTAAGAAATGTTCATGTATATTTTTGTAAACCAAACATGTGTCTGGCGTCTCACAGTGCGTGTGTGACTGTGTGTGTGTGTATGACTGTGTGTATGTGCATGTGTCTAACTGTATGTGTGTCTAACTTCAAAAGGAACTCATGCACTCGCTGTCGCTGGCCAAAGATATCCACGAATTGCGCAGCCAAAAGGCGCATAAACAATATACACGGCAACAACATCAGCAACAGCAACAGCAAGCACAGCAGCAGCAGCAGTAGCAGCAGCAGCAGTAGCAGCAGCAGCAGTAGCAGCAGCAGCAGTAGCAGCAGCAACTACAACAACAACTATCAGCAGCCACAACGACAGCAGCCAGTGGCAGCAATAACAAGTCAAGGGGCAGCAGTCCGAAAGAAAATACATTTATTTATGTGTGTTCC
This sequence comes from Zaprionus lachaisei, assembly GCA_018901815.1. Lineage (NCBI taxonomy): Eukaryota > Metazoa > Arthropoda > Insecta > Diptera > Drosophilidae > Zaprionus > Zaprionus lachaisei. The sequence goes on from JAEIFI010000357.1 coordinate 5,053,610, forward strand.
AGCTAAATAATGAACTCAACTCAAGAGAGTGTAGAACGTAGAGGTACCACAAGACGACAGGCAGGGGCAGAGACAGAGGCAGGAACCGTAACAGGAACAGGAACAGAAAAAGCAACAGGAACTGGCAAAAGGCAGAGAGCGTGGTGGGGGGGAGGAGGAAGACAGACACTGAAAGATAGGGATAGAGAGAAGGACGGATACTGAGTCGACAGAGACACTTGCGACGGGCGCCACTCCTCAAAATGCATAAACTCTTCTCTCAAACAACTTCTAAACGCAAAATAAAAACATAACTAAGAATGCGATCAAGAGAGATGGGTGTAACGAATGTGAAATACCCTGTAGTGTGAGTGAGTAAATAAAGGTAGAATGTAGTTGAATAATAAGAAAATAAAAAGAGAGTTGAAGATGGCGGAAGAAGGCTGAAGAAGATATTGGATGTAAAAGACATGATCTATTCGATTTGAGATAAGAGATATACGATAAAAGGGAATAATGAAGAAATATTACCGGATATAATGAAAGGATGAACATATTATATAGTATTGATGAATGAATGATATAAGATATGTTGAACATAAAGATATTGAGTGAAGTATTGAATATGTAAGAAATCAAATATAGAAGAGGTATAGAAGATATAGGAGATATATACGATATTTACGACAGATTAAGAGATATACAAGGGATACATGGGAGATGTATATGGAATATATAGAACATATAATATATAAAAGATGTTTGAGAGATATACAGAAGATATATGAGAGATAATAATAATATACAAAAAAAGACAGAATAAATACCAAAATACTATTACTAATACTGAAATAATTGTACATACTAGAATACTAAACTAAATACTAAAATAGGTATTTTTAGCTTATCTAGATACTTAAATAAATACAAAAAATACTCAAATAAATACTAAAAATACTAACGCTAAAGTCAGGTGCTGACTGTATAAGGCCATGGATTATCATATTATACCGTAATAAAATTTTAACGGTATGGAATCGCCGCCCGAATATTATTAGAATAAATTAAATAAAAAAAATAAAATAATATAATAAATAATTAATAAATGAAAATTCGCACCCGCCTCAAGCGGGAGTTGAACACACGCACTCTCTCACAGCCGTCCGCCACTCTAACCACTCGGCCATTGCCTCACTCTTTGGCCTATCGGCAAAGCTGCATTGTCAACCAATTTTGTTACCATACAATGCAAATAAAAAGTTTAAAATGATGAGTGTCTAGATTTGAACTTCGGTATGCTTGCGTAAATTAGGTCTGCTTAAGTATAAATGTATGTTCAAAGTGAGTTTAATTCGTATCATATCTCACTTATTAATAGCCCGATTTAAATGAAATTTTCACATAACGCCCGTGGCAAAGTATTTGTCATGTAAGATATACAACTTTGGTTGTTGAGCTAATATTGTAGTTTTTAAATAGTTATTACTGATTTACGGAGGCGGGAAGGGGCGTGTCCAAATTTAAAAAAAACTTTGAGACACTGCAATATATACGTATGTTGTCGCAAAATTTTCTGAGATCCAGGTGTTCATACAGACAGACAGACGGACAGACGGACAGACAGACATGGCTCAATCGACTCGGCTACTGATACTGATTCAGAATATATATAGTTTATGGGGTCGGAGATGCCTCCTTCTGCCTGTTACGCACAATTCCGTTCCGACAAACACAATAGTCCATGAATTTTTTTAAAATCCATGGCCTAAAAATGTAATACAAACACTTTGAAGATTTGCAACAAGCAGCTACAAACCTTAAGCTTTTAAATAGAACCCTACAATTTTACAATTCTCAGTCTATGGGGGGTATAGGCTTTTGATAACCCATGCTTACAGGGTATACTCTGCGCTGTGTATGAATAAAAAAAGAGCGCAAATGCGTAGGTCAACCGAATACAGCTTGATGGTTTCTGCCATTGCCACTGGCCCTGACGACTCTCGCTCTCTCTCGTTCTACCACTTGCAACATCAATTCGTGTGTGTGTGTGAGAGTGTGAGGGAGGGTGTGTGTCTGTTGGTGTTGGTGTTGCTGTTGCCGTTTTAAAAGCGCACCTAACCTCAAATGGTTGCCCGCCGAGTTGCCTTGAGGCTTCTCCACTTTTCGACATCTCCACCTCCGTTTGCCGCGCTCGCTCGGCTTTTCTCGGTAATGTGTGTGTGTGTGTGTGTGTGTATGTGTGTGTGTGTGTGTGTGTGTGTGTGTGTGTGTGTGTGTGTGTGTATGTGCATGTGTGTGCAGTGCGCAGTATAGCGCACTTCCTGGTTTCGGCACGGCCAGCGGTTGCTCCTGTTTGTTAATGAAAAAACTAAAGCATACACCCCATACACACACATACATTTATGATTAAAAACAAAAACAGAAAGCATGGGAGAACAGAGCGCAAAAAAGACGAGGCACCAAATACATGTAAGAAGGCAATGGTGTAGTTTGCTCGACTGTTATATACCCATTAATCAAAACATAACTTCATTTCCAGCTGAAATTTATATTCAGAATTTGTAGTATTTGGATTATCATTGTATACATCAGAACTCAACTTTCTAGCTAAACACTACGATTGCAAATCGTTTTTTTGTGATTTTCGAAGGCGGAAGAGGGCGTGGCTAAATTGTATTATCAACTTTTGCTGTGTCTAATAATAAGAAATGCCGTCAACAAATTTGATTGTTTTAGCTCTTCTATTCGCGAAGTTTAAGCAGACAGAGCTATATTGTCTCTTTATCAGTTTGTAGCTGCCTCCTTCAGTCTCTTATACACATTTATAGTTGGCACAAAGTCAGAATACCCTGCTACTTTATGTTTAATGGGTATAAAAACACGGAAGCGCAATTGCCAACGAGAATGTTCCCATTGCCGGCGTTGGGGATTGTTTGTTTGCTTAGATGGTCTGGCTTAGACGCGACTGACTGACTCCCTGACTAACTGACACAGTGTTAGGATAAGAGAGGTAGTGAAAGAAGGAGAGAGAGAGAAAGGGACAGAGATGGATGGGGACAGAGAGGAAGTGAGAGGGAGCACAACTATTTGCTACATTTTTGCGGCGCTTGTCGAAATTATTTTCATCGCATCGTGGCTCGCAACGTGTTTGTGTCCCATTTGTGGCAACGAGTTGCTAAGTACTTTTTACGTGCAACTGCCACATGCCTCTGCCCATAACTGGCAACTGGCAACTGGCAAGTCTGACTGACCAACCAAGTTGCAGCATCTTCGACAGGCCCAAAGATGGCGCATTCTGAGAGGCAAACGAACTCGCCTGCGAACCTGCGTATGCGATGCGATGCGAAATGTCAACAATTTCCAGATAAGCCTCGAACGGCACAGAGAAGCAGCAGATAATGGTAAAGATGGAAGACTTAAGGAGGTTGACAGTGATAAAGAATCTCTGTGTGGAGAGTATTAGAACGAAAGGCAGAGAGACATAGCTGGGGGAGCGAGGCAGAGGTAAAGAAGAAAGAGAGGTAGGGGAAGAGAGCTGAGATCAAGAGGGATCAGAGCGAAGAGAGAGGTAGATAGACAGAGACAGAAGCTGATACTTAGACAGTGATGTGGTAAGATAGAGAGAGAGGGAGAGAGACAGAGGTGATCAAGACTATAGAAAGATAAACGAAGGATAGAAAGTTATTTACAGGAGATGTTTATTTGTATTAGGTATAGACAGCAAAGATACTTAAAGAGTTGATGTGATTGGATTTAAAATGGTGAGAATGAGAGAGATGACGAGGTATGTAGATAGTTAGACATAGAGAAAGATAGAAAACGATATTGATAAAAGAGAAAGAAGGATATATAACTATAGAACGATATATAGAAACATATAGTCAGAAAGAAAGAGAGTTAGATAAATGGAGAGATCGATAGATGGAGATCGATGGATAAAGAATGATAAATAGAGATCGATGGATAGATATTGATAAACAAAGATCGATTATTGAAGATAGATTGATAGAGATTGATAGGTGCCGATCGAGAGATGCAGATTGATATATAGATATAGATTGACAGAGAGAGATAGGTAAAGAACGATAGTTGAAGATACATAGATATGTAGCTTGATGGATAGAGATAGATACAAACACACAGATATATGGATAGAGAAAGATAGATAGAGACCAATAGATAGAAATAGACAGATAACTTGATGAATAGATAGAGATAGATAGATAGCAAGAGAGTTAAATAGAACTAGATGGGCACGCAGATATATAAATAGAGATAAATTCAAAGAATAGTTTGAATAAATATAGCTTGGTCTGTAGAAATAGAGAGGCGGTAAATGGGGGAAGATAGTTTTCTAACTAAATCAGTAAAGATTGATGCCAAGAAAGAGCAAGTGTCTACTCCACATGAGCAAGGGAGATAGTGAGCTTTTAATGAGTTTATCTTCAGCATTATTCCCCAACTCTCATTCGCAATTTGTCAAGTTAATGCGCTAATTAAAGACCCCCAACTACAGTCTGATTCTAATTGAATTCAATCTCTGTGTGTGTGTGTGTGTGTGTGTGTGTGTGTGTGTGTGTGTGTGTGTGTGGATCTTTAACTGTGTGGCCCATTTAATTGGTATGCCTTGATTGTAATTCACTGGAAATAGCCGCTGTCAGAACAGACGAAAAGTGATAAGAAATAAAACCAAAAAAGAAAACAGGAGAAGAGACGAGAAAAAAAAAAAACAAAAGCAAAACACAAGAATTTCTTCTGTTCACGTTGAAATGCAAACAGGAAGTTCATATTTAAAATACGAGACGAGACCAAGACACGGAAAACGAAATCATATAAAAACCCACACACACACACGCACACTCGCACATGCTTGCTGTGGGGGCGGGGCAAACTGGGCGAGAGTTTAAAACCAATTAGCATGGAGCCCTTTGACTTTTGGCCGCCAGCGTAGACGATGACGTCGTAGCTACTGCTGCAGCTCATCAGTGGCTGACAGTGCGCCCACAGCCACGCCCACAAGCTGCAAAACTGTGAGTTGCGACAGGCAGATACCCTATAGAGTAGTGCAAACTAAGTTGGGCATGCTGCATGCATACGGTCAACTTGTGGTTTCTGCTAATGAATATATATGTATCTACATATAATCTATATAATTGGTACAAGTCGTGCATGCCCTGCGCTACCCCCTTTTGCTACCTCTTTGTGCTGTTCTTTTTCATTCTCTCTCTCTTGATTTAGTTTTGTTTGTTCTTGTGTTTGTTGTTTGTCTTACTTCATCGAGTTTGTCTGTCGTTGTTGTTGCTTTAATGCATTTAAAAGTCATTAGTCGCAGGCCTCTGGCTGCAACAAGAAGCAGAATAGGTAGAAGAAGAAGCGGCAGAAGGTGCAGAACAGGCAGAAGAGGCAGAAGGGGCAGCAGAACTAGCACAACAACACAAGGTGGCTGTAACTTCAGCTGCCTTCGATCAGTTGGCAACGCTGCCACGCCCAGCAGCAGCAGCCGCCCTTGGACTGTCATTAATTGTATTTTTAAGTTGTGTATGAATATACATAGCATATATGTATATATAGTATATATTGTCTATATATGTATGTTTGTCTCTGTGTGTGTTGCAGGTATTTGCTGCTGGCGTCCTTGGTTGTTTTTTATTGTTCCCCCTCTCGCATCGTTTGGGCTCCTCATTGTACATAATTATCCCCATTAGCACAGGCTCAGTTCCAGTCTCAGGAACCGGCCTGGGGTACCTCCACAGCGCAGGCCATTTGACTGAATTGTCTTAACACGTTTTGCACAACTTCAAATAAATTTGAGCGACGCACGCAAACACACAGACAGGCACACACATTGGCACACACAGACAGGCATACACACTCCCACACACACACTTAGGCCCTTACACGCTCACCTGAGCAATCAATAAAAGGCAACGCGCATAAATAGCTCTGAAAACATTTTTATAACGAGCTGAACAACAGGCGAATCAGTTTTAGATATATGGCATATATACGTGATACTATATGCACCATATACTCTATAGTATATAGACTATATACCATATATAGCATGTTCCCCTTGCAGACATATTAAGTACATCATTTCATAGACAGTGTGCAAATTTACTCTAAGTGCGGCCTATTTATAAGGCACAGTGGAGAGTCCGACAAAAAGAGAGAAGGAGAGTGAGAGAGGGGGGAGGGGGCGTGGTGGTTGTCCAGGCTGCCAACACTTAACACGCAATGCCCTTGTTCCCTCTTTTGTCGACGCGACAGTCCCTCTCTGTCTCGGGTGGGGGGGTACTCAGAGGCGTAGTGGCTCGGAGGGGGCGTGTACAATTGGCAAGAAAAGTAGCACAGTCTGCTGCATACGCGCCTCCTTCGTCAGACATCGATGGACTAAGGTTTTTAATTATGGATGAAGAAAGTGAAAAGAAACTTTTGTCTGCCAGTGTAGTACAGACCCAACTCAAGTGTTCTCAACATAATCAACAACTCAAAACGATTATAGGGATTCCAGCAGCTAAAAAGATAATACTCAGCTTAACTGATAAATTAGACATTAAGATAATCGCATTTTTCTACATGTTTTTCAGTTAATTAATTGAAAAATCTGTTGCTGATGTTCTAAGAATTCATGCAAAATGAATTTCAAATGAATTTCAGGACAATCTTTTTATACCCTTCGACCATTGAAAATGGTCAAAAAAGGGTATACTAACTTTGTGCAAATGTATGCAACAGGAAGAAGGAGGCGTGGGAGACCCAATAAAGTATATATATTCTTGCTCAGGATCACTAGCCGAGTCGATTGAGCCATGTCCGTCTGTCTGTCTGTCTGTCCGGATGTCCGTCTGACCAGATGAACACACAGATCTCAGCTATTATAAACGCTAGAGACCCACATTCGGAATGAAGGTTCCTATATACTCGGCGCAGATCAAGTTCATTTCAAATGTTGGGTGCCACGCCCACCACCCCCACAAATCATAATTTAATTTTTCAACTTTATTTATAAGCGCTGTATAAAATATACAACTTTCTGACTTTGACATATAGTAAGCTGAATGAAATATCTACATATTCTCTAAATTGCAATCCGCTCGGACAATAAACACAGAAGTTATTTAAGAAAGTATGAGCATAAAACTAAGTGCATGTGGCTGCTAAGAAGGGAGGCGGGCGAGCGCGAATCGTGAGCGCCATCTGTCGGGAATAATTTTCAAGCATGTGCCTATGTATATGTGTATGAGTTTAACAAATAAACTACACTAGGTCATGGGTCGAAGGGTATCCCACTGTCGCGTGCCGCGCGACTGTTGCTTTTCTTACTGGTTCTTGTTTGTTTTTCCATACCCGCTAACCATGGGAATGAAGGGTATTTGACTTTGTGGCAAAAGAAGGTAACTCTGGGTTCACAAACTGGCAATATACATAGCTTCTTTTTATGTTCGTATGAGCACCTATAACTCAATGAGTATAGCAGCTAGTGCTATTAAATTTGCTGACAATATGTCTAAGTCTTTCACGCAGCTAAAGTTTGATTTGGAATTCGGCCACGCCCCCTTGCGCCCATGTTAAACGAAAAGAACCAAATTGCAAGCGTACTTTGAATGCTAAAACGTTAATTTTTGATATGTTTACTAATTATAACCAGTAAATTGACTTAGTTAATCAGTAGGTTATCATGTAGGTAAAGGGTATATAGCTAGTCGAGCACCTTTGACTGCAGCCCGCTGTCGGCCCCAAATCAAACAGACAATTTTTTTCTTTTCGTAGAACTAACTTTATTTACTTTTGCAACATTGATCGGTGGAATAAGACGGCGACGTCAGCGTCGAGTCGCTTGTCATGTACAGACAACATGCCCCAATATTTCTACGCACTGGATACAGTGGGGCGATTGCCCCTCTCTCCCGCTGCTTCGTTCCCCTCTCAACTTGTGAAGTGGCGGCGCCCCAATCAAATGGCAATCGCACTCGCGTGTTGCTGCTGCTTCTCTTCATGTCACACAGTTTATTTGATTTTATTTTTATTTGAGAAGTGCTTCCCATGCTTCCCCTGCTTACAGCTCTCAGACAATTCCTCGTACATAATTTACGCAGTTCTTCTTGTGTGTGTGTGTCAGTGTGTGTGTGTGTGTGTGCGTTGGCTTTTGGCACCCGTGTTGAATAAACAATAACAGCAACAGGCGACAAGCAACAAGCTAAAGAACGATCCAATTTGTTGTAAAAGATTTAGAAGGCAACCATGAATACACTTTCCCTACTTCCCTACCTCTCCCCCTTCCTCTCTCTCTCTCCCTCTCTCTGTCTCTCTCGCTCTCTCTATTGACAATCTTCAAGGCATGTCTGTCTGTCCGTCTTCTCTTCTCCCTCTACTTCTGTCATTGTATAGCAGGAGGCTGAAAATCTCTTTTGGCTGCCGTCGCTTTGTCTGATGGCCAATTTCAGGCGTTAAATGTTTGACAGCTTTTGCCCTTCGTCTGACCCTCCCTCCCTTCCCCCTGTGCTTGCCACCTACAGCTCCCTATGCACGCCTCTGCCCAGTCATGTGCTGTCTATTTATTGCTTGTAGTCGCATATTTTGTCGCATTTAATTAGGCAGATAACACGCGACAGCTCAGCAACAACAGCAACACCAACACCAACAACACCAACAACAGCAGCAGCAACACCAGCAACAACAACAAGAGTTCATCATCATCAACAAGAGAATTGTTATTGTTTATGGCAGCATGCACAAAAGTAGCAGGCGAACATGATAGAGGGAAAGAAATAACAAAGAAAACAGACAATAAAATTGTTGAAGAGCAGATATAAATAAATTTATAAAAATCATTATTATTGTTGCTCTGTAAATGGGCAGAGACTTTGATGGGGTATAAGCAACTGCCAAGAGATTAAATATAAACATATTTTACAGTGTAGATTATGAAAGATATATTTATCTATAGCATATGTAAGTTAGAGAACTTTCTTTTATAGTACTTGAAAGATTTACAGTCGAATTTTGAAGACATAATCTGTTGTGTATGCAAATCTGGAGATACTACTGCAAAGATCTATTTATATAAATATATATCAACTAAATGTTGATCAGTTGACTTACTTGAAAGATCTTTGCCATAAAGCTTCGATTGAAGTCATCACTTATTGTAGATTATTGAAGGTAACATATATCTATAGTATAATCAGACTCAAAAATATTGCATATTAATTGATATAATCAATTAAAATTGAAGTAAAAGGACATATAAGAAGCAAACTCTTGTATAATGCAAAATAATCTAGTTGAATAAGTTGTAAGTTTGTCAGTGAATATAAAAAGAGTTTCTATACATTTACTCCGATAGTATGTACAGGGCATCTTAGGGCACATCATGCATGTACACTGTCTTGACTGTTTCCGCAGATAAACTATGCTCTTTATAATCCATGAAATTGATGCTGTTGATCTATGGAAAAATCTCAGCTAATGCGTTTAGATTTCTTTCAATGAATAACAATTAAATTTTATGGGGTCCTTTATGGAATTAAAACTTAAGTAAACAATCAAAATCAAAACAGTTTTAGAACTACTTATAGCAACTTATATATTATTTAACGTATTATATCATATCATCTCATATCATATCATATTATACATCTATACTATATTTTACACTATATTTTATTAATCCAAAATTCCTAATCTCTTCTCTTTGTAGGTAAGTGTTTATGGTCACCCTAGTCGATAGCGCGCTGCAATGTGTTGACAACCATGCACAGCAAGTAAGAAGAACAACAAGTAAGATGAGTTTGCATGCATAAATCATAAGGTTTTTCGGATCTCCTGAGAAGTGTCATGTCAATAGGAATGTTTCCCTTTTTTCTTCGCCTTCTCCTCTCCTCCTTCTTGCAATCTTTCTCTTCGCTCACATAGTTCGCTTTGATTTCTGCTCAATTATTTATTATTTTCATTCTGATTCTTGAGCTTGCTTGCTTTGCTCACTTGTTTGTTATTTTTCTTCTGCTCTTTATACACTCGCAGAGGGGCATATTTATTTTGGCCACCAGCGTGCAATGCACTTTACGAGACATCTCCGAAACCATAAAGTAGTTATATATTATATATTCTGAATCAGTATCTCCAGGGGGAGTCGATCTAGCCATGTCTGTCTGTAACGCAAACTAATGCCCGAGTCTTAAAGCTATCTTGCTGCAACTTGGTAAACATGCTTCTTATTGCTGCACGTTGTATATAAGTCGGAATGAGACGAATCGGACCTATATATCGTATAACTGTCTTAAAAACTATCGGCCGATTTTTGTTATTTCTCAAGATATCGTAACCAAATTTGTCATTTCAGACTTATTCTATATAAGTAATATGCATAGCAAATTTCATCAAAATAGGACCACTTTAACATATAGCTGCTATAGGAACAATCGGCTGAAATGAAGGATTTTTGTATAAAGATCAGTTTTGATGTAAGAAATAACTAAACTTATCAGTGTCAATCAAAGTTAGACATAAGATTGCGTATATACAATACCATTCAAGTCTGCACCATAATATATATCTAGTATAGGAACAGTCGGAGCAGAAAGGCACCTGCAAGGGTATAAAATCATCGGCATGTTTACTTTTCTTCTCGTTTTTTTATTCTGTTTTTTGTCACTCTTTTGTTGCTCTTTGTCGCTGCTTTGTGACATGCAAATAAATTGCGCTGCCAACAACGATATAATGTCAAATTCTTTCCTTGCAACGCGTTCAGTTTATGAGGATATTACCTTTTTTAGTTGTTGTTGTTGTTATTGTTGGTTCCCCTGTCTTTGTTATTGTTGCCAGCAAGTTCATTTGATGGTTGCGCTTGAAGCGTTATCTGCTTTTTTCAAGCTGTTGTTGATTATATTTTACTGCACTTTCCCCTTCCCTTTCTCACTTTGCATCAGTGTTGGTTTTTTATCTATTATGTGGCATGCTAAATGAAGCTCTAGAGATACCCTGTAAGAGTATTGCACTGGTCATGGTACCTTATCGAAGTATGTAAGTAACTTATTTTAACTTTAAGATTTGAAAAACAGAAATGAATCTTTTTGAACAGTTGTAGATTTTCCATATGAACTATGGTATGTAAATAAATATATATTTGTATACATGATGATAATGATATACTATAAAGATTAAAATAAAATACTGGAGTCTACAACCTTACTCTCTCCCTCTCCCGCCTCTCTCTCTGCCTCTCTGCAAAAGCATTTAAAGCTCTTTTTCTACTTCTTTTTTTTGTGCTTGCTTGATTAATTTATTTATTTACTTTTTGTTGTGGTTTCACTCTCCCTCTCTCTCCCTTTCTCTCCCTCTCTCTCTCTCTCTCTCTCCCTCTCTCTCCCTCTCTCTCTCTCTCTCCCTCTCCCTCTATCAGTCTTTCTCTTTTTTTTGCATTTGGCTGGAGAATTGAGGTTACTTTGTGCCATAATAAAAATGCATATAAATTATGTTGGAATTTTATGTTGACACTGTGTGTGTGTTTTTCTGCTCTTCTCTGTGGGTTTTTATTTACCCCATTGTCTGTCCGCCAGTCTGTCTGTCTGTCTGTCCCACTGTCCCTCTATCTGTCTGTGCCGCCGTGCTGTCATAATTCATTGCAATTTCTTGCCCAGGCCCTTTTGCATGTTACAGAAGCCATAATACTTAATAAACCATAATTTGCTTTGTTTCCCATTGAGAAAGAGAAAGGCTGAGATAGAGACGGCGAGAGCGAGGGAGACGGAGAGAGAGAGTTGGTAAAAAATGCGAAGCGTCGTTCATATTTTCAATTAAGTAATTGATTGGCTCTTAAATGACTGCACGCTGCTCAATCCCGTAACCGGATATGCCAAATCGATGCGAGAGTTAATTAATTTGAGTTGAGCTTTTCGCCGAGTTTTACCAACTTGAACTTTTACGGCTTTATAGTCCCTCTTCGTTCTCTCTTTCTACCTTTCTCTTGTGCCCAAAATGGCATTTAACGTATAAAAAAAGAAGAAGAAAATAACAAAAATATCGACAGTTTGTTTCACCTGCGTGTAGAAGTATATAAGCAATGGTGCTATATATAACAACCAGCAAGAGAGGGAAGGTGCAATGGGGAGGGGGAGGTGGAGAGAGCAGAGCTATAGAGGGTGCTCTGTCAGCAAGGCAAGGTCGAAGTCGAGTCGAAATATTTCTCGAGCCTGCCTTTTTAGAGCTACTCAACTGTCGTTTTGCGTTGTTTAATAATCAAACATTTTCCGAGCAAACTCGCACACACACACACACAGAGAGAGAGAGAGAGAGCAACAGAGAGAGAGAAAGGGAGAGAGATGCGTGTGCTGGCATGGGGCCATTAAAAATATGTAGCCTACTTTGCTGCGCCAAAGTCGATGGCAAAGGCAAAGGCAAAGGCTGGCAACCGTTTTTCAATGTCAATGCACAGTTAAATTTGAAGCACGCTAATTGGCAACAGAGCTGCGCAATAATTCACCGTTACACAGTGCTCAAATCACGAACTGCCAGTCACGTAGTCACATAATTTGTAACCACACACACACACAAAACTACACCTTGTTTTGAGTTATATTCGATTAACGTGATTACGCTGGAGAGTTAAAGGAGCAGAGAGAGTGAGAATAGGGAAAATAGAGAGTAAGAAGGGAGGGGAATAGAGAGAGATAGAGAGGAAGAGGGAAAGAGTGATTTGAAGCGAAAATGCATTGTTATTATTGCCTGTGAAAAGGGATTAAGCAGTCACAGTGACTGCTGCAAAAGCTAACTGAGCTCAGCAGTAGATGGCATAGAGTTGCCAGAGAATTAAAAACAAAAATCAAATCAAAGGGAATTAATTAAAATATGTATATGTATGTATATAAAAAATACAGTCATTAGTAAGTTAGCATGTTAGAAATGCCTTAACTGAAATTAAATCAAATTTCCCAAAAAGTTATTGCACCACAAAGTTTTGCGCAGTACAACTCTCAAAAGCTAATTACCTGAAGATTAGCTAACCTGTACCTGTACCTGTGTAATTATCCTTTTGTTGTGCAATATTTTCAATCCAAACTATCTTATCCCCATCAAACGATCTTGAGAGTTGTGTTCTTCCAACGCTTGCACACGTCGCAGTCGCTTTACTTCTTATTAACAAAGCCAATTTGTGTAAAGTAGTGGAGTGAGTGAGAGAGGAGTAGGTGAGGAAGGGAGAGAGGTGGAAGGTTGCCAGATTGGTTGCGTGGTGCGTTGAGTGCCTGAGTGTGCTTAGGTCATGTTATGTTTACTTGTATGCGAGAGGCGAAACTAATTTTCAAAGTCAATGTCGCGAAGTTGTGGAAGAAAAAGCAGGAAGGGGGAATAGGGAGAGAAGGGAGGAGAAGAGGTAACAGTGTGGGAACGGGAAAGAAGGAAACTAGGGAAGTAGAAGTAGCTTACCAAAGTCGAATCCTTTTGCCGTTTTGGGGGCTTCCAGTTGTCGAAAGTTTTCGAGTGTGTAAAGTTTTCATTATGTATTCATGCACACACACATACACACAAGCAAACAAATTTGTAGAGAGTGAAATAGAAGATTGTGCGAGGGAGAGGGAGTGAGAAAAAGGGAATCTAAACGGAATTTGGTGTTAGAAGCTAGCGTTGAAAAGTTTTCGACTTCTCGTTGCTCGCACAATTCAATCAGCAACAACAACAACAAATGTCTACACAAACACACACACATACTACAAAACAGTGTTGATTTGGCTGAAAATGTTGCTTTCCCTTTCTACCTTTTTTTATTTAGGGCGGAAAACCATTTTCATTTACTATTGCAGGGCAAAAAAGTTGCCCAATGGAATTCTCATTGCTATTTGGTTGTGTGTACGTGTGTTTATAGGAATGTGTGTGTTTGTGAATGTGTGTAAAAGAGTGTGAGTGTGCATGCGTGTGTGTGCACAATGGATATGCATTCATCTTATTCGCAATTGATAAACAGATTGTTGCTTTTTTTGATGTTCACTTTTTTTTTTGTTTTCTCTGCCTTGTTAAGGGTTGTCATTGCACCTAATTTGCTGCTAGCAACAATTAAAAAGTTTGCACAGCAACAGCAATATGCACCCATTTGACACCCAAAGCATCAACTAGCCAGTTAGCTGTGTAGCTTTATATAGCTTTTCCCATTTGGTTGGCTTGTCAATTTTACGCATCAATTTATGCACAAATTTTTTTTTTTAAATTTTATTTTAAACAAATTAGTCAACATTTTGTGGCCACTTTGAAAGTTTTTCCAGCTTGCGTTTCCGTTTTTTTACTTTGCCTGACTACCCTGTACTCTGTCGAGTTTCAGTTGCAATAAAAAAAATTGTATTTTAAATAAATTGTATATAAAATAAATTGCAATATTTGTATTTTTAATAATTTAATGCATGTTTATTTTCATGTGGTATCCATTAGTTCTTCCTATATAGTTACAGCAGCAACTGTAAAACAAGATTTTTTTTTTTTTGCTTAACTCTTAAGAAAATAAAAAAAAAGGCTTTTGAGTGCCCAAATACCAACATAATTGGTTCATCATATCAACCACTATCCGAGCTTAATACCAGAGTTTACAGTGAGGAAGGGCAGAGGTTCTATAGGAAGGTCTAGGGCTATTATATGAATGCGGCATGTTGAGGTTGTTTGCAATTTAAATGCTGCTGTCGCTTTAAAGAGTTACCCAATGCGCACAAGCTTATACAAACACACAAACACACACATCCATAAAGAGACATTCACGGACATTCATGGACATGCAGAGACATGCAGAATATGTCCTGCAGACAGTTGCTGCAGTTCCTGTTTACTTTGCAATTTGTTGTCTGAAAAAATAATTGATGTAAATGTAAAAGAAAATAACGCACATACACACACAGTACACTTAGTATACCCTGCAGCTGGTTGTTTTAGCTATTTGCTAAAACTAAACTGCTTGGCAACTCTATCGCGAAAGCCCCGAGCAAGGCCAGAGGATGTGTATTGAGAGACAGGCTGTTTAATGCTGCTTGTGTAAATGAACTTTTGCAAGCAGTGGAGTAAGGAAGAGGGATGGGGAGAGGAAGAGGGGGGCAGAGGTCAGGCATGACATCACATGCTTGGAAAAGTTCTAAAATATAATTGCCTTCGGACGAAATGAAATATGAGGTGAATGGTATCTTTTGATAAGCATAACAAGCAAAGGGTTTGCAAGTTCCTTCCCCTCCTTATTGCCTCTCCCAATGCCCAGCACACATATTGTTCTGCCCGCTAGAAGTGTATTATACCTGTGTGCCAATAGCAAATGTAGAAATATAGAATATAGAAATGTAGGAGGCCCCATTTCCATATTTCTGTCCGTATGAACAATTATATTTCTCAGACTAAAAGAGCTAGAGCTACAAAATTTGCTGACAATATAAACGATTAGTGTACGCAGATAAATTTTGCTTTACAATTCAGCCACGCCCACTTACGCCCCCGTAAAACAGTGAAAAGCGAATTGCAGGCGTCATTATACAGTTAGAACTTTCATTTTTGGTGTGTACAATAATTATCATCATCATGAATTATATAATAAGTAAGTATAATATGCAAAGAGCAGATAAAGTCTTGGGTAGTGGGTATAACACAGTCGAGCATACTCTACTGTAGCGTTCTTAAACTTATTTCTGGAGGCACATTGTATTGTGTAATTCGAGCTGTGCAATTGATCAGAGCAAATTAGCTGGACCTGTGCAACATAATGAATTGCTAGGCAAATCAGCCTAACTGTTGCTCTCTTACTACCTCACCCCCTGCCCACCAACCCTTACAAGGTCCGCGTAGCCTTTTTCAATATGAATTGTTTTTCAGTTTATGTTTTAAGAGCTTTTTTCTGCAGCCTTTCTATAAATACAAAATACATTTTCCACTTGCAACGTGCCAGACGACAAAATTCAAGTGCAGAAGGAGCAGAAGGAGGAGAAGAAAGAGATGGAAATGAAGAAGCAGCAGCAGGATAAGGACTAGGAAATGGAGAAGGGAGAAGAAAAAGGAGAAGCAGAAGAATAACAAGCAACAAGTATTATATTATTGGATTTTCATTTGAAAAGTTAAGCTGATTTTCATATTAGAAGAGACTGCTATTTTTATCAGCCCAAGTAGGAGGCAGTCACTAAGGGGGCATGTCATTGTCTGTGGCGTCAACAACAACAACAATAACAGCAGCAACAGAAGTTTGTTTATCCTGCTTTGTTTGTCTGCAATCGTTGCCTGCTGCCTTCATCTCTTGTTGATTTGTTGCTCTTGTTATTGTGGCAATTAGTTAGCTACTTTCCGGCTGCTTTTCTAGCCAGCTAGCCAGCTAGCTACTTTGCCTGTCAGCTACTTGTAGTTTATTTAGCTTTTTTTATCAGCTGCAGGATTTACTGTAAGCCTTCTCTATCTCTCTGCTGCTGCTGCTTCTCTTTTGGCAACAGGCAACAGTTTCTCTAGCTTCCTCTCTCTGTCTGTCTGTCTCTCTTTCTCTCTCTCTCTCTTCCTTGCTCTGTCGCTGTCTCTGCCTGGCTAGACTTTGTTGTTATAATTAGATAACATGCCTCATAAATGTGCCCCAGCTAACCGAAATGATGCTGCACTTGGATGCGTTAATTAAAATAAAAACACAGCTGCTTATCGCCTACAGCACCAGAGGGGGAAAGACAGAGAGAAGGAGGAAGTTTGAGGGAGATAGAGAAGGGGAGAGGGGGGGAGGAGAGAGGCAGATAGAATTGAAGCGAGGCAGGGCATAACTTTTGGCTGCCAGAGTGAGCGATAACAACAAAAGTTGACTGCACTTGCACTTGGGTGAGGGAAGGTTGCAAAGAGGAGGCGTGAGAAAGGTTGCACTTATTTAGGAATTATGCGCCAAGGCGCAACTTTCCAACAACAGGCGCAACAACAACAACAACAAGAGCAACAACTGAAGCAGCGTTTGCACACTTTGCCGTTGTCAACAACTTGTTTCCCAGGCAAAGTTTCAGCAGCAGCAGCAACGGCAGCGCGACGCCAGCTCAGCCCAAAGACAAGTAAATCCTTCTAGGCTGAGGTAGAAGAAGGGAAGAGGGGAGAGCAGACAGAGAGAGGGAGAGAGAGAGAGAAGAATCATGTGTGTGTGTGTGCACATACATGTCTAAATACTATAGCCAAGCTGGAGACACGCCCGAGTCCAGATCCGACTAACTGGGCAACGTTTTGGGGCAGACGTCGCCTCTGTTAGTGCCTGTGCCCCTGCAGCTGCCACTGCTACTGATGCTGCTGCTGCTGTTGCTGCTGCTGCTGCTGTGCTATGCCTGCTGTGCTTAGCCCCGTCTCGTCTGTTGGCTGATTGAATTGCCTGATTGCTCTGATTGCCGCCGCCAGACATCTGACAGTCTCCCATGTCCATGTTGTTTGGCATCGTCGTCGTCGTCATCATCGTTGAAACTAAATTAAGACACTTTCAATTGGCCTGCCTTCGTCTGTTCGCCCCCCCTCTCCTCTTTCATGCTGTGCTGTGCCCGCACAATTGGCAGCTAAGCATCAAAAAGTGCCTCGAAAAATATCAGGAAAAAGAACGAAACTCTTCAATAAATGCACAATAAATATTGCAGCAGGCGAGGGTTGATTTTATCAGCTATGCCTATCGATTGCATACCCTGTACAAGTGCGGTGCACAAATACTTTAAAGTGAGTAAGTTGAGTTTAATATAACATAATAGATAAGATAATTTGTATGTTAGATACATAAAAATTAAAGTTGTAGTCGAAATTACGCCGACAATCCGTAAATTATTGATTTACGAGGGCGTTAAAGGGCGTGGCTTAATGCTAAAATGATCTATATCTGCGATCTACAACAAGACACAATGCTGACAAATTTAATAGCTTAAGCTCTTATAGTAATTGAGATATAGATGTTCGTACGAACATAAAAATGAAAAAAAAAATGAGTAGAACTCTGTAAATTTGTGTATTTCATTTGTATGTGTAAGTACTGCGTATCACACTAGTCGTAACTGTGCTAACTCTAGTTAAGCCTTTGCCTTAAGCTGCTTCTTTTTTGTTGGTTACAACTTTTACGGGAAATTTGTTTAATTTCCTTGGCAGTTTTCTCGTCTCGTGCATTTTGTCTGTCCTCTCGTCATGTGCATTGCAAATGGGAAATGGAGTTTTGCTAGCAATATTATTCGAACAATGTATTTTTGTAGAAGAAGCAAAGTAAATATGTTATTTTGCATTGCAAATTGCAAATCCCGAATGCAGATGATGCAGAGATCTTTAAAATATAAATGTAAATAGCCGAGAAATGAAAGAGAGAACTTGGTTTACTTTCTGCTTGAGTTTCTTAAGTCGCCGTTTGAAACTTTGTTCCCAGGACAACATACGATTTGTTACACACAGATGTGTTTACTTATTAGTTGCCCCAATTTTGTGACGCTTATCATGAAAATAGGGTGCAGAAGGGGGGGGGGTCCAGAGGGTGCTGGGGCGCATAGTGATTTATGCATAGGGAAAATTCTCAGCAAGTGTTTTGCGGTTCGATTAGAGTTCCTCGCAGATAGGGAAAATATTTTCCATTATGCAATAAAGTGCCGCCTTCCCCACTTCCCCCACTCCCCCGACTCCCTCTGTCAGCAGTTTCGACAGCTCATCGAAAATGGGTTTTTATTTATAACATTTCGATAAAATGTTGCATTCAATATTGATAAATATTATCGACACTCGTTGCTGAAACTATTAAAACAAACATTGATTATTGTGGAAGGAAGGGGGCAGGCAATTCATATTTTCTGTATAATTTATTTTTGGAAATTTGAGAAAACTTTCCCCCAGAACAGAACAGAACAGAACTCGATGAGTTATGAAAATCAATCGACAGTTTGTTTTATTCATCGATTGTAATTGCGATTTATTAAATGCATATGGAAGACGGAAGTTGATTTTCAGCTCGATTGGCAATTTTTCACTTTGCATTTTCATCGAGACTTTGTAGTAATCATAACTCTGTTTAAAATCATGCGAATTTAGCTTTGCAATAACATTTTGTTTATGGTTTTTTTTTTATGGCTTTTTATTTGATTTGGCAATAAATAATATATAAGAGTTTCTAAATTTTAATATTTAAATGTTCGTATGAACGCGTAGAACTCAGTGAATTGAAGTGCCAGGGCTACCAAATGAGGTGACAATATGTCTGGTTATGGCACGCAGCTAAACTTGACTTTGGATTTCTGCCACGCCCACTACGGCCCCCAGTTGAATGGGAAAAAGTGAACTGCTGGCGTAGTTATGGAGTTAGAACTTTTCTTTTTAGTGTGTATTTTGATTATTATCATTGAACTCAACTGTGTCTCTCTTACTTGCTTTTAGTTTCATTGTCTCTCTCTCTCTCCCTCTCTAAAATAAACGAAATTGTCTGAGATTTTGTGGTTGGCTGCTTTACAAGCGAAATGTCAAGCGTTGTCGACTGTCGACAGCCGTTTGGGCTGCTGCTGCTGCTGCTGCTGCTGCTGCTGCTGGCGATGTCGATGATGCTGGCGATGCTGCTTCTGCTGTTGCTCCTCCACTTATGTCTCTTGCTGGCAAAGCGAGACATTTTTCATGTGGCAACTAAAAATTGCAATGCAATATGCAACAGCAACAGCAGCGACGACGACGGCAGTGGCAGCAACAATAACAATTTGGGTTAAAATGATTGTGGCGCACAAAGCGGGCAACAACAGCAGCAGCAGCAGCACAAAAGAAAAGTCAATAGAGAAGCCCGCAAACAAAAGAACAAGAGCAAAACAAAAAGGCAAATTGGACAAAATGCGGTTGCTGCGAGTCTCCACTGGCTCTCTCTCTCTCTCTCTCTCTCTCTCTCTCTCTCTCGCTCTCTTGCTCGTGAGCAAGAGAGAGCTCGCTCTCCTCCCCTCCACTGCTCTCACTCTCTCTCTCTCTCTGCCTCCCTCAGTCTTGTGTTTCTTGTTGTTGCTATCGACACTTGGCGCTTTGTTGCAGGCAAGCAGGCAGGCAGGCAACAACACGAGGTCCACGTCCAGCAAGCGATCGTTCACTTTGGTTTTGTGCCACTTTTGGTTGCATGCCACACAGCGAGAGTGAGAGAGAGAGAGACTCTTGCATGTGCATATGTTGAAACTGACCCTGCCCAGTGCGGGGCAAGCAAAGCATGCAAAAAGCGGAAATAAGCCACTTGAGGCGACCTCAAAAAGATGCAAGGGGCGTGCAACAGAGACGGTGAGAGAGAGAGGGGGTGGGGAGAGGTAGAGTGTGTGTGTGTGCGTGTGTAATCGTGCGCGCCACTTGCTACCGGCGGCCACAATACAAAAGTCTCTGGCACTAAACACCCAAGCGAACTGAAGTTGCCTCCAAGTCACTGCAGCAGCAGCTGCAGCTGCAACACGGCGCAGCGAGGGCCACCTTCGTCCGTTTGCCTTGCCCCCAGCCTGCCTGCCTCCTTGCTCCCCCATCCTTCCCCCTCTCTCACTTTTATGATGTGAAATGAAATGTTTGAAATAATTCAGCTGGAGTCGGAGTAGAGCAGCAACTGCTGCTGCTGTTGCTGCTGCTGCTGCTGCTGTTGCTGCTGCTGCTGCTGCTGTTGTTGTTGCTGCAGCTCACAAAGGTTAATACGTTGACGCTGGCCAAAACCTGATTTACTTGTTCTGCTTCTGCTTCTGCTGTTGCCTCTTGGTTGCCTTTTGGTTGCATGCCACTTGGGCTGCCACTGATTGCCTTTGTTTTAGCTGGCCACGCTGACCTGCAACATAAATTTCAGCATTTATTTAAGCCTGACTGAGTAGCTGCCTGCCTCCTGTTCTCTCTCTCCCCCCTCTCTCTCTTTCTCTCTGGCTCTGTCCCTTTCTCTCCATATGTTGCACACGTTGCATGCCGCATAGAAGTTTGCTGCAATTGACTCGAATGTCGGAGGCGGCCCCGCTTTCAAAATAAACAATAAATATTTTTAGCCGATTTCATCATCATCATCCGCAGCACAGACTGAGGCTGAGGCAGCATCTAACGGATGTTGCTCTATGCTGCCCCCGATCGGTTCCTTTCCCAATTCTATTGCGTTTCCATAATGAAAATTGCAACAAGTTAGAAAGCTGCAATTGAGAGTATTCGACTGTTAAATACCCTCTACTAAAAGCTTTAATTGCACATCCAGTAAAAGTATTTCTTAAATATCTTTTATGTTTTTGATACGATTGCAAACAAATTATTAGAAATCATTAAGCTAATAATATTTGATGCACACATTAAAAATGAATGTTCTAGCATTAAAAATACGCTTGCAATTAATTATTATTCGATTTGCGGGGCGTTTGTGGGCGTGGTCAAATTTTTATACAAGCTTTACTTAGATTGTCCCTAAGTTACCCTTCTACTCTATCTGTGTAGGGTGTATAAAGTTTGTTTATGGATCTATTTTCTGTTTTTTATGCACAGTTGGCAGAAATCAAGTTGGAAATAAGTTGAAAATGAGTGGAGGGGTGGAAGAATATTGGAGAACTCGATGTGTGTGTGAGTTTCCTCAGCTTTATAAACAGTTGTCAGTTACAGTTGCAGATTTTGCCATCTGACATGCATCATTTTATACATTTCACTGGCAAAAAAGAGATGAAGCATTTGCAATGAGAACTTCCAACTGAATTCTTCAATTAACTTTTGAATAAAGTTCAATTTGATTTCAAGTCGAGTTTAATTTAAATTTCATGTTATTTAAACACTTCCAACTTCAAGAACTTCGATTTATGCGATATAGATTCTTTGCAGTAATTGTTATAAATTAAATTTGCCAACTTTGAGGGAGTATAGAGCAGGAGTCTGCTTTGAATAAGGGGGAGGGAGGAGGATATTTATTCAATAGATTAATCAAAATATGCAGGTCTCTATTTTTGCTGGAGAACTCTACAGCTCAGAGCTCGGCAGATACGTGTATAGTATGGAACGTGCTTCTACAATCGTACGTACAAATATTTAAACAGTTTCTATTTCTATTTCTGTCGAGATTTGTTTATCGTGGGCAACTTTGGTTGAGCATGAGAGAAAGAGAGAGAGAGAGAGAGAGAGAGAGAGAGAGAGAGAGAGAGAGAGAGAGAGAGAGAGAGAGAGAGAGAGTGAGAGAGAGAGTGAGAGAGAGAGAGAGAGAGACAAACAAAAAGTTCGGTAGAACTTTTGCTTTAAAATTGACTTTAGTTTTAGCTGCTGCGCTGTGTGCGTCTGTGTGTGTGTTGGCAAAGTGAATCACAGTTTGAGCAGCTCGGACTGCTACAGCTCATTGGCTTCCACCTTCTTTGCAAGTACTTCTCACCCCTTTCCCCCTCATCCCATTTGAACAGAGAATATACTTCTTAAAACAATTTCTTAAATCAATATAACCCTCGACCAACGACCACGACGAGAAGGCCTTCCAGCAGATTATACCAGCACCAGCAGCTACCGCTTAATAAAGCACAGCACCCCCTTTACCCCCTGCCCCTGCCACTCTACTGAATGTGGGGGGGGGTGACCAGTTGGCGGTTTGGTATGAAAACCAAAGCCAGGCAAGAAAATAAATTGCTTTGCTCAATTAGCGGTTTTGCCAATGTTGCATTTCACTTTGCCTGCGGGCTTAAAAATGTATCCCCTTCCCACACTTCCCCTTCCCTACGTACACCCCTATCCATTTTTTATTAGTTTTTGTAATTTATTAAATTTTTGCACATTTTTTCGCTTTGGCTTGCGCGGAATTTGCGCGTTGCCAGGACTTGATTAGCATGCGGAGGATGCGCTGCGCATTCTGTAGGGAAGGGGGAATAGGTGGGTGGGGTGGTAGGTGCAGCTGGCATGGTAATCTGAGACAGCAGTGCTCAATTGTGACAGTTAATCGAGCTGTAAATTGCAGCCTCAACGAGGCAGCAGCAGCAGCAACAGCAGCAGCAGCGCAGCTGTTCCGCCTCAGCAGGGACAGAACTTAATTATGAGACATGAGAGGAGCACATAAGTTTTTCCCAGTGTGTGTGGCAAGGAGAAGGGGCAGGGGGCACGCCCCTAAGAGTAGTTGAAGTTGCGTGGGATGCACAGAGGAGGAGCAGGAGGAGGAGGGCGTGCGCTGTCTCGGTCTGGGCATTGTTTCAATGTCACGTTGTCCGGAAATGCAAGTTGCAAGTTGTGCAAGTTGCATGTGTGAAGTGCTGCCACTTTTGCCGTGCAAGAGGGCGGGAGAGAGAGGTAGGTAGAGAGGGAGTGAGAGAGAGACTCGTCTCGCGACACGGACGATGAAGTTGATGACGATGTCGCTCCCATTGTTGCTGTTGTCGCAGGGAAACACGCTAATTATGTTGCAAGTTTAGCTGCTGCTGCTCCCATTGTTCCCGTTGAGTGGCGACCTTGTTTGTGTGTGCAACAGCAACATGGAGAAGCTGACAAGAAGAATCGTTTGATAAATTTGAGTACATGAAACAGGAAGAACTCCGTTTTGTACTCGAACCGAGTGCGCTGTGTGGAATGCGCTAATTTCTTGGCAGGAAGACGGGAGAATATACAATGCAAAGCTGCGGAGAGAAAAAAAGTAATTAAAAGCGGTAATAGAGTAGAGCAATAAAATTAAATAGAAGCAGAAAGCAGAGGAGAAGAGAGAAGAGTAAGAGAAACAGCTTACAACTGTCTTATAAATATGCACTGACAATTCGCCGGTAGAACTTCACATTCTTATAAATAACTATAGAAAACTATGAGATATAGTGTACATATTGCTTGTTTATCATGTGTTACAGTTATAGCTCATACCAAAGATAAACTTTGTAGCCATAAAACAAGGCTCACAAATCGTTTTTTGTTCGATTTACGTGGGCGGAAGGGAGCGTGACTGAATTCATAAACAAGCTTTAGCTGCGTGCTATAATAAAACAAACTGTCAACAAATTTGGTGAACCTAACTCTGATAGTGCCAGAGATCTAGGTGTTCATACAGACGGAAATGACTAAATTGCCACTTTGTGGGGTTAGAGTTGCATCCTTGTGCTTGTTTCATGTAGTTTCTTTATAATTATAATACCATTAGTGAGATTACAATCAGCTGGACCATGAAATATATACACATTTTATAACAGCTTACAAAGAGTTTTTTATTCACTCCAGTTTAGCCAGAAACAACTCCCTGCTAGTACTACATGCTCTCTATAAGTCCGATTATGAGCAAGTTACATGTTCACTTGCCGTCGAGGGTCTCTTTTGGGGCTTGGGGAGCTGCTCTCGCTTTAACACTCAATTGACCAAGTCTACAAATTAGATATACTCCCAGGCTGGTGAGGAAGGGAGGGAGGAAGGGTATTCAATGGAAACAACAACTTGGAGCATTACAAATGAGCACTAAAGCAGGCAAAGCGTAAAAAAAGCGCAACAATAAACACAACAAAGGTCATAAAATAAGAATACTATATGGTATATATACCATATACCATAATGTAACATATAATTCCGAGAACAGCTCAACTAAAACAACTTTGGGCGAGCAGAAGATGCAGACGAAGACGAAGTAAGGAATGAAGAAGCAGCAGACAGCGAGCGAACGAGCAAAGATTTCCCAAAAGAGGAAATTCTCGCACCCGTCGCATGGTTGAAGTAAAATTACGCTCATGTGTGAAGAAGACGGACTGAGAGGGAGGCAGAGAGAGATAGAAGGCTGGCCCAGAGCGCCAGCGAAGCAAGTAACATTGAAAGACTACAGAAAACGAACTACATAAATAACAACAACAAATGGCAAAGAGAGTGCGACAACAAGAGAGAGGAAGAGGGAGGGAATGAGATGAAGAAACTGTGAGAGTGGTCGTCGCACTGGGGGAGTTGGGAAACATAGAATTGCCAACGGGCAGAGACAATAAACTAACCGAGCAAACAACCAAACCAAACCAGACCTCACCAAGCCAGACAATTGCTGAAAATTATATTAAAATCAAAGCGCAAATAAACAACATAAGAGGCAACAAACGCATAACTTACCTGTACACCCCCCAACCTACGCCTGTTGTTTGCCACGCCTCTGTATAGCAACTGTAGCATCGCCCGTTGAGCGCCGCAGGTTGCAAAATGTCCTCAAATGAGATAGAGAGCGAGATAGAGAGATAGACAGACAGATAGTGTTGCAGAGCGAGAGAGAGAGAGACAGAGAGAGACACTGCAGCAGAGATATAAATATCAAAAAGAACAAAAAGATATAGTGTTGATTTAAGGGCACCTTGGGGTATTACCAGATGAAGTTATTGTGCTGTTGCTGCTGCTGTGGAAGTCGATGAGGCAGCCACAATGAGAGAGAGAGAGCTTAATGTGCCACAAGTAGCTTAGTTTGCTTAGCTCACTTTCAACTTTAATTGTTTTTCCAAAGAATATTGGATAATTGTTAAGGTAAAGAAAACTCATTGAAATTGGTGGAACAACAAATCAGTTTTCTTCGTAGTAAACCAATTGAGAGTGAGTTGCAAATAAAGCTGAATGCCCTCTGCACGGGTATATTCATTTTGAGCAGAAGTTTGTCTCTTAGGAGACATCTTCGACGCTATAAAGTATAGGTATGTTATACATTCTTAATCAGCATTAACAGAGCAGTCGAACTAGCCATGTATGTCTGTCCGTCTGTCTGCTCGTCTATCTGTCTGTCTGTTTGTCCGTCTGTTGCATTGCAAACTAGTCACACCGAGCCATTTATTAGAGCTATCTTAATAAAACTTGGCACACACGCTTCTTATTGCTACACGCTGTATATAAGTCGGAGCCAGCTGGATAGGACCGATATATCGTATAGCTGCCATACAAACTATCGGCCGATTTTTTATATTTTTAAAGATATTGCAACTAAGTTTGACAATTCGGATTATTTCTATATATAAGAAATATGCATATGCAATTCCATCTAAATCAGACCATTATAACATATAGCTGCCATAGCTACAATCGGCCGAAAGGAAGGTTTTTGTATAAAGACCAGTTTTGATGTTAGAAATAACAAAACTTATCAGTGCCAGTATTAAAGTTAGACATAATATTGAGTATACACAATACCATTAAACTCTGCACGATTATACGTATATAACTAGTATAGGAACAGTCAGAACTGATAAGCACCTGCAAGGATATGAAACGTACTCTATAATGAAGGGGACATTACCTCTCTTTCTGCTTTAGTTTGGTTTGTGTTGTAGAAGGTTTTTTTATGCAGACAACTTAATCGGGCTTTGTTGGTATTACAAATTTGACCACTTCTTATCAGGGTAGAAAAAAATAAAGAGAAACAAGTTCCTCAGTAAAAAAAAATCATTATAAAAACATGAGCCCGACAGCGTGCAATGGATGCCTCAGACGCGTGTGGGCGGGGCGTGGCTGGGTGTAGGTGCTCATCGTTTGGGGTAAGTAAGCTTTTAAGCTTACCCTACTCCTCCCCTCTCTCCTGTCGCTTTGCACGCCCGATTCCTTTCAGAGTTTGCTTACCATAAATTTCGAGGATTTATGTAAGTGCAGGTCGTTTTCATGTTCAGGTGCATTGGATTGTTTTTTGCTCGTATTTCGTAGTGCCCCCTGCTCCCACTCCCCCTACCTCCCTTGGTGCCTCTCGTAATGAGCGTGAGAGTGAGATCTGACTAATAAGAGCTCATTATCAAGATGATTATGATGTGGAATGGGCATGATGATGAAGGCGATAATGAAGCAGCCACTCTCCGAAACAGAACAGAAGAGAATTCACAATGGTAAAGCAAGATGAAAATTGCATGCAATGCAATTTGCGTTGCGTGTTGTGGAACAAGAAGATGAAGAAGAAGAAGAAGAGGCAGCAGCACAAACAGAAGCTGAAGATGAGCAACTCTTAGAGCAACAGCTGCGTGTGAGATGAGAGCATAAGCTGCACAACTTTAGAGCCTTGGATAACCGGTTGATGAAGGCTGCATGAAGCTTGAAGCGCCTCCGTCTTTATGCATAATATGACTAAATGCTTTATGAAGAGTGCACAGAAGGATGCACAGAGGGGAGAGAGAGAGGGAAATAGTAAGAGAGATAGAAACAGGCAGACAGAGAGATAGACAGACATAAGAACAGGGAGAATGATAGACAGGTAGAGAGACAGACAGACAGACAGGTAGGTAGACAGAAGGACAGACAATTAAGCAGGCAGTCAGACATATGAACTTACAGAGAGAAATATAGACAGACAGACAGACAGACAGGCAAACATGCAGACAGGCAGACAGATATACAGACAGACAAACATACATACATACAGACAGACAGACAGACAGACAGACAGACAGACAGACAAGCAGACAGACATACAGGCAGACAGACAGACAGACAGACAGACAGACAGACAGACAAACATAAATACAGACATACAGACAGACAGACAGACAGACAGACAGACAGACAGGCAGACAGACAAACATAAATACAGACATACAGGCAGACAGACAGACAGATAGACATAAAGACAGACATACAGGCAGACAGACAGACACAGAGTAAGAAATAAACAGAGTAAGACATAAACAGAGAAAGATATAAACAGAGATAGAAAAAAAAAGAGAGAGAGAGAGAGAGAGACAGTTAGAGGTAGACAGACAGCTGTAGAGCTTGGCAGACAGCAGGATAGCTGAGTGCCCAAAGCTAAGGATGAACCTGGCCCAAGTTAAGCTGTGCAGCTGTTGCTGCTTCTGCTTCCGCTACTGTTTACAAATTGCGCTTGAAAATCATTTTGTGATTTCTCAAGTTTGTAAACAACAACAAAAAAACACTAAGTAAAAACAAACAATGGCGAATAATAAGAAATAATTTAGCTGTAGCTGGGCACAGCCATGGCCAAGGACAATGCCAGACTTGGACTGTTTATTCTTCCTCTTCTCGCTCTTCTCGCTCTTCTCCCTCTTCCTCTTGCATTTCATTGCCTGCTGCCACTGCCACTTGGTTGCGACTTTTAAATTGTTTTTTATTAATTCAATAAACATGAGTCAAGCGCCGCACACACAAAGACACACTCACACACAGACACGAAGCCTCCTTGAAAAAAGTCCGAGCGGCAAATGGCCAACGGGCAACGACAACAACAAAAGGCGCATAGCACATTTAGTCATGCTGCAAGCATCGTCACACAAACATGGGCATGTGTATGTGTTTAGTGCCGGCATGAAAACTAAATTCCCTGCAAAACTGCCAAAAACTGCGGCCAGAAAAGTAGCGAGAAAATCAATAAACTTTAAGTATTTTGAACTTCTTTCTTCTTCTGTGACAGTTTCGTTTTTTTTTTTTTAATTTCTATACTCTCTATTGAAAGGGAATATTATGGCAAAGTGTAGAATCGAAAGGTATAGTGAGGGATAATATGAAAAGATTATATGATATATAAATGATAATGCAAATAAATTTGCACTAAATTTGGCTTTACAATTTGAATTGAAGTCGTGAAAATTTGTATATAGAAAATGCTTTTTAATTTATGGAAGATATTGAAAGGAAACAATATCGAGAGAAGATACATAAATGATAATTTCAATGAGTGAATGCAGGTCTGACAATCCACTGCTAAACTATGTTCTATAGAATGTTTTAAAGTATTATTTATGTTTCCTATTACAGTCAATGCTTATAAAATATATGTTAAATGTTTTGATATTCTTCAAATTTGCTAAATGTGTATAAACATCAATGCAAAAGTATCTTAATAGTTCGACACTAAATTAAATCATATGTCTATACTATATATTAGTATATATGTATATCTACTGGTACATACAGCATAAGTCATAATATACCCCGTCATACTTTCTCTCTCTCCCAGTTCGATCAATTTGCCAGCTCCCCAAGCGACTTCTCTGCACATTCAGTTCAACAGTTAGAACTGACTAAACTAATTAAAGAGCATTTGGGAATCGTCTCATGTTTCCTGCCTAACTCTCTCTACCTTCCTCTCTCTCTCGCACTTTCTCTGTCTCTCTTTCGGTCTGCTTGCATGCCTTGCTGCTTCGCTGTTTATATTCTCTTTTGGCAGCGAAACTCTTGAATGCATATGTGCAAGAAGACGAGCCTTGCCTTGAGTCCTTTTGCCTCTGCGTGTGCACTTCGTTTTGCCAAGTGCCAAGAATTTCGAATGGAATTTTAATAGTTTTGCTTTCTTTCTTTCCCCCATTGATGGTGGTTCTTCTTCTTGTTGTTGTTGTTGTTGTCTTGTTGCTGCTGCTGCTATTTTTATTGCAGTCAACTGTGGTGGAAACGGCGGCCTAGTTGTTTGCGTTTTACAAACGACCTTTTTCAATCCTATCCATTTGCAGTGCTGTCCTTGCCGATTCCTTCACATATTTGTCACACACACAATATTTGAATGTGTGTCTGTGTGTGTGGCAGTGTGTGTGGTCAGTGTGCTTGTCATTTGGGTCTCAACTATCTTCCTATACCCATTCCTCTCCCGTTCTCTTCCTTGGGGCTTTTCGTTTGCAAATTGGAATCGTGCGGCTATAATACTTTGAAAATCTACTGGGACATTGTAAACTCATCAATTTGCGCTTGATTTGATTTCTGGATTTTCTTGTTGTGTTTTCGCAATTTTTCATTTTCTTTTGATACGCCTTCGCACTCTCTTTCTCACTCTCACTCCCCCTCTCTCTTTTTCTCTTTTCTTTGATATTTCCTCATGTTAAATTGCCTTGCAATTCAAGTTGATTTTCCACTGTGTTGGAGCTGACTTATCATAAGGCTTGTTGGGGCAGTAGGAGGAGGAGGGGAGGGGGGAAGGAAATTTAGAAACTTTAAATCAAGTGGAAATTTCGACCATAAGCTTAGCCATATATTAAAGAAGTATGCGTAGGTGGTGTTTTTCTGCTTGATTTACAGTTTCAGTCTCTTTTCTTTTGTACTTTTGCTTGAGAAGTTGTATTTATAGACAACTTGTTATAGTTTCTTGATCAGTTGGTCCATTTATAGATGAAGTGCGCTTAGAAATTACTGAAATTTGTGGTGGGAAATAATAATCTCACTTTAGTACGATTAGTAAAGTTCCTTTGTACATTTGCTTTTATTAAGCTTTGGGTGTAACTTATTGCCATAGTTTCTTGTTCATTGGGCCGATTTATAGTGGAAGTTTGATTGAACAATTCCTCACAATGGCATATGATCTAAACTGCAAGTGATGTATGGTATTATGATATAATAAGAATTGATATATGATATAATATAATACACCATAATAATGATAAAATAGAATATAATATAGATAGATTTCGTAGATGTCAATGGATTTCGAGTCCATTTCTTCAACTAGCATTTATACAAGGTTTCTTGTCCTCTCTCACGACTGGACCCTAAAGTCCTTAAGCGAAAAAAAAGGCACAGTCCGAACTGAAATCTGAAAAAAGTGAAAAGCTGCGACTAAACCAAACAATATGAAGAGCCTTCGCAGGACAAAAAGTGCCGAAACAGCAGTCGAAAATGGGTCTAGGGTTGAGAGGTGTGGGGATTGATGATGGCATGTGGTAGGGCTGCAGGCAAGAGAAGTCGTTTGGCGAGGGAAGGGTGGAGAGGGGGGTAGCAAAAGTGATAAGTGCAATTTCTCACGTGGCACCAAAGAGCGCACGGATTAAGCGACGGACAAGCGACAGCGCAGAAATTTATGAGACGTGAGCATACGAGAGGAATAGGAGGAACTGCAGGAGAGGGGGAAGTGAAAGGGGAAGAGGGGATAGAGGAAATGGTGCAGGAACATGGTATGTGAGGCAGCTCCCCGTGACAAACGACAATGTCACCAGCGTCAGCTGGCGCAGGGTGAGGCGTGCGGTATGAAATGGAAATGGGATCGTCGTCGTTGTCGTCTACAACGCGAGAAAGAGGGGAAAAAGAAGGGGCAGGGTAGAAGGCAGGGCAAGGGGAAGAGGCAGGGGCAGGGGCAGAGGAATGCAATTGCCACTTGAGTGGAAGTTTTCAACGTCACTAACTGCCCTGCGGCTGTGCTCGTCGCGTACTCAGACCTTCTACCTCACTGCCTCTCTCCCTCTTCCTTACTCGCTCCCTCTCTTTTAATTTCTATATCTCTATATTTACCCCAGTGTTATTTAAGGCGTCACATGCAGTTGCATGCCACATATTGATCCTGGTGCTGTAATTAACTAAATCTTCAATGTCACGGCCGTCAGCGAGGGTGGTTCCGAGGCAACTGAGGCAACAAAACTATTTATAAATGACTTTAATGAGCTCATTAATATGCAATTGCTTATAGGGGTGCCTCCTACTCCCTCATACCCCCTAATATCCCTCGACTGCAGTCGATTTCATCAATCAAACTATTCAGAGAGAGGGAAAACGGAGAAAGAGAGAGTTGAGGAGACTGGGAGAGCAGCTAATCAGATGTGCATTGTTTAAGAACCTGGGCAAAGGGTTCACTAAACCACAGTAAACCAATTAAGAAAGCCACAGTGGAGTGTGCTCGACTATGCAATACCCTACTACACACTACATAACTACATACACAACAACTCAATAGAATTATTTCTATAACTACTTCCAATAAATATTAAACACACAAAAAAGTTCTAGCTTCAAGATGTTGCTTGTATTTCGAATTTTAATGATTTAATGACAAGGGCGTTAGGAGGCGTGACCAAACTCTAAAACAAACTGTAGCTGCGTACAATATTAAGACAAATTGTCAACAAATTTGCTAGTCCCAGCTATAATAATCTGTTAGATAAAGGTGTTCATACAGACATTTTTTCCCTGTTTGCTGTGTATATTGAGTATAGGCCAATGCAATGAGCATTAGGAAAGTCAAGACGACTTCTTAATGATATGAACAATACATAAATAGGTATTTCTATATGCACAGTGCTGTTTGTTTGTCTGCGCACACGCGTATGAAAAGTGTTGAATTTGATTGATGTGCCCAAAGCTGCAGGCAGACAATGTGAAAATTATTTGAGGGAGACCGCGCTGCAAAGACTGCTGCGGGTAGTAAGGAGCGCGGTTGCGGTAACAGCAACAGCAGCTGCGGGTGTTGGTGTGTTGGTAAGTGGGTGCGTCTACTGCGCTACGCTGCTCTGCTCTGCGTGCTGTGGTTTGCCGCGTGCGCATGCCACCACCAGCAGCAGCAGCAGTCAAAATGATTGACAGACAGACACAGTTCGCACGAGTTGCCACTTTGAGTTGCAAGTTCCGAGTGGCTTAGCCCAGGCGACACCAACAAGATGTGCTGCTCTCGCTCCTCTCACTCTCACCTTTGATATATACATAAAGTCGTGGTATTCTCCTCTCCAATCCATTGATCAATCGCTTTTCAATTAAATAAGTCAAGTGAACTAATCAAGCGAGTGTAGTTAGTGCCTTCACATGCTTAGTTAGTGAAGAGTTTAAAGTTTTAGATTGGTTTCAAATGGGTTTCATGGCTAGGGTCGATGGAAACTTCTTTACTGTACATATTCTATTCGATTAGAGTGCTTGCTTTATGGGTTCTCACTCTCTTTCGCTTTTTTCGTTCGTATGAACACGTTAATCTCTGAGACTATAAGAGCTAGGGCTACTAAACTTGGTGACAATATGTCTTATTGCTGCACGCAGCGAAAGCATGTTTTGGAATTGGGGCACGCCCACTTGCGCCTCCGTGAATCAATAAAAAACGAATTGCATGCGTAGTTTTTAAGCTAGATCGTTCACGTTTTTATTCTCTGTGAGCATGTGATTTTAATACTTTCTTTCTGTCTCTTTTCTGAACCTCTCTCTTTCTCTCCACTTTTCTCTCTTTATCCACCTTTCTATTCTTCCCTTTCTGTCTTTTATGCAATTGAAAATTCTTTTCAATATTTTCTTCAACTGGCTCTGATAGGGCTTAAAACTAAACGAAATGCAGATAAGGCTGATATGCGTAGCGCGCACTTGTCTCTCAAGTGGAATGCAGAGAAAAAGAGGAACAATGAAGGGAGAGAGAAGAGGAGAAGGAGAGCGAGAAGGGGAGACGGGGAGAAGGAGAGCGAGAAAGCGAGACGAAGCGATTTGCTGCTGTGAATGTTTAACATGTGTGTGTAGGTTGACTTACTTTGCACACACCCACTGTCTCACACACACACACACACACACACACACACACTCACTCACACTTGAGGAACAGCAACTGTGACAAAACCGAAAGCAAATGCATTCACTAGAAAACGCTCCAAATGCAGTTCCCATTTGCCGTAGTTCATTTTGAACTAACCAAAAAAAAACGGAGGGAAAAAAACGCAGGCAGAAAAACGTAGCAGCCAGCATGTGAAGGGAAGGGAAGCAAGTGAGGTGGGCAGGGGGAGGGGTAAGTGAGGGGAAAAAACTAAAAGAAATTCGTATCGCATTTCATTGCAGATGCTGCAAGAGACGCTGTGAGTGTGTGTGTTGAGTGTGTGTGTGTGTGTGTGTGTGTTGTGAGCGCACGTGTGTGTAAATGTTTTATCATTAACAGTGTGGCAAGCAGCAGCATCAAGCGCTTTCTTCTTTACTCTCATGCTGCGCTCTATCACTCGCTCTCCTTCTCTTACTCTTTCTCTCCCTCTCTCACCCCCTCTGTTACTCTCCCTCCTGCTCTCTCCCTTTGGCT
Organism: Zaprionus lachaisei; assembly: GCA_018901815.1. NCBI lineage: Eukaryota > Metazoa > Arthropoda > Insecta > Diptera > Drosophilidae > Zaprionus > Zaprionus lachaisei. The sequence continues at coordinate 5,087,136 of JAEIFI010000357.1, forward strand.
GTCGCCTGTAGCTCAAATGTTGTGCCACTTGTAAGTGGCAATGTTGCATGATGCAGGCGTCGTTTACGTTAAACAAACAAATTTCAACAAAAGCTCAACGCCACGACAATCGGGTCGGGTGTGTGTGCTTCTGTATGAGTGTGTGTGTGTGTGTGTGTGTGCAAGACAGTGTGTGTGAGGTGTGGTGTGTGCTGTAGGTGTATATGTGTGTGGGGTGTGTGTGTGTGTCTGTGTTGGCTGTGCCTGCTCTGACACAGTTTCCTGTCAACAGTTACCAAAACGTCCTGCAGGCTGCGCTTGCTGACTTGAGTCTCTGCTAGTGTGTGTGTGTGTGTGTGGCTCAGGCATTCTGTGGTAGTGTGTGTGGGTGCTTCTAAGTGCTGTAAATTGAGCGCATCACCGAAAACTGGCAACATTTTTGGCATAACAACACGACACAACAACGAGGGTCGCTGCAACAATGTGTCGGGCATGTGTGGCAATCTCTTCAAGCTCAATTGATACGCAAGAACACTCACACACAGACACACAGACACACACACACAGACAGTAGAGGAGGCACTGCCCACACATGCATTGCACAGTATCAGATGTCCAGCTGCAACGGAAGCCATTGAAGCTGCGTGTGGCAGTTGCGCATGCGCACAAACCGCAAAGCCAAACTCACACTTGCAATATGTCTGGCCAGAGAGGCAAGGGGTGCCAGGGGGAAAGGGGGCTTGCTGCACACAGCACAAAGATGAAGATGAAGTGTGTTGCGAACCACAAGCCAAGCCAAGCCAAGCCGAGAGAAGCGTTGAAGAGCGTGCGCCAGACCGAAGGCATTGGCAATTTAACGCCTGCTTTGTTTGACATTTACTGCCTGCCGCTAACACACTAACTACCCCCCCTCTCTCCTCTCCTCCTCTTCCGCCTCCTTCTCTCCTGCTTCTTTGGCTGCCTTTGTTGCCGCTTTGAGTGTGTTGCAGGTGGCAAGTGACCACCCTTGAGTGCGCCTCGTCTCATGGCAACGCGGCTGTGGCGTGGCAGGAGCTGAGGGCAACGGGTGAGTAGGTTGGGGGAGGGGGGTTGGTAACCGAACAGCAACAACAACTGCAACTGCAACAACAACATCAACAACACCTTGAGCCTTTAGCAACGACGAGCGGAGGCACGAAGGCAACTGTGAAACCGCTGATGCGTAGAGCCGCCCTCGCGTTAATTTGCCCAAACGTGCAGCACACACACAACCCTACACACTCCCCCACACACACCTACACACTTCCACACACACCTACACACCCCCACACACACCTAAAGATACTTATACCCTGCATAAACATGCATATGTCCGCCATATGTGCGTGAGTTCCTCAACAAATTCCCATTTGCCTACGCTGTTAATTGCTACCGCGTGTGGCAGCTGCTGCTTAACGTGCAACACCAGCAATGTTGCAACAACAGCAACAGCAATGTGGCACATCAATATATTTGCCAAATGTTGCAATCGATTGAGATACATTAAGTATTTATGCTAAAGATACAATTGCAGGCGCGAAGATACTCGACTGCAACGACTGTTATTGCCATCTCTTTCTAATGGTTTGTCACGTGTGCAATTGTGCAATTGCAATCAATTACCAACGTGTCTGTGTGCATTGTGCTCTTAAAGATACATTTGATGGTGCAATATCTTTGAGATACTTTTGTATCTGAAAGATACTTGGCAAATTTTGTGTATTATAGGTTTTAATATTGTTTAATATGTATTAAATGGCAAATGTATCTGATAGATAGATACATTTGTATCTGACAGATTCTTTAGTATCTTTCCAATACATAAGCAAATCAAGTTTAGGCAGATCCAATTTCCATCTTTGTATGCATTTCAAATGGTCAAATGTATCCCAAAGTTACAAATGTATCTGTCAGATACTTTTTTATCTCATAGATACTTAAAGATATGCTTTATACAATCAGTTAATATACACTACACTAATCAGCTAAAACTATTTAAAAGATACATTTGCATTGCATAGATACATTTGTATCTTTCACTGTACTTAAGCAGAAATGGCTGAAAACATTTCAAATACGTCTGAAATATGCAAACACTCAATCATTTTGCAAATATTTTTATAACTATTTCTGTGCAATTCACATTGCAAATCCCGTTGGCATCCAACAGATACTTTTGCCCGGCTTTCAATGCAAAGATACTTTTGACAAAGGCAACAACGATAATTTGTCACATCAAACATATTTGTCAAATGTGTTGTATAACTCCAGCCCTTCCCCCCCTCTCACGTTCCCTCAGCAGGCACCAGCAGCTCATCCCCAGCTCATCGCATACTCAGCCGCATTTGTTGCGGCGCCAACAAATAGTTTTTCACAGTGTGCAAATACATTTGACCGCATACTCTGTTATCACTAGCAAATTTGTTGTTTTACTACCCTCAAACGTGTAGAGAGAGGGGTCTTTTAATTTTGTGCTAAACGATAATGTATGAAGTACACTGAATAAGGCTTTTCTGTCCCTATTCCCATGTTTTTGTTCGTATGAACGTGTTGATCTCAGGAACTATAAGAGTTAGGGCCACCAGACTTGGTGCCAACGTGTCTGATTATTGCACACAGCTTAAGTAATTATAAGAACTTAGCCAGGCCCTCTTTTGCAAATGTAAATAGCAGTAAAACCTATTTCAAGCTAGAATTTAACAGCTACAATGTTTATATTTGACACTATAGGGTATATCATAGTCGCACACACTGCACTAAAGTTGTCTTGTTCATTTCGCCAGCCATTACAAGAGCAACGAGTAGGTTGTTTGCATATAGAGAGCATAACGAACATTTGTGAAAACAATGCGACCAACTCTGAATGATACTGTACAAGGCATACAAAATACGGAATATATCTCTTGTTTTTATTTGTTGTTCATGGCCAGAACACAAATCCTAAATATCACGCAAAACAATTTCCAAAGTCAGCGTTGAGAAATTGTCAGCTGTACCAATAATATCGGAATTGCATTTGATAAATAACTCTTCCATTCACTCTCCCCTTCCCTAAAAAACATGCAACATTTTCTATGTCGTTGTCCCTTTTAATATTCCCCACCCCCCAAAAAAAAGTATGCAACATTTTCTATGTCGTTGTCCCGTTTGATATTTCGTTTTTCCGTTTTTTTCTTCTATGAACAAAAATAAACCAATAATTTGCGTGAATATCAATAACCAAACAAACTCACACACACACGCACATACTGTGACTGTGACTTTGTTTGTTGGGGAAAAGTGAAAAATACATTTGCATGTTTTGCGTTGAAAATGAATTTATAATCCCTCAAACAGGTCAGCCTCGACCTGCCTGCCGCGTGAGGCAAAATATTTGCAAAAGAACAACACCAAAAATCCAAGCAGAGAAGTCCAGCAGAGGCAGCAACGTTGGCAGAGACGCAGAGGGTCCAACAGGGAATTTTGGTGTCGGTTTCGATTGTTGTTGTTGCTGTTGTTGCTGTTCCTGTTGTTGTTGGTTTTGGTAGCGTTGTCACTTGGATTTATTGGATTTATTACTGGGCACACTGTGCCAGCAATTGGCAAAGAGTTAAGGGAAGAGAAGTGGGGGTGGGGAGGGGAGGGGAGGTGTAAAGGGGGACAGTCGAGAGTGCCTCGACAATTTTGTAAATTAAATAAAGCTCACCCAATATGAAAAAAGGGTTTGCATTTTATTTCGAAGAGCATTTTTATATTTATTAAAACTGCAAAAATATTCGTTGCATTTGTAGTTGTAGTGCTTGTTGTTGTTCTTGTTGTAGGTGTAGTGGTTGTTGTTGCTGTTGCTGCTGATGCTGCTGCTGCTGCTGCTATTGTTGTGCAGGCTATTGGAATAGCCATATTGTTTTTCAAGCCAGAATAGTCTTTGTTTGTAGGTGAAATGTGAAGTTGATCTCTTTGCAAGGTTTATTGCATTTTGCCATGGAGATAAGTATGGAATGAAAGAGAAGAGGTGGAAGAGAGGGAGTGAGGGAGAAGGGAATGAGAGAGAGGGGGGAGAGTTAAATAGTGAGGGAGAGATTGAAAATGAGGAATAGAAAGAGGCACAAAGGAAGCAAGAGAAAGACGAAAGACTTAGAAACACGCATACACCTGCACAGACATGCACATGGACACACGTAGACTTAAACAGACTTGCATAGACTTGTCTAAACTTGTATAGACCTGCTAAGACTTGCATAGAATTCTCTAAACTAAACTAAACTGGCATAGATTTGTCTAAACTTGCCTGGACTTGCATAAATTCGCATATGTTTTGCAACAAATGCACAGAGACAAGCATTTGAATGAGCACACACCCATAAACATGCATACAAACAAGCACAGACACGCAGCTAATTGCACAAAAACGCACAAAGACATGCATAAACTTGCACAACCATGCAGAGACTTGTAATAATCATGTGCTGTGCTGCAGTTAAGTCAGTCTGGCATGTCAAAAAGGCATATTTATCGATAATTGACTCGGATTCGAACCTTATCTGGGCAATCCTACAATATGTTTGCTAACAAATAGAGTTGCTGGAAATAAACCAAAGTATTGAGAGAAGCATGTGTGTCATTTGAGCATTTAATTAAAATCGATTAGCCTCTCTTTTCTCTCTCTCTTACTCTCTCTCTCTCTCTCTCCCTCTCTTTCTCTCTCTCTCTCTCTCCCTCTCTTTCTCTCTCTCTGTATCTGTGCTACTCTCTGCTCTGCCAATTTGTGAAGGCAATTTGTTAAATGCTTCTGCTGCTGTTGCAGAAGATGCTTTTGTAAGTGGCTCGAAATCGGCTTAAATGTGGCAGGTCAAAAGGTCAGCATTCGGTATAGTAACGTCTGGTATTGTGTTGCATACTTTGAGGCTGAAGCAGCTTAAGCCACACACAGAAACAGACTGGAATCGTATGTTAGCTTGTCAGCCATGATAATCAAGTGGCGCTGCGTTTTGAGCTTGTCACACCTCCCTCTCTGTCTCTCTCCCCTCTTTCCTCTCGCTTCTCCTTCCTTTCTCCCCTCTCTCCCCCTCTCTCTCTCTAGTTTATTCAACTGTTCTTCCCCCTCATTGACAAGCAACACTACAAAATGTGCTAATCATCTTTTACTACTATTCTCTTTGCAGATGCTCTGCCGCAGTCGCAGTCGCAGCCAATGTCGCTGTCGCCATCGCCATCGTCATCCTCATCGTCGTCGTCGTCGTCGTCGTCGTCGCAGCAACAGGCACCGCGCTTTATAACGCATCCCTCGTCATCGGGTTCCATTGTGAGCGAAGGACGCACGAAGATTTTACAGTGTCATGCGCTGGGTAAGTCGAACGAAGCCAACAATAAGTTACGTTCTACAAGGGTGGGGGGGTGGGGGTTGTCTTCTCTAAACATTACACTTGTCCTTCAAAATGCTTGACAGCTCTGCTTAAGCGTGGCGCGGAGCCGGGGGGAAAGGCGTGGCAGGGGCAGACACTTGAAGCGGGCGTGTAAAATGAAACCATAAACGAAAACACTTTTTTCCATCGTTGTTGTTGCTGTTGTCGATGAGGCATAAGAGGTGTAGAGGGGGAGGGTGGCGGTTGTAGGTGGGCTGCTGTGGGTGTGGCTGTGTGTAATTTCGCCCTTTTGAAAGATAATGAAGTAGAAAAACAATAACTTTTATGAGGTTTCCAAGCCCGAAAACAAAGTTGGAAGAAGAAGCCCAAGAGAGGCAGGCGGCAGTAATCCTTTGAGTCGTTCACTTGTTGTTGTTGTTGTTGTTGTTGTTGTTGTTGTTGTTGTTGCTGCTGCTGCTGCTGCTGTTGTTGTTGTGGTATACCCATAGTCAGTCGCCAGGGCGCTTTAGGGCGCACACACTCCACACACACACACACATTATCCACACGCAGGTGTTGTTGAGCCTCTGCTGCGTCTGACATTCCCAAGTATCGGTTACGTATTATGTGTGTTTGTCATCCCAAAAATGTTATGAAACTTGCCCCCAAAGGCAATAGAAAGAGACAGAGAGAGAGAGAGAGAGACACTTGGACACAGTATTGTTGCCCCCTCTCTTTCTTGCCACACTCACTGCCCCCTCTTGTCTTACTTGCTTGGACGTACTCCCACTGGCTTAAGCACCCTCAAGACAATTTCCGACCTTGTGTCCTTGTCTTCGTTCTTGTCCTTGTGCCCCTCACTCCCCCCTCTCTCTGGGCTTGCCCTCTGCACAATTAGCCATGAAATATATTAAAAATGTATGCATAAAAGGAATACCCTGCCATTGGTCAGGCTGATTGTCAAGTCGGCATTTTGATTAGGGTGCGTGTCCTGGGAATAATTTCGATTGGAGGCATTACAGACTGCTACAGTTGCGATTGAGGTTAGTCAATTTCATGCATTATAATACCTTAATTAGCAGAGCAGCAGGGAGAGGGAGAGAGGCAGGGAAAGTGTGGGAGGGAGTGAGAGAGAGAGAGTGGAAGGCAGAGAGTGAGAGGGAAATGAATTGAAACTTTAACGGAAGCTGGCAATCAAAGGCAAAGTTAAACCGTTTACAGATATTAACTCAATTGGTAATTGATGGTGGCTGAGGTAGGTCTCTCTCTCTCTCTGCCCCTCTCTCTCCTTCTCCCTCCCTCTCTTTCTCTCTCTCTCTCTGATGTCAATGGGAAACTGTGATCCAGCAAACCCAGCTGCGGTTGCGTTCGGTGCTAATTGATTGGTCTTTGATGGCGCTGTCGTGGCATGTGCTGGACAGAGAGGGGCAGGGAAAGTGGGTGGGCAGAGTTGGTTGTGCTTTAAGCGAGCTGGCATGCACATAGACACACGCACACACACATTCGTAGGGTGCACATTTTGCACTTTGCGTAAGCTGCTGCAGAACGTTGCCTGCCACAAAAGAGACAAAACAAAAGCTGAAGCAGCAGCAGCAACAACAACAGCAACAACTGCAACAAATGCAACAACAACCACAGCAGCAACAACAACAACAACAACTGCAGCATGCAAATCTCTTTAGCGGCTTTTTGCTGCTGCTGTTGTTGTTGTTGTCTGGGCCAGCAACGTTGCCAATGGCCACGAGGCGATGCGACACGAGAGCGCATTCACGCACTCAGTCACTTTGGCGCTTTTAGCTGTCAACACAGGCACAGGCACATGTATACACATGCATACACACAGGCCCAGCCACACACGCACTATTACACACACACACTGCCTGCAGTTACGCGTTTATGGCCACAAGCGGAATGTGGCTGAGGATGCGCTTCTGTAGGCATTGCCGCCTGACCCCGCCGAGAAACGCGACCTTTTTTAGCCATTTTTTTTTTTTTGTAAGTGTTGTGCACAGTTAAGACTACGCGCCTGTATGTGAGTGTGTGTGTGAAATTGAGAGAGGATAAAGTTAGCTAACGCTGCTAACATTGCTTTTTTAAAGAGTGCCAAGAAAAGGGAACATTAAGTTAAAGTAGGCAAAAGACAAGCGTAGTTGGTCCTAAAATACCTAGCAAAAATGCATTAACCAACACTGAAGAGTAGTGTTTGCTGAAAGGAAGTGAAGAATTAGATAATTATAATAATAATTAATTCATTATTAGCTAGAAACATGATAAAGTTAAGGCAGACAACACTCACGCCCAGTCAGCCCACAAAATGCACTGTCCAATGCATTAGCCAACACTGTAGAGTAGTGTTAACTGAAAACTATTGAAAATGTGGGGGAATTCTGCGGAATTTTGGTAAGAAAATACATGAAGTGAAAGCAGGAAAGAGTTAATCGCAGTCAAACCCAAAATATCCAGCAATTAAGTTGAAAAAAAAAAACACTAAAAAGTTCATTAACCAACACTGAAGACAGCTGAAGAGAGTGAGTTAAAAACATGTGCAAATTTAGGAGAATTTAGCGATATTTATTCAATTTTAATGTGAAATTGCTTTAGAAAAGAGTTTTCTACCTACTTTGGCTTGTTTAATCAATAAAACTAAGATATATAAAGAGGCTAATAAAAAAGAGTATAGATAGAGTAGTCAGCTGACAATGAAATAAATGCATTGAATTGTAATTGAAGTCCTTAACCAACCGCGTTCTTAAATGCCTCTTGCGACAATCAGTTAGTAAAAAAGTATTGCATACTTTGCGGTGCTAAAGGATTTTCACTTGCTGCGGGTGGAGGGTGATAATTTTTGTTGTCTCGTTCGTTGTGTCGTCGTGGTGGCGCCATCTGGCGCCGAAAATGACCCGATAAACAGCGCCATGCCATGCTTGGTGTGTGAGAAAGAGAGAGAGAGAGAGAGAGAGAGAGAGAGAGGAGACACAAAAAACTGTTAATCAGGATTATCTACGACAAGTTGAATGGGGCAATCGAGGTGCACAAATGTAACTAATATGCCAAAGTTGCCTTGGCGCAGCACGTGCACTTGTATGTGTGTGTGTGTTTGTCATAAGCATAACGCACAAGAAGTAGAAGAAGGAGCAAAGTGGAAGAAGGGAAGAGCAGAACGATGAGGATGGTGGCGACTCAAGGCGAAGCGCGTCTTAAATGTGGCGCATTCAACTTGCAACTTGCAACAAAGAAGACTCTTCTAACCGTGGATACAGAGCTCGAACAAGCCACCGTTGGTTGCCAGGATAAAAAGGAAAGAAAACTGCAAGGGGGAAGAGGGGGAGGGAGATGGGTATCGAAGGGGGTAAAAGATGCTGAAAAAATTCAAAACAAAAACAGCAACTGCAGCTAAGGACAGACGGGTTGAGAACGTGCGTGGCTTACTTCGCATGGTGTGCAAGGAGAAAGAGGAATAACAAGGTGAAAGAAGAAGAAGGAAGAGAGAGAGGGGGGAGGGGAAAGAGGAGGTGAAAGAAGAGGAAGATGGTGTAGAAGGGGTAGAAGGGACAATGGAGCTAAAGCTGAGACTGTGTTCGGGCTTGCAGCCGTTTTTCTAGTTCTCATCTCAACAGCGTCAACAAGGAAAACTAACAGAACGAAAACAAGAAGCATTACTAAACGAACAAAAACAACAACAACAGCAGCAGCAGCAACAGAAACAACAACAACAACGAAAATTGTTAAGTATTGTTTTTGTGTTTTTTGCCATTCTTTGTCGCACGCTTTTTTTCTCATGTTTTGTAGCACAATGTGAGTAGTTGTTGTTGTTGCTGCTTGTGTTGTTGTTGTTGTTGTGGTTGCTGCTATTCCTGTTTTTGGGCCGTTAGTCCTGTTCTCGTGTGCCGTGCTTTAAGGCCAGCATTGTTGCGCTGTCATGCTTTAGGCCATCTTGGGCGCAACTCAGGCTGAGCCAAATAGAAAGCCAACAACAAAAAAATACAAGAAAAGAAAACTACAGTCGGGTGTATGCGACTATGATATATCCTACTGCACCTGTTCACCCATCGAAATTCTTCTCTTTTGCTCATTAAACGATTGCAACTTTATAGAAAGAGATTGGAGATTGATAATCATTTAACACACCAAAGATAAACGCTAAAGCTTTAAAAATTACGCCTGCAATACGATGTGGTGCGAAGAGTGGAAGAAGGCGTGGTTGAGTTTTAAAACCCACTATAGTTGCGTGCAATAATAAGGACCATGATCACCAAATTGAATAGCCCTCGCTTGATAATCTCTAAGATCTTTGTCTTCTTACAGACAAAAAGAAGGAAATTAGGTCGAAAATGCCCTTTTCAGTGTGTTACATGGAAGGGTATAAAAGCCAAAGCAAAAAAGAATTACACGTTTGGGATATGTGTGTGTGTGTGTGTGGGCTGTGAGCTGTGGTCTGTTTGGGATAGCTGGAGTGAAGAGGGTGCCCCGGGGGGCAGGAACTAGTACAAGGTATTATCAGCAGAGCAACTGCAGAGAGAGACAGGCGAGATAGGCCGAAAACTCTTTTGGTTTTGTGTGTGCTGTGAAATGTGCTTAATGAGCTGTTGAGAATAACAACAAAGTTGCACGAAGTCACTTCAAAATGTGGCAAGAAGAGGAAAACGAATCGGGAGGAAGGAGAACTGGGAAATGAGAAAAGGGGAAAAACATTCTAAAAAACACCTTAAAACCTGCACAGTTTCTTTCTTTTGATAAACGTAAACCATTTTCATTTTGTGTGTGTGTGTTTTGATGAGACACTCTGGAGTAAGGATTGGTTTTCTTTTGTTGCAGTTTCTTTAATTAATATTCGATATGCTGGGAACAATTTGATTAAATTTTTGAGGAATATATTTTAGAGATCAGCAAAGTATTCTGTTCTAGCATATACTCAAATCACATGATTTATTTTTATAGATTTTATTTAATATTTGCTTGGAGAAAATATATATTAAGAGGTAGACAAACTGTCAATAGAACTGAGGGATATTATTTATTATGAATATAATATTATAATAGAACAAAATACATACAGAAAATGTAGAATATTTAGTTCTATATAAACTAACAAATCCATTGAAGAATCTTAAGTTATTATGAAAACAAACAATATTTCTTACGAATGTATATGAACACATAGATACCATTCATGATGGTACCCATGTATAATTTATACAATATATTCTTTTCTAAACATGGTTACTGTGCTAGAGAATCGATCTTAAAGTTCTTCTTTTTCCTTCTTCTTATAAATTATACAGTTGAATAACAAATAAGGGTTTTCAATCCGCAGGTTTTTAAATATGAAACACCTTAGCAAACTCTTCAATCTTAAAGATGGAAATGAAGAAAGAGAGATAGAGCTTAAGAGGTCGCTTGTCTCATACGTCTTTCTGCTAATCTGCTAGTAAATTTCCTCTCATTCTCTTTGTCTTCCTCTTCTCTGCCTTTCACCTTCTCCTTCTGCTTCTCACTTTGTGCAACGTCTGCTGCATGTGCTTTTGCTTATCTATTACCATGATGGGTACCCCCTTTCTGTGCCACCTGCATGTGACACACTTACAGATTTGGCGCTATAAGTCCGCCTAGCTGTGCTACGCTTCCCTGCCTCTCTTCCCCCTATTTTCCTTGCCCCTTCTTCTCTTTCTTTTGCCTGTCGGCGACATTTACGATGCTGCTTCCACGTGTGCCATGTGATGCGAAGTGCGCGGATTTGCTTGGAAAGTCGCTGCTGGCTCTAGCTCTTTTTCTTTGCCATGTTTTGTGGTTACAGTGCATAAGAGGGAGACGGGTGGGGAGGGGGGAAGAAGAGGGTGGTGTTTAGAGGGCGATAGAGCAGGGGGAGTATGACGAATGTGTGAACAATGGAATGCATAAAAGTGAAATGTGCTGCCAAAAGTGGGAAAACAACTGCAAAAGTGACAAGGGAAAACAACAACAACAACAACAATTGCTATAGGAACTACAACAACAACAGAAATAACAACACTCAACAACAGTCACAACAACAACAACAATAACAACAACAACAACTGCAGCAAGTGCAATAGAAACAACAACAAAAGGCAAACGTGCTGGGGAAAAAGCCTTTTAGGCGCGTGCTCTTTGTTGTTGTTGTTGTTCTTGTTGTTATTGCGCTAAGTTTACTTAAATTCGAGTGCGGCAACAACAACAACAAGCACTAGAGTGCACACACTAACACCAGCACACACACACACACTCACTCACAACACACACACAAACACACACACCTGCGCGAAGCAAACAGAGTTGGGCGATGTTCTCGCGGCGGCGTCGGCGCATTGCACTGTGCATAATTAAGCAAACATTTGTCACGCACACACACACTTTATACACACACACACACACATCAGGCATGCACACACAACAGACACACATACACACCAGCCACACATACAGTCGGTTGAACTGTTGTCAGAGATCAAACGTAGAAAACTGAAACCCAAATCCAAAACGAGACAAACTCAAGCGTTGCCCACAGTTCCGATCGATGTGGCATGCAACAATTGCAGCAGCAGTGACAGTCGCAGTGGCAGCAACAGCTCCTTTCCCGCTGTTGACAGACTGTGCCAGCATTAGCTCGGCTTATAGCCAGGCTCGACTTGGCCTCCGTGTGCGCTTGACAATTGCGACAACATTTGATTTTGGGGTTAGGGAATCTAAAGCAAACGATGACAACAGCAACAACAACAGCAACAACAAGAACAGCAGCCGCAGTTGTAGTTGCAGTTGCAGTTGCAGGTTGAAAGCTGAGATGAGTCCCGTGGCGACGCGGAAAGTTGGCAACTTGTGCTGCTGCTGCAAGCAGGCATAGCCACAAATCAAACAATTTCCGCCATTTGAGCTGGGAACGTGTGTAGGTCGCACAGTGGGACTAGCAGTGCAAATGAGCGACACAAATTGAAGCGAAACTTAGCGAACGAATTGAAGAGATTAACGGGGGAAGAGTGTTCAAAGACAAGTAAGCAAGTGACAGTCAAGCAACCTCAATATACAAAACTTCAACAGTACAACAATATCTTAAATAACTGCTATGTTTATGGTGCTAAACCAACTAAATTCTGCGAAATCATTCAGATGATAATCAATATCTTTCTAATTTTAAAACTATGCTTGCAATTGGCGATTTTTAGATTTACAGCATCAACAGTGGGCGTGGCCAAATTCTATAATAATGTTTAGTTACTTGCAATAATAAGGCATTTTCTCAGCAAATTTGACAGCCCTAGCTCTTATAGTCTCTAAGATATAGATGTTTATACAGACAAAAATAAGTAAATCTACTTTGCAGTTGACTTTGCTGCAGTTTTATATCATTTTTGGGATAGAGCTGTCTTCTTCTGTCTATAACACATACATTAACCTTGCAAGTACAATATAAAAATATTAAAAATATTCAAAAATTGATCTGCTTGTTCCACTGTGCAGTGAGGCAGTCGTGAGGCTAAGAAAATCGCATAGACAGGATGACATAGACAGATGCATAAATAGGCAAACCACACACTACATGCCACATACTAGGCACATACACACACACACACTGTACACACTGTACACACTGTACACACTGTACACACAGTACACACACACACACACACACACACATACACACTTGAGAAACACGCGTGCAAATGCAATTTGTTGCATGGGACGTCTTCAGTTTATTGAATTTATTTATATGCAAGTCCCTTGCTTAGACAGTGACTGATTGATTGAGTGATTGAGCGATTGTGAAGGTTGAGAGCGAGAGGGGAAGAGGGGGAAGTGAGAGAGCAGAGGTATAGAGAGACAGAGAGAGGAGCATGGCAGGGAATTACATTAAACTCGCAGTCTCAGCCACTTGTTGCCTTGTGCTTTAAGCAAACAAAGCCACACGCGTATTGTGTGCCATAAAAATCAGTTACACACGGCTGCTATAAATATGCCATAAAGCCACAGCTAAGCTTAGCTCTCACACTCTTTCTCTAGCTTCAGTGGGATGTCAAATTTTTGGTTTCTTTCGTAAGCTGCCAAAATCAATAAGCTTATCTATTGCAAATCTTTTGCTTGGCTTCATTTCACTTCTCTCTCTCTGTCTCTCTTCCTCTCAACTCGATTATGATTGCTGTATTTTTTCTGCTCTGTCTCTCTTTCTCTTTCCCTCTCTCTCTCGCTCTCTCTGCCACTTGTGGTTTATTTTAACTGTGATTCTGGCTTAAAGGATTTGTCAGTTTAGTTATTAAAAACTCATTTGTGTGGCTGCATAGCACACACAAACACACACGCCTTGTGGGCGTCTGTTTGACAGCATCTGCAGGGGGGAGGGTGGAAGAAGGGAAGGGGGGGCATGGCCACTCATTGGGGGCGGCTCACTGTGCTTATTGGAGCTTTCGCTTCGATTTAACGCTGACACATATCGCTGGAGAACGTTGCTGTTTTTTTTTGCACGTTTGCTTTTGCCTGTTTGGCTTACTTACTTCTGCCACTGCGATGTCTGTGACGCCTCCGCCCTTGCCTGCCAACCCCCTTCCCCCTGGCCATGCCTTACTTGTCCTGTCTGCTGCTTGTTCATTGAGCCTTCTTTGCTGTTGACCAAAGCGACGACGGCATTTGCTAAAGTACATGTGCACTGTGTGTGTGTTCAGTCTGTGTGTGTGTGTGTGCAATGTGTGTGTGTACTGTGTGTGTGTGTGTGTGCTGTGTGTATTTGCCTTACAATTCCCCAAATTGTAATTTTATAGCAGCGTCATTGCCCAAATGCTCAAATAGACTTTGCCCTGCACTCTCTTGTTGGCCAACTTTTATGCCGGCCAACACTTGAAGAAACTTTTTTGTACCATGCTGCAAACAAAAAAGTAAAAAACGGGGTATGCAAGACTAGTGAAAAGAGAGAAAACTTCAGACTGTATATAGGCAGAAAAAGAGGCAACTAGAGGAAACTACATATGTGAGATATAGAAACATGCAGATATCATTGACATTAACAGTTGTATTTCTGAAACTATAGCTCATCATGTTGTGGATATAATTGGATATAATTTAACATGCTGTTTGTTTATTATATAACCTACACAATTATGACATGTGCAGTCGTGAAATACGTAGACATTTGATACTAAACCATTTTAAATTGAAACCTTAATTTGGAAATTCAGTTGCCTTTATGAAACTTGTATTGCTTATATAACTAAGAGACATTTCTTAGCTAAGTCATTCTTTAGAGACGAGGAACTGCTTCTGCACATGACATACAATATTTAGGTCTTTATTAACAGTCAGATCTTTGGCACTGTAAATCAATATGTTATTAAATATCGCATACAGATTGCTAACAATATATGCTCTAATAATACACAAAATTCTATGCCATGAGAGGCACAGAAACTGACAGAAGTCAGAAACAAAGTACTAACTCTTTGCTATGTTTATGCTCTTACTGGGTCCTCACTAGTCGCGCACTCTGCTCATTTAGCCTGCTTTTATAGGGTTTTTATATATTATATGTATATATGTACATAAAGTATGTATACTTACAATTCCCGCATCTTTCTTTCGTTTTCGGCACTGTCTTCGTCTCTGTCTCGGTCTTTCACTTATTTTCTTGCATTTCGGCCTTAGTTGTGTCTGCTCAATTCGATTTCATCTGCTGCCAAAGTGGTGCCAAGTGCTGAATGCAATTGCATTGCCATTGGCAACGCAGCTCTGTCGGCTCTACATGTGTGTGTGAGTGTGTGTATGTGTGTGTATGTGTGTGTGTGAGTGTGTGTTTCTTTGCTGTAACTTTTGTACTACACAGTCAGGCAAATGTAACCTTTATCAAATGATTAAGCCTTTCTTCTGGGAACTTGCTAGTTTTGAATTTGAAGTTTCTTTAAGGGGGCACTCTTTATAAAGATGAAGTCTATGTCAAGTTGTAACTCCTCTTTGCAGCACTCCCTTTATAGAGTATTCAATAGTCGGCTACAGTCGTGTTCTGTCTGCTAAGAAGACTTGCTAAATCGTTGGCTCTGCAATTGGGCCTGCGTTGTCAAGGAGCAACTGTTGTGGAACGGGGGAGCGAGGGAGAAGGGAGCGAACCATCATGAACAGCAGCCGCTGCAGCCTGTTCTGGCTGGCTCGGACCGTGTCTATTGGCTTTCAGCAGCTGCAACTGCCTCCGCTTCATCCTGTTGCATGCCGCGGGGGGCTTAGGGCCATTTTGCGTTTAGATTTGTAGGGAGGGGAGGAATAGAACGGAGAGAGGAGGAAGTGGGACGTTAACAGTTAGGTAAAACAGATATTTTATTCAATGCTTCATTTACGGTGGCAACCCTGGGCCCAGCAACGAGCGACGACCCTGACTACATGCAATTTTTGTTTAGCAATTGCAATTGCAATTTCATGTTGTAGCACGAAACGGGTGTAACTAAAAAAAAGGGGGACGGGGAGAGAGGAGGGAAGGGGAGAAGGGGGGAAGGTAGTGGCACTGCCTGCCTTCCTTCCTGCCCGCAGTGCACACATAAATCAACTTTAAATTAAATGCTCGTCGGGGCAAATCGGAATCAAAAACGCCGTTTCAACAATACAGAAAAGTCGTTTATTTAAGTCTCTCTCGGCCGATCGCATTTTGCAAATTGTCTGCCAATGCGAGTGTGCTCTGTGTGTGTGTATGTGTGTGTGTGTGTGTGTGTGTGTGTGTGTGTGTGTGTGCGTGTCAGTGTGTGTGCTGTCCCTGTTGTAAGCCATATCCTTGCGCTGGTTTCGCTATATCCTGCTGGTGGCAAGCATTGCTGCCGATGCTGCTGCTGCTGCCGCTACTTCTGCGGGTCCCTCGATAGGCAACGGAAGTTCAAACAAATAGTCGCACAGCACAACTACAACGTACACACACACACACACACACACAGTCAGACAGACCGACGCACTGATACTGAGTGTAGCAAGTAGCAAAGCTAAAGTCGAGCATACTTAACCCTTCACACAGTAAATAGATTTCTTAAATAACTTCTAGATATGTTAAACAATCTTAATTAAATATTAAGACATCATTTAGATAGTGTTGATTGTTGTCAACACCAACCATTTAATATACTAGCTTTTAAATGACGCCTACTATAAGGTTTTTTCCACTTTCCGTGGGAGCATGGGGGCGTGGTTAATGTCCAAAACGAGCATTAGCTGGGAGCAATAATTAGACATATTTTCAACAAATTTGGTAACCCTGGCTTGTATGGTCTATGAGATATAGCTGTTCATACGGACAAACTGGAAGGAATATAACTATATTGATCTATCTATTGTTCTATTTCAAGCATATATGTGCCTGGTGGCCTTGTAAATGCCTTCATTTGTTATTTACATGCATTTTAGTTTAGTTCTCTTTAATTTAGTTTAGCACCAACTCAGAATACCCTTCTACTCCCTGGGTAATGGGTATAAAAAGCAAGTAATATCCTCTTTTGTGCCGGTCACAAGATTTAATCGACGCCCAGCCAAAAGTGAGATATGGCTCTTAAAAAGCGTTACATTATGCAACTACAGCAGCCCAGCCCTGGGCCAGGCAAGGGATTACTACAGTTGAACATGCTATATATACATATAGTCTACTATATACTGCTTACTTTTATATACTTACAGGTTCGCCGCAGCCCACATACCGCTGGCTCAAGGATGGCACACCCGTTGCCGATTACTCGTCGAGTCAATTCTATCGTCTGCCCATCACCAGGCGCGAGGATGCTGGCGGTTATCAGTGCATTGCAAGGAACGACGTGGGATCCATACTCAGTGAGAAGAGCGACGTTGTTGTGGCCTGTAAGTACACTACGCACACAAATACAGCGTAGGCTACACACAGACACACACGCACATATATACATATGTGTATATAGTGCATTGTTATTAACTGGGATTTTGGTGGGGCTACAGTTAATAAGTCCTTTGGCCATTTGTTGAATCCCCTACATACATATCTAATTGCGTGTGCTGCATGGGGAACTTGCCACACTGTGTCTGTGTTCGTGTGTGTGTGTGTGTGTCCTCATTGTCATCATGACGTTGGCAATTTTGATTCAGCCATTTTGTGGCCATTTAAATCCAAATCTAAAATACATATACATACAATCAGGAGATATAATCATCGATACACACGCCGCTTGTCAATGGTTCATTTCCACCATAAATATGTGTGTGGAAGTGTGTTTGTGTGTGCAGCACGAATCGAGTCTCTCGGTACTCAGAATGGGGTAACACGAGTAACAATTAAGGGGGTAATCGTGCACCTCCACCTGGCATAAACATAGATATTATTAGACAGATATCAGAAGAGAACCACACGCAATACTGTATAGACAATCAATAGATACAGTTACGGAATATATATTTAAATAGACATTGCCGACTCGCTGTGATAACTGTAATTGTGCAGAGAAATTTTATTTGTTATTGTGCCGCAATTTGTGGCATAACTTCAACTAAAGAGGTAAAGGAAATTGACGAGGAAATCGAAAGGGAAATACATCTAGATTGGTGCTATATAGTTAAGCTAAAAAAGACAAGAAATACACCTATGTATATATTCACTATATAGTGAATATGGACTTGTAGGTACTTCTTACCTTACTCTCTATCGATGGTTAACCACTTAACGATAATACAAATGCAATTATAATAATAATTGCAATTCTCTGTTCAATTAGAGACGAGCACAGAAAACGTAGCATACTTTTCTGGCAAATCCATTTAAATAACACGCGCAACAAGATGGCGAAAGATAAAATGAATTTAGTCGATGGGCC
The DNA here is from genome assembly GCA_018901815.1 of Zaprionus lachaisei. Taxonomy (NCBI): domain Eukaryota; kingdom Metazoa; phylum Arthropoda; class Insecta; order Diptera; family Drosophilidae; genus Zaprionus; species Zaprionus lachaisei. The sequence goes on from JAEIFI010000357.1 coordinate 5,105,251, forward strand.
GAGTGAATAATTAAATGCCGCCGAGGATGAGCTGCCAGGCAGCAGCAGGAGGGTGGAAGAACGAGTGAAGAACGGGAACGGGAGGGAGAGAGTGAGGTAGAGAGAAGGAGGCAATTGCAGGCGCAACAAGATTGCGGCGTAATCGAATCGAGTGTATCCACAGTGTCTGTCACGTGCCCTCAATAGTGTCAACTTTCAGCAAGGGGGCAAGTTGACAATTGGGGGCAGGTTGAGCTAATCAAATGACAACAACAACAACAAAAGCTAACTTGGCTTGTGCGATAAATGTAGCAGCTAATTTTTCTTTAATGCGAACTTAATTACAAAAAGAGCAACAACAATTGGTGAGAGTGACAGAGAGAGAGAGATAGAGAGAGACACTTGAGCTGTGGCTCATATGTGTGTGTGTGTGTGTGCAAGTCTGTGTGTGTGAGTGTGCACATTAACCGACTGCTTGAACCTAATAAATCGAGCTCTCGACAAGCTGGTGACCTTCTTTTCGGGGCACCCCATTCAAGCAGCTGATGTGGATGATGACGTTCCAGTTGTTGTTGCTGTTGCTGTTGCTGTAGTTGTTGATGATGATAATGGATTTGTTGATGACGACAAGGAGTGGCCCGACTAGCCTCACTAGCAGCAACATCTTCCCCCAGCCCCTTCTGTCATCCCTTCTCCCCTACATTGACTTGAAGCAGCGTCTTGAGCACTTAATTAATTGTAGGAGTGTGCTTAAACTGAACTAATAACCTTTAGAGCTGCGCGACTTCTCATCTGAAAAAGCGGGCCAAGCAAGTGTGGAGAGTGCCAGAGGGGTGGAGGGGGAGGTTGTGTGTGTGTTAAGCAAAATTGCTTGCCCGCAGGCCGACTACGACGTTGACGATGACGACGATGCTTGATTCAATTAGCTGGCATGACACTTGAGCTAACTTCGCGCCAGCCCTTAACGGGGTCAGGCAGGGGTCATGGGCCTGCCTAGAGAAGGAGGTAGAGGGTACAGGCTAGAGGTGGGTGGGGATGAAGCTATTAATATGTAATAGCCAACGCAACGTGCGCATATTTCAATTTCTATTTAATTTTTTTATTTGAATTTTCTTACTTCTCACTCTTCACAGATATGGGAAATTTTGAGAACACTACCGAGGGTCGCTTGAACGTTGTCAGTGGCCATCCGGCTATATTCGATATGCCTGAGATAGATTCGGTGCCGCAGCCATCGGTGGATTGGCAAACGGCCGAGGGGCCACTGAACTATGACATCAAATATGCCATCACCCATGCCAAGCAACTGATCATATTGAGTGCCGATGAGAACGATCGTAAAGCGTATCGAGCCCGTGCCATGAACACCCAATTGGGCAAGGAAGTGAACAGTCCCTTTGTTCATTTGAATGTGACGGGTGATCCCTTTGTCGAGGTTGCACCACAGATAATTGCACCTCCACAGGATCTTAAACTGAAGCGTGGTGAAAGTTTTGCTGAACTGCAGTGTATTGCCAATGCTCGACCTTTGCATGAACTGGAAATGATTTGGCTCAAGGATGGTGTCCCTGTGGAGACTGCTGGCATAGCACATACCCTAAACGACCCCTGGAACCGTACCCTGGTACTGCAGCAGGCAAACAGCTCACACAGCGGCGAATACACCTGCCAGGTGCGATTGCGTAGTGGCGGATATCAGACTGTTACGGCCACAGCACGTGTCCAGGTCCTCGAGCCACCCATGTTCTTTACACCCATGCGAGCGGAGACCTTTGGCGATTTTGGTGGACAAGTCTCGTTGGCCTGCGATGTTGTGGGTGATCCTACGCCCCTGGTGCAATGGTATCGCAATGCGGAGAGGATCGATGGACAGTTGCAGAATGGACGGTAAGTTGAAGCGATTGAATGAATGAATGAATGAATGAATGTGAATGCAAGGAAAACAAGAAAAAGTTGTCTGTATGAACACGAAGATCTTAAAGACCATAAGAGATAAAGCTACTAAATTTGCTGACAATGTATCTTACTTTTGAGCGTAGATAATAGGTTAGTTAGCTGTGTGCCACGCCTGCTTCCGCCCCCGCAATTTGCAAAATAACGAATTGCAAGCGTTATTTTTAAGCTATGGCTTTCATTTTTGATATGTAGAATAAGAAACAACAGCCAAGTCATTTATGAATGCATTTTAGTGAGTAGTGGTGGTATACCATGGAGTATCCCGTTTTTTGTTCGTATGAACATCTATATCTCTAAGATTAAAACAGCTAGAGCTAAAAAATTTCGTACGAATATTTCTTATTATTAGCCGTAGATTTTAGCAAGTTAAGAATGTGGGCACGCCCACTTTTGCCCTCATAAATTAAATATTAACGAACTACAAGCATAATTTTGAAGGTAGGATGCTTATTTGTGTTGTGTTTCTTCATTATCACTTCTTTAATGACTTCCGATAACAATCGCTTGTAGATTTAAATTGCGTAGATAAGTTTCAAGGACGAAGGCTCTATACCTTGCTCTATATTTTCTATATAAGTGCAACAACGTTCATACAATTGCGAACTCATTATGCCGTTGCCTGTCAACTGTGATGGAGTTCCAGAATTCACTTAAACATTCCATAGCCACTAAATCCATTCGGGGATTATCGATTTGTTGTTGTTGCTGCTGCTGATTCCTTGCTGACACAGCAGAAATGTGAAAATCGAAATGGGAATTCGGTTGGGAATAACTGTCCTTATGCATAACAATACAAAGCACTGTGGGAGCGTGATAAAAATCGAACGCAATTAAGTCGTGTGTGTGAGTGTGTGTGTGAATGGGCGATAATTACTTAATTAACCGGAGATGCCACGCTAATGATGAATCATTATGTGCTTACCTTCCCCTTCCCACCCTCCCTTCCCATTCGCAGGTACGCGCTGAAAGCGGATAATACGTTGATAATTAAAAAACTGACGCTGGATGATGAGGGAATGTTTCAGTGCTTGGCCAGCAATGAGGTGGGCGAGAAGTCCGCATACACCTGGATGCGAGTGAAAAGTAAGTCAAGTATATATATCAATATCTCTCTATCTCTCTCTCTCTTTCTCTCGGCGTATACTGTTGTCTGTCTCGCTCGTGGCGAGATTTGGCATTTTATCTTAGTGATAAGAACTAATCCTCCTTTCCCCGAAATCAGCTTTGCGAGCGCACCTAACATAAGCGATACTAAAAACGGTGCTCTCTCTCTCTCTATCCCTCTCTCATCATATTTAACTCTATATATCCATCTCCCTCTCACACACGCTGTTTCATTGTTGTAACCAAAAACATCTCCCGTTGCTCATACGCATATTTGCCTCGGCTGCTTTTATCCCCTTCCCCGTATCCTACTCATCCTCCTCCTCCTCCTCTACACAAACAACACATGCAACAACAAAGCAGCAGCAGCATCAACAACAAACACATCGCTGCTGCTTCACCTGCGCGTGAAGCGTCTGGCGCAGCCGCGCATCTTACGCGTCCGAGCATCGCATGCCGGCATGGGATCCGGATCGGGATCGGGCATGGGTACGGGCCATAAACGCAAGGAATTTCGCTTTGGTATGGGCATCCCAGAATGCAATTAAAACAAAACAAACCAAAAATACAAAACTAACACAAAGAAAACCAAAGAAAACGAAAGCAAAGCAAGTGAAAAAACACTTTCGTTTTTCCTCATTTTTCTTTGGTATTTAATAGTTGCACGCACTGCACAATGCACACTCGTTTTGCATGAGAGGCATTTAAATTGCACTCGTTATTCACGCTCGCACTCCCCCCCTCTTCCAGACTGCAACTAACCCATTATAACTCTCTCTGTCTCTATGTCTCCCTGTCTGTCTTCCTCTTTGTCCTGCCCTCACAACTGTGTTTGAATTGTGCCAATTTGTAGCTATTTATAACTAGTTTTATAGCTTCACTACGCTTGTCTGCCTGCCTGTCTATCCCTGTCTGTCCGTCTGTGTGCTTAGTGAGTTGCTTAGTTAGTTAGTTGCTTGATTAGTTGCTGCATTTTAGAGTGAGTTTATCACTTAATCATAGAGTTAATGCGAATGTATGACAAATGAAGTGCGATTATTCAGTTGGAAAGCAACAGAGACAGTCACACTATTGAGCAATTTCAAAGGAGAGACTAAGATTTGTGAAACAGAACTGAGTGTGAGGAAAACATGATAAAGTTGTTGGTATAAACACCCAAAATTTAGAGACTGCAAGAGATGGGGTTGCTAAATTTGATGACAATGTGTTTTAATATTAGACGAAGATAATTGAGTGATTAGATGTTGGTCACGTCTTCTTCCGCCCACGTGGAACTGATACAAATTCTATGGAAGTAATCGTTATAACCTCAATAAGTATAGGCAGAAAGATTTAGAGAGGAGTTCCTTGATAAGAATCCCTAGACAAGAACTCCTAAACAGGAGGCTTTAAGCAGAAACTTCTAAATTAAAATGCCTAGATAGAAATGCATTGACAGTAAGTCCTATTCTTTAAACAGGAACTCCTTGAATAGGAGTATCTTAACAGGAGTTCCTTAACAGACACTCCTAAACAAGAACTCCTAAAAAGGAATCCCTAGATACGAATCCCTTACCTCACAGCTTAAAGGAGCTCTAAGCTCAGCAAGGGTACAAGAGATTGATAAGGTTGCAGTTGCCCCTCTCAAATAATATTATTTATATGGTATATTTGGTATATGGAATAGTTATTATTATGCTAAGCTATTTATACTTTTCAGCTATACTTACTTATGTATCTATGTTCCTAATCAAAATTACTTCTACCCTAATTTAACTAGAACTTAAGTTAAGCTACCCCAACTAATCTCACTGCTGATGCTAACGTAAGTTAACCCGCATTACGACACTCTCAACAGTGTTAAGATACTCTCAAGCAACACACTCTCTCTCACACACACACACTTTAGAGTCAACCTTCAAGTGAGTACATCAATGTAAAAGTGTGTGTGTGTGTCGAATAATTGATGTGCTGTGCAATTCTCCTGGATGCCATAAACATGCATTGTTATTATTGTTATGATTAGAACATACTCTATGAATATACTCCTCCATATGTATACTTTATAATAATAATGATAATTATTATGATTATCAACATTATCATGTTGATAAGAGGTGTAAGGCGAGTGGTTGCATGCATATTCAACGAGCTCAAGCTCCTCATGATGCCTCCGCCTGTTGCTGTTGAGTGTGACACCCAAGTACCGTTAAGTGGCGTCTCTTCAGCAGCAGCAATACAAACAAACACACACACTAAGAACGCGACCTACACCTACATACACACACACACATGCACACACACACACACACACACACACACACACACAGAGAGAGAGAGAGCAACTTGGCTTGGCATTTTATATTTGTATTTACTGCGGGACAATTTCTCATTTTAATGAATTTCATAATAGCAAAATGAAGACAGCTAAAGCAGCAAGAACTAACACAGACACACAGACACAAACAGAGCTACACTCACACACAGCTACACCCACACACAGCTACAAAATGTTGTTGTGCTTATGAATGACTAAACAGAGCAGCAAAACTCAAGTGGAAAATATTTCGAAAATCTCACAATATTATTAGTTTCTTCTATGTATATGTGTGTGTGTGGGCTAGTGTGTGTGTGCGTGTGTGTTTGTCTTTGTATGTATGTGTGTGTATGATCTGTCTCGACTGCAGCAGCCACTCTAGCATGGCAATTTCCATGTGTTTTGTCAGCTTGACATTTAGTACTGGGCATCGCTGGCGCAGAAATGTATGCTACACTTTTTGTCTTCACTCTCAAAGTCGCCAAGTTAAGAACAGCAACAACAACAGCAACTAAGGCAGTAACAACAATAAACAATTACATGCAATGTAATGCTACACTCCGTTTAAATATTTGACAGTGAGAGTCGACGTCTGTTTGTTCAAGCTACAGTGCACAGTGGGGCAAGTCGAACAAGAAGAAGAAGGCAATTTCTTGCACTGCTTGTCGCAAAACATGCCTTGCAAATGATTATGCAAAATGGCAGAGCAGTACAGATGGAAAGCGAGAGTGTACTAGCAAGAGAGCATGTGTGAGTGAGAAAGAGAGAGAGAGAGAGGAAGGAGATAGCAAGACTGATGCTTATTGTTGGAAATGTTGTTGGTTTTTATGGCTCTTTAAAAAGTTGAACAACTGTCAGCTAGAGCAAGCTTAGCTTCCACTCTCTTGCTCCCACTCTCACTTCCTCTCTCTCCCTCTCTCTACCTCTCTCTCTCTCTCTCCCTCGCTCGTGTTGCATTAGTGCATATTTTTGGTACATTTTTATGGGCAGTCTGTGGAGTCATCGCCGGCTCAAGCTGTCGACCACTTGCCATGTAAATTGGAAATTTCGATGCATATTTCCTTGAGTTATTCTTCTTATGCTGCAATTTGGTCACCCCCCAACCCACTACATTTCCTCCCCCTCCCCCCACTTGGCCTGCTTCCGCTATTTCTGAGGATTTGTCCCCTTAAACCTCATCTGCCTCTGTCTCTGCCTCGGCTGCTGCTGCTGCTGCACTTCATCGAGTTAAACTAGTTAAAAGATTTTGTCCTCAGCGCTGTGGCAAGACGGCGTTGCTTTATTGAAAAACTTTCGCCGGTTAAGTTGAGCGACTTTGGCCTGAAACTCAGCTCATTTACTTTCAGCTGACCATCCCTACCCTCCCTTGTCGGCCTTGTCTGCCTCCCCTTTGCCATTTAAACTTCAACTTGTTGTTGGCGACGACGACGTTGATGTTGCGCCTCATTTCATTTTATGTGCAAGACAGAATTTCAGTCAATTTGTTTGTCTCACATTTTATGATGCCACGCCTTGCCATTGGTACACACCACCGCCACTCCGCCCCGCCCACATCCCCCCTCACTTTCCGCCCACCCTGTAGCTATTCAAATTGCCGCATTTCCTTGCGTCACTCGTTGGGTTTAGTCAGAGCTCAGATAATTTACAATTGCTTTGCCTCGCTGCATTTCAACTAGGTGTAGCAGTCTCTGTCAGAGGCAAGCTTCTCTTGCTCTGCCTCTACTTCTTCTTCGTGCCTTGTGTGGCAGCAAGATAGCTGGACATAAGCCGCTTTGCCTGTGGCAAGAGGCCTTTCTGCCTGCCTACCATGCCTGAGCCTGCCTGAAAGGGAAGCCATGCATTATAATTACCCATTGTACGATATTAATTTGGATTCGATGACTGTTTCAATGACAATCTGCAGTACAGGCAGAGCTGCTACTGTTGCTAGATCTTTAATGCATTACAGTAGGAGTTATTTATATAGACATTAGGCAGATTCTTCATCAGCTTGAGGAACTGAGTTAAGTTCCTCTCATTTACTTTGTCTACAGTTCAGCTTATTATATGTGATTACTTTGGCTGCATTTCTCTTTATCTACAGTCCTTTATCTATGTTACTGTAGATATATTGCTGCAGATTACTCTATCTGTTTGTCTCTTTATTTGCCAATTTATTATCTTTTTATCTATCCTTTTATTTGTCATTTTATCTATCTATTATTTGTCAATATATACATTTTTCTGTGCATTTATCTATATATCTGTATAATTATCCTTCTATTTATCTATGTATCTATCCCTCTTTCTGCCCTTTTACCTATCCATGCCTTTATCTATCTTTTTTACTTTATCCCTTCCACATCAACTCCCTCCCGCATTAATCCTCCGTTGAATTTCCCTTTTAGTTTCAAGTGCATTCGCACCTTTCTCGGCGCTTCTCAAATGACATCGATGCGGAATTGGGGGCCGTCAATATCATTTATCTTTGAGGGTTTCACTCGTATTTACTTTTGTTACTGCTCGCCCCTTGATAGCGTACTGCAACAAGCAACAACAAGCAGGATGTGCAACAAGTACCAGCTGTGGCAAGTGGCAAGTGGGCCTGGACTGGGCGATGTGCCTGCCTGCAGTGCCGTGCTTGACTGGCTTGGAATCATTTTTCAGCATGGCGCGTCTAAGCTGCCTCAGCTCACGCCATTTTCCGGGTTCGCGACTTGTGTCTGCATTTTAATTGCTGCGCCTCCTTCTGCCCACCTCGCCTTGTCTCTGTCATCTTCGTCTTCTTCTGCGTCTTTTTGACGAAAACTTTTGCATATTTTCACCTTGCTCACTTAAGAGCTTTGTTCTCTTTTCTTTATTTTGCTTTTGTCGGCTTGTGGATTGCACCTGCCGCATAAAGGTATACAACAGTTTAACACATTTCTTCTTCTCCTTCTCCTGCTTTTGTTGTTGCTACTGATGTGCACTTTCCGGTTGCTTGAGTCGCTCGAGTAACATAATTTCGTAATTTCCCAACGCAAAGCAAAGTGATTTTAATCGTTGCTTCCGTCGGGGCTGCTAGGCTGCTCGGCTGCTCAGTTTGTGCATAGGCAGGGCTAGCAAGGCTGCCAGCAGCAGTAGAAACAGAACCAACAGCAGCGCCTGCACAGCCTGGCAGCGTTAGGCGTGCCAACAGTTTCCGGCACTTGACAGGCACAGAAGAAACTCACACGACGACCAACAGTCCCCTCAGTTAGTCAGCTAATTGTGAAGCCTTGTAAATTAGCTTTCAAAAAACAATAACGAAAACTGCAGTCTAACGTACTCTAGATTTAAAATTACACACCAGGGGCGTGGCCAAGTTCTAAAACTATCCTTGCCTGCGTGCAATAGTAAGATATGTTGTCAATAAATTCGATAGTTCTAGCTCTTATAGTCTCCGAGACAGACAAAAACAGTCATTGTCTTGCTTGTTAATGCTAATCAAGAATGTGTACATTAGGCGAGGTTGGATATGTCTTCCCCTGCCTCGCTCTGACATTTTCAGTTGGCTTAATATGCTCTTAATATTTATTTAACTTGCAGGCACAGCTTGCACAGGTCTTTAAGCCTTTTGCTATCGCATCTTGGTCAATTAATACGACATTAGTCAAGTACTATAATGGCGTGCCACGCCCCCCTTTCCCTCGACAACCTGCTTTGGCAGTGCATGCATACATCTACACAAAAGGCACCAAACTTGATTTAACTTGCCGTCATTGAACTTTAATTTATAATTAACAAATTTAAAATCTATGCCGATCCAGAGGAATCAGCAATCGTGCTAATATTGATTATGCCTTAGCATATTTTGAAATTCCACGGGAAATGTGGTTCTTTTGGGGATAGTACTAGTTTTAATATGTGCGCTTGCGTTTCTTAAGATTGGCATGGTCAGCTTTTAACTTTTCCATTTTGATACGGCGAATTTCATCCTCGTTTAAGAGACTGTTTAGGAATTGGATAGCTATGGCACACCCGTCAGTCTCGGTATCTGCGGCCACGCGACGACGCTTCAAAGGCGGCGGCGAGAGCGAGTCATCATTGACCTCTTGCTGATCGATCCCTTCGAATTGCTGTCGTCTCTTTTGCGCTGCACAGGTTTTGGAATGCATGGTACCTGGCACAGGGGCAGCAAAGTCACTTTCCTCAATTTCCATGGGAGTCTCTTCGCAAGAATTGTCATCAGAGCACGATTCAGAATTGTTCCGCTGAAATTTGACTTTGCGTTGAGGTGCACGCAGGCGAGCACATTTAATTTTTCCCGTCACCCTGTTTGCATTCTGAGTATGATAGACATGTGAGTGATGACAATTGCAAGGTTGTTCAAAATAATGCCGAGCGTATGTTGTTGGCATTGCTGATTCGGAGCTGCCTTCTTCTTCTTCTTCTTCATGGGGCTCTATTGGCTGTTGAGAGTAACGAGATTGTATACTGATACGGGATCGGATACGGGGCTTGCTTATGCAAGACTTATTCATGTCCATTGATCTCTTGCGCGATGATTTATTCACTTTCACTTTATTCACTTTATTCACTGGCGGTGAACCGGTGCGTGTTTCGCAGTTCTCGTTCTCCGTAACTTCCATTGGTGACACCTCAATGGTTGGTGGACAGACAGAATTCTGTTGAAGGCGTGTGCGCGATCTAGTCTGAGGTCCTTGCATTTCTGTCGATTCCGATTGAGGTTTAGCATCAGTTCTTGCTGCCTGCAGTTGGGCCTGTTGTCGTCTTGTTTTCGATCGTGTCATTGGTCCGCACATGGATACAGTTGTTTGTGTGTGTGGACGACGCCTACGGCGTACTGCTGGTGCCGGTGGTGCCTCATCAGAGGATTGAGGCACTTGAGGGTCACCGTTTGAATCCTTAACTGGCATACGGTATTTGGCCTTCACTTCTTCAGGCAAATTGGGCCAACGACGTATGGCAAGACGGCGCAAGTATTTTAACTCGCCAATCGTTAGACGAGTGCGACCCGTCTCTTGTAGGACAGTGTGGCGCATTTCAGCAAGGAAATTATTCATAGCAAGACGAGAATGATTGCCGCCCATTGAGTCAAGTCCACAGGCAAACTCAGTTAAATGATTTGTTCCGCGACGCGAGAAAAGTCGGTGAAATACAAAATTTAATTTCGAAAACATCCAGGTCATTGTCACCGCTCTATGTTGTGTTAGTTCGAACTCGAAAATGATTGGAAAAAATTATATGTTGAAAATGTAAAATTTAATTTGGAAAAATATATAAAAATTAAATTGCCGTTTTTTTGTTTTTGATAAATATGAATGTGAATCTCCGTTTGGATGGAGCAGAAAATGATTCCCAAACAAACTGTTAAGGCTTAGGTACCTGAATTTGGATCAGATACGTTTACTTGGATCCAAAAAATTTCTATAAACTTACGACAAGTTTCAACAGAGTTTTCCGAGTGAAGAAAATAGGGAAAATACTGCGAGGTAGAGCACAATTTTGCATGCAAATGTTATGCACCCAGCACGGTCATCAATTCTGCTCTGCCTTCCCCTCTTTGCCCTCCCTCTTTGCTCCCATTTTACAGGCAATTATCGCCGGTGCACGCCATTCCCGGTTTATTGTTACGGCTTTGGCTGCGACTTGAGCGTCGTCTCCTTAGTGGGTCAACTCGAAATTAATTACGAACGCGTTGGCGACAACTTTGTAGGGTTTGCACTGCGCTGCGCTGCTCTACTGTCACATTGCGCATACGACGCGTTGCATATCGCGTATAAATCGCACGCGCGCTTGCTGCTAAATTGTCAGTTCATGACGAATTTTATCAGTCTTTATACATATATTGTCGTTTAATATACATATTATAGTAGACACCCCCCTCGGCATGTCCTCTCTCTCTCTCACATTCCTCTCTAGTAGGTTTATTATATTACATTAATTCTCCTCTCGTTTTTCCACACGTTGCTTTAATACGCCCTTTGCGTGCACAGCAGAACAGCAACTGAGGGGCAGAGGGGAAGGGGGGATAACTGGTGTGGGGCAATGCCCTTTGCCCTGCAGCGGTTAAAGCACTTTTAACACGTTAACGCGAGGTTTGCTCCCAAAAAAATAAACAAACACTATCGTAATAAGAAAATTTGTTAGTTTCTTTTATTTTGTTGGTGGATCGATCAACAATTTGGCGATTAACCTGTTTAAGAAGTTGCAGGCAAGAAAGGAATTCTTAGCTAACCATTCTCATGCCATGGCATCATTATCATGCGCCGCTGCCATTCATCACGATTCCTTTCATAGCTCAACGGCCTAACGGTAGTTTTGCATAACATCGAGAAAGTTAAGGCAGAAAAAATTGAGTTTGTGCCGATTATGTTGCCCGCTTTAAAGTTATAGCTTGAATATGCTAAAAATGCAGAATAAAAATGAAATAGCAATATATATATATATATATATATGTATATATATATGTATATATATATATATCTAGGTGTATATACTTGTATAGTATCTGGTTAAATCATTAGCTTAGTAGCATTATCCGCTTATTCCGCCTTGCCTGCGAAGGACTTAAAGAACACTTAAGGCTGCTTAAGTTATTGTTCCTATAATGCTCAACATTAACCCCCACTTAAAGCTCGTCTCTCTCTCTCTCCTTCTCTCTGTCTTTCTCTGTCTCTCCTTGCATTGTTTTCCATTCCCTCTCTCGCTGTCTCTGTCTTTGCCTTCAATTTCTCTCTCTCTCTCACTCACTTGTCCATGCGCTGTCAGTTAACCAGCATTTCCGCTACTTTTTTATTTGAATATCAACTGATTTCATACTTTGTATGCATGGGGTATACAGTTGATACCCTGTAGAAGGCTACAGGCTCAAGGGTTGTTACTGTAGAGCATGGTAGTCATAACATTGATGTACAGGGTGTCTGCCCGTCGCGCTGCTTGGCGCCTTGGCTTTGCTACTTACTTTCGTTGTTTTAAATAAACATTTTCAATATTTTCACCCTGCCTCGTCTCGTTGTCGTTTGCTTGTCTTTATTATTTAACAGTTTTACTTGTCAACTGCATAACGGTTGCCTACTTTACGCGCCACGTGCCGGCAGAAATCCGTAAACACACACACACACACACTGGCGCAGAGCAGAAGCACTTAATATCTTAATGTGAAAACACACTGTACAATTTTTATTGTAATTTTATGCACTTATTTACATAAGCGGAGTTAAAATGAATGCTTCATCATATGAAATTATTACATTATTACTCTTGTTGCGATTGTTGCGACCAACAACAACAGCAACTTGTCGCAAACACAACAACAACTCGTAGCTTGTAGCTACCTACCTGCTGCATGGCATTTGGCCATAACAATGAAATGAATGAATTTTCTGCCGACTGTGCCACTTCATAAATATTGTGTGCATTAATCGCATCGCAGCCAAAGCATTCGCATGCACTGCCAAAGCAGGTTGTAAAGCGAAAGGGGGGCGTGGCATGCGATTATAGTACTTGATTAATGTCGTATTAATTGACCAAGATGCGATAGCAAAAGGCTTAAAGACCTGTGCAAGCTGTGCCTGCAAGTTAAGTGAATATTAAGTGCAAGTTACGCGCCTAGGTGCCTATGCCACGTAGAAATGTGTGGTATGCATCATATCCATAAATTAGATTTCTGTTCTGACTTGATGCTAACTGATAATGTAGGATGAGGCAGGTACAGGCATATCAAACCTTGCAAATGATACACATACTTAATCCTCAACAATTGACACTATATAGCTTTTTTTTTTGTCTGTATGAATGCGTTAATCTTGAAAACTATAAGAGCTAGAGATATAATATTTGTTGACAACATATCTTATTATTGCACGTAGCTTAAGTTTATTTCAGAATTTAGCCACGCCCTCTTAAAGGCAGAATGTTAATGTTTGATGTTATCTGCAACTTTGATGAAGCATAAGTTAAAAGCCAGAATTATTATTATTATTCTTTATCATTCCATAATTTACTACAACTTTTTAACTTCAATACTTTGCGGTCAATTAACCTGTGGTTAAAATGCATTTACATTTTTAGAAGAGCCTTTTATAGAAACAAACCTACTCACACACACACACACACACACACACACACATACACACACACACACACATTGTAGTTGCAATCAATCGAAAGCTTTTAAAAGTATTATATGCGTGTAATTTTTGCATATTCAAGTGGATTTTGTTGCTATTTGCTTGACGCGTTGCCAGACTGTTGCAGCGATGCCACTCAGGCAAACTCACTCGCAGTGGCACTCAACTTGTATCAGCCGCACTTCATACTTTTTGCACACAAATTGTTTTTTGTAGCATACTAACACAGACACACACATACACACGCGCACACACGCACACATCTCTTCACCCACGCGCAAGTAAACGCACTAATATTGACGCACTCTCAGCCACAATGCACACTTACACACCTGCGAACACAAACGCACACACACATACACAGTATTTACCTTTGACTTCAATACATACACATGTGTGTGTATATATACAGTGATATTTATTTATTTATACTCATTGTTGTGCGTATTTGTTCGCTTATATTTGGCACACTTAACCAATCCCCCACTGTACCCCCTCTACACACACACACACAGACATACACTGCACATCAGTTTACTAAATACTTGACCCTCCTTTCACAGCCTCTGCCCCCGTCATGGAACAAACTCCGCAGAATGTGACCGTCTTGGATGGCAAAGATGCCACGATCTCTTGTCGTGCTGTCGGCGCACCTAATCCCAACATCACTTGGATCTATAACGGTAAGTGGTACAATAACTAGATAAGGAATTATATAGATAGATTCGTTTGTGTACCGCATGCGATCTCTCAAGTAATCACGTAAACTTAGTACAGCTAATTCTCTTATGCTAATCGACGTTGTCTTCTTCATGTTCTCTCTTCGTTTCTTTTTGTTATCGTATGCTAACCCCAATGCTAACGCTAACCTGCAACTGCAACTGCAACCCACAACCTGCTATAAAACAAATACTGCTTGCTGGCAACGATCCCCAACGATTAGAAACCCAATTGGTCGAGATATCGAGCCGTGTGCAAATACTCGAGTCGGGCGATTTACTCATCTCGAATATACGGGCCTCCGATGCGGGACTCTATATATGTGTGCGTGCCAACGAGGCAGGCACTGTCAAGGGCGAGGCCTATCTGGGTGTATTAGGTAAGTGCACAAGGGCAAGCAAGGTACCCTAACCTGAACAACCTCAAAGGTTATTCTATCGCACGAGGGTTCTGTGATTCGTGATATTGGCATGAGTGAACTGTAGTTAATCTAATAATAATAGAATATAATAATAATATGATAAGACAAGCAAACACATATCGTTCAAGGTATATAGTACCTAATTACAGCCTCTCTTTGCGTTGCTCATTGTTCGACTGAATAAAAAACGTAGCATACTTTTTAGAGCTAATGCAAAATGACATTTTAATGTTTAGCGTGTGAATGCCCATTTTACACTAACTAATTGCATTAAACAATCGATTGAAATCGAATTAAACTCTAATTATCTTATGTCATTAAAACTATTCAAACAAATCAGGATAAAAGGGAGAAGGGGCCCATTAACTGTTGACAGAGTATTACCTGAACCTCCTTTCATGTCCCAAACCATCGTGTTGCGTATTTATTTACCAAAGAAATCTATGGACAATGTGCAACTGGTTGTCTGGGTTTTGATTAAGCAGGCAGGGGGAACACTTAGCTGATAATTCATTTGTAATTAGAATCTGTCTGTTGTGACAAAGTTAATTAATCGATAAAAGAAATTTGATAGCGACACGAAATTTGAGTTAGAAAATACAAAAAAGTAATTTGAGTAATGTAATTAATTGATGTCATTATAATTGTCGAGTCAAAGAACTGTTTAAATTAAATTAAGCAAATTTAAACACACTAAGGCAGTAAATAATTGATAAATGCAAACAGTTTCAACAAATATTTTCAATTATTTGCGACGTGAAATGAACAAAAATTAAAATCTAGTTCAGATTTCATTTTGGTTTTTTGGGAAAACTAGTTAAAGTCAGTGTGTGTTCCCCCTATTCGTCCTGTTCACACCGCAATGAAATGTGACAAAATGACAACAGCAGCAGCAGAAACAGCAGCAACAACAACAACACCAGTTGCTG
The DNA here is from genome assembly GCA_018901815.1 of Zaprionus lachaisei. Taxonomy (NCBI): domain Eukaryota; kingdom Metazoa; phylum Arthropoda; class Insecta; order Diptera; family Drosophilidae; genus Zaprionus; species Zaprionus lachaisei. The sequence continues at coordinate 5,120,749 of JAEIFI010000357.1, forward strand.
CAATAATGATGTTGCTCTTGATGATGTAAGTGTCCTGCCTCCTTCCCTCCCTCTCTTTCGCTTTCGTTCTTTGCCACAAATGCGACTAGTCAGCCATGCAACATGCCACAAAATTGCAACATGCAACGACCGCCGCCGACATGAAGTGACGCATCAAATCAGTTAAAATGCATTGGACCAATAATAACACTGTCCTGCATGTGTTTAGTTCAGTAAATATATTTTTCAAAATTGAAAGAAATTCATATTTTAATTAAACGCAAGTATTCCATGCTCATTGCATTCCATTTTCACTGGAATATTTTTAATTAAACAAGAAGCATCATCAATTGGGCAAATGAAATGTTCAGAGAGTAGACCAGCTACAACTATCAAACTTGTTCAAAATATTTCTTATTATTGCACGCTAAAAATATGACTATGCCCACCTACGCCGGCAGAAACAATTGCTAGTCAGGAAGTTCATTTTCGATACATACTTTATCCAATCATTGTTCACTTCATTTTGAAGTTAATATCTCAAGTTTGTAGCACACTCGCAATATAATATAATCTCCTCACCGTGCAGATAACAACAACAATAGCAACAACAACAACTTTAGTTTGATGCACTTTGTAGTATTTAATGCATTAAATTAGATTTTTTTGGAAAAGGGTTGGTTCGTGTGTCCAACAACAACAGAGTGAGGTGGTGCACTTAGAGGCCACATCAATGTCTGCTAATTGGCAAAGCGGCGTAGTTATAGCCGTCATTGTGTAAGTGTGTGAGTGTGTTTGAGTGTGTGTGAATGAGTGTGTGTGTGTGCGTGTGTGTCGGTGAGGGAGCTATTCTGTTTTTGTGTTTTGTGTAGCATAAAACGCGGCGCATGAGGATGGTAATCAAAAGTATGTGCACTCTATGCAAACGAGGCAGCATTTTGAGCTAACCAACGACAGAAGGTCGACATGTTGGCAAAAGAGAGAGGGAGGGAGGGAGAGGGGGTGAGAGTGGCAGTCGCTGCCACAGCCGGACTCGACAACAAAGTCTGGTGGAGCGCGTGCCCGTTGAACTTTTGATGCATGGCAAGCCAAGTTGACTGAAAAGGCACCGAAAATGAAAATGAGCATGCAGTGAAAAAAGAGAAGAAGAAGGAGAGGGACACATTCATACATACATATATAAATATGCTTGGTGTGTCCTGCTGTGTGTATAGGTGTGTGTGTGTGTGCATTTTTAACCCATTTTATTTTTTCACCAGGGCTTTAAAACTTAATTTCCTGCAGGTTTTGGACTCAGCTCTGTCTGGCAACACGTCCCTCTTAATCTCAATAGTTGTTAAATGCTCTGTCTCTCTCTTTCTCTCCTACTCTCCATCTCTTTTTCTTTGGGCAGTGCGAACACAAATCATACAACCGCCAGTGGACACAACCGTATTACTCGGCCTGACCGCGACACTGCAGTGCAAGGTGTCCAGTGACCCCAGTGTGCCATATAATATCGACTGGTATCGCGAGGGTCAATCGGCGCCCATCAGCAATTCGCAGCGCATTGGCGTCCAGGCAGATGGCCAACTGGAGATACAAGCGGTACGGGCCAGCGATGTGGGTAGCTATGAGTGTGTGGTAACTTCGCCAGGTGGCAACGAGACGCGCGCCGCCCGCCTCAGTGTCATCGAGTTGCCATTCCCGCCGAGCAATGTGAAGGTTCAGCGTTTGGGTGAGCCACAGCAGCGCAGCATCAATGTATCCTGGACACCGGGCTTCGATGGCAACAGTCCAATTGCCAAATTTATTATACAGCGACGTGAGGTCTCCGAATTGGGTAAGTGTTGTCGGATTACCCCTGGCTACAACATCATCATTATTATTCTCATCATTCTCTCATGCGCATCATGGTGCGATAGACACAATACACATATACACTTTGTTGCGGATTTTAGCGTAACGTAGTTGGGTTTTTCTTATTGGTTATGGTAATGGGTTTTGATTTATCACATACACAAACACACACATAGAGAGAGAACTACATAGAGAAGAACTGCGACCATGTTGTGGCAGTTCCACTCTGTTGTTTAATTACAAAAACTGGTTAACAGCGATGCAACTGCAGAAACTGTCAGTTCAACAACAACAACAACTATCAGTTCAACAACAACAACATCACTACCACAAAGCCTTTCGTCTCTCAGAAATCATAATTTACTCCTATTGTTTATAGATGAACATCTCTCAAGGGAAAAGCAAAAAAGTTAACAATCTTTTTGATGCATTTCTTTTTGTTCTCTCTCTCTTTTTGTCTCTCTCATTTTTTATATTTATAATAAATGCGCTCCTTCGTTTCTATACTTTCCGATTGCGATGGTAAATGTGTCGTTGTTTTAAATCATCAATCCCTTGCATAATATTCACTTCATATATATTTTTAATTTCTTGTATATTTTGTTGATTTACTAATTTTTGTATTATTATTTCTATTTACTTATTTCGCACATTAACTTCATTACGTTCACTTCAACACGCTATGTACGCACATCACAAATCACCATAATACTAATGCAAATCTAACTCACATACTCACCATACACTCTTACTCACCTCACCACACTACTAATGTTACTCTAACTCACCATACCAACACACATACTTTCGCTCTCTCTCTCTCTTTCTTTCTTTGATCACACGCAATCCAACTCATACACTCTCTCTCTCTTATAACTGCCGCGATCTATCTCTCGCGCTCTTCTTCGCGCTCTCTCTCTCTCTCTCTCTCTCTCTCTCTCTCTCTCTCTCTCTCTGTCTCTCTATCTACTTCTTCTTACATTACACATTAACATAATAGAAAAATTCGTAGGTCCAGTACCCGATCCACTGCTCAATTGGGTCACCGAACTAAGCAATGTATCGGCCGATCAACGTTGGATCCTGCTTGAGAACCTTAAGGCCGCAACCGTCTATCAGTTTCGTGTGAGTGCCGTTAATCGTGTTGGCGAAGGTTCCCCCTCGGAGCCCAGTAACATTGTCGAGCTGCCCCAGGAAGGTGAGTGCTGAGGATCTGACTATGAGAACTGTCGCTACAGAAGTTGTTCGCTTCTTCGTTTATAACTTTAAATTGTCATATTTTGTTTGTTGTATTTAGTATTATTTGAAATCTGTCTACACGCTTCCCATAAGCTAGAGTATTAGAACTTTGTGTCCCTCGAAAATGTATGTGTGTAACTAACAAAAGAGGCAAAATATGTCCATATGATCACCTTAATCTCAGAGTCTATATGAGCTAGGGTTACCAAATTTGTTCACAATATGTCTTATTGCAGTACCTAAAATAAGCTTGTTAAAGAATTCGACCACGCCCCTCTCTGCCCTTGAAATTGCAAAAAAGGTGTATTGCAAGCACAGTATGGAAGCTAGAAGTGTCCTTATTGTTGTATATGATATATATATAGATATAGCCACAGAAATCTAGGTAACATAAATTGGTTAAGCTTTGGTTAGCGGGTAGAAAACAGTCGAGCACAGTCGACTGTAGCATTATTGTTTCTTAAGAGTTATGTATAAACCCCAATGCCTCTTCAGTTTATGACTCTTGTTTAGTATTTTTTTTGTTTTTTTATTTTAAAAGTTAAACTAACATAAAGTTGGCTGCATTTTGTGTTTGTTTGTTCCAATTTTTTATTTTGATCGTTGTGACGTTACATCAAATGCAGCACACAATGCTTTGTATATCGTATAGAACTAATGCTATATAACCATATGTATGTATATTGTACTTCTTATCGCTATCGTTGTCGTCAAACTGCAACTGCATCGTCTTCGCCCAATTTTGATGAATACTTAAAATGCGCGTAGCGTTTCCACTATACCGAGGTACATTAACCTAATAAAACGAAAATGATCATCGAGAAATTGCCCCCGTTCTTCTTGAGTATATGTATATGCTAACTAACTTTATTCTATATATATGTATATATATATAGCGCACCATTAGACAATTTTGTTAAAGTACCGATAATAATATGTATTCCTATTCCTCTCAGCTCCATCGGGTCCGCCAGTTGGATTCGTGGGCTCTGCTCGTTCCATGTCGGAGATAATAACACAATGGCAGCCACCGTTAGAAGAGCATCGCAATGGACAGATCCTTGGCTATATATTACGATATCGCCTGTTTGGCTATAACAATGTGCCGTGGTTGTATCAGAACATCACCAACGAGGCACAACGCAATTTCCTTATACAAGAACTGATCACTTGGAAGGATTATGTCGTGCAGATCGCAGCGTATAACAATATGGGTGTAGGTGTCTATACAGAGGGTGCCAAGATCAAGACCAAAGAGGGTATACCCGAAGCACCGCCTACGAATTTGCGTGTTGTGGCATTGAACTCGACAGCGGCACAGATCAGTTGGACACCGCCGAATCCACAGCAGATCAATGGCATCAATCAGGGCTACAAGTTGCAGGCATGGCAGCAGGTTCTCTTTGAGGGCGAGACACGTGATGTGGAGAAACGTATGATCACAGTGCCCCCGAGTCTAATCGATCCGCTGGCCGAGCAAACAGCCGTGATGAATGGCCTGGACAAGTATGCCGAGTATAATATAAGCGTGCTCTGCTTTACCGATCCCGGCGATGGTGTGGCCAGTTTGAAGGTGCCCGTGATGACCAAAGAGGATGTACCCGATGAGATAACCGCTCTGCATTTCGATGATGTCTCTGATCGATCGGTCACTGTGCTCTGGGCACCGCCTCGCCATGTCAACGGATTGCTTACAGGGTATACAGTGCGTTATCAGGTGCGAGATCAGCCCGAGACTATGAAATCGATCAATCTGACTGCAGAGGATACGCAGTTGGTGGTGAATCAACTGCAGGCCACCACTCACTATTGGTTCGAGATCTGTGCCTGGACACGCATTGGTAGCGGGGCACCCAAGACAGCAACCATACAATCGGGTGTTGAGCCAGTGTTGCCACATGCACCAACTAATCTGGCACTGTCGAACATTGAAGCCTTCTCGGTAGTGCTGCAATTTACGCCCGGGTTCGATGGCAACTCAAGCATTACCAAGTGGAAGGTTGAGGCACAAACAGCTCGAAACATGACATGGTTTACCATCTGTGAGATAAGTGATCCTGATGCAGAGACCCTCACAGTGACGGGTCTAATGCCCTTCACACAGTACCGACTACGTCTGAGTGCCACCAATGTTGTTGGCAGCTCACGACCCTCTGACGCTACCAAGGATTTCCAAACCATTCAGGCGCGACCCATGCACGCACCTTTCAATGTCACGGTGCGGGCGATGAGTGCACAACAGTTGCGTGTTCGTTGGATACCATTGCAACAGACTGAATGGTTTGGCAATCCACGTGGTTACAACATCTCATATCGTCAGCTGGAACGTTCAGGTCCCGTCAAGAGCATTCCACGTAGCGCCTTCATTGAGGATCATACGGCGAATTCGCATGTGCTCGACGGACTTGAGGAATGGACGAATTATGAGATCTTAATGCATGCTTGCAATGATGTAGGTTGCTCACGCGCCAGTAATCCCGCAGAGGAGCGCACGCGAGAGGCGACACCCAGCTACGGGCCACTAGACGTGGAAGCAAATGCTACTTCGTCGACCACCGTGGTGGTGCGATGGGGTGAAGTGCCACGGCAGCATCGCAACGGACAGATCGACGGCTTCAAAGTGTTCTATGCGGCCACCGATCGTCCCAGTGTGACGCCCGTGCTGCACAAAACCATACCAAATAATAGTTCGTTCACCACCACGTTGACCGAACTGAAGAAGTTTGTGGTATATCATGTTCAAGTCTTGGCATACACACGACTCGGTGATGGTGCCCTAAGCACTCCACCCATACGTGTTCAGACCTTCGAGGATACACCGGGTGCCCCATCGAATGTTAGTTTCCCCGATGTCACGTTCACCATGGCTCGCATCATTTGGGATGTACCCGATGATCCGAATGGAGAGATTCTGGCCTACCAAGTCACATATACCTTGAACGGCAGCGCTCAACTCAATTACAGTCGCGAGTTTCCACCTTCGGATCGTACATTCCGTGCCACAAATCTGTTGCCCGAACGTTACTACAGCTTCAGTGTGACTGCACAGACGCGACTGGGTTGGGGTAAGACTGCATCAGTGTTGGTGTACACCACCAACAATAGGGATCGTCCACAGGCGCCATCGGTGCCGCAGGTATCGCGCAGTCAGATTCAGGCACACCAGATCACTTTCAGCTGGACACCGGGACGTGATGGCTTTGCTCCGCTACGCTACTACACGGTGCAGATGCGTGAGAATGAGGGTCCCTGGCAGCCACTACCAGAGCGTGTGGATCCCTCGTTGAGCTCGTATACCGCGCTGGGTCTACGTCCGCATACCACGTACCAGTTCCGCATTCAGGCCACCAATGATTTAGGTCCCTCGGCATTCAGTCGTGAGAGTATTGTGGTGCGTACATTGCCCGCTGCACCCGCAGTGGGTGTGGGTAACCTCAAGGTGGTGCCCATTACGACCACCTCGGTGCGCGTGCACTGGAACGCTTTGGAGACAGGCATGTGGAATGGTGATGCTGCCACAGGTGGCTATCGGATTCTGTATCAACAACTCTCGGACTTTCCCACTGCATTGCAATCGACTCCCAAGACAGATGTGATGGGCATCAATGTGAATAGCGTGGTGCTGTCAGATCTACAACAGGATCGCAACTATGAGATTGTTGTGTTGCCCTTCAACTCGCAGGGACCAGGACCGGCAACACCGCCAGCTGCAGTTTATGTGGGTGAAGCGGTGCCGACTGGGGAACCACGCGCTGTGGATGCGGCACCGATTTCAAGCACTGAGGTTCGTCTACGCTGGAAGCCACCAAAGCAGAGCATGCAGAATGGTGATATTCTCGGCTATAAGATCTTCTATCTGGTCACATATTCACCGCAAGCACTCGAAGCCGGTCGCAAGTGGGAGGAGGAGATCGAGGTGGTCTCTGCCACGGCCACGTCGCATAGTCTCGTCTTTCTCGATAAATACACGGAATATCGCATTCAGTTGCTCGCCTTCAATCCCGCTGGCGATGGACCACGCTCGGCTCCTGTTACTGTGAAGACCCTACAGGGTGTGCCCAGTGCTCCCCTCAATTTGAGGTTCAGTGACATAACCATGCAGAGCCTAGAAGTAACCTGGGATGCACCGAAGTTCCTCAATGGTGAAATACTTGGCTACCTCGTGACCTACGAGACCACCGAGGAGAATGAGAGTAAGTTCGAATTGTGTTCGATCGATCGATCGTGATAATGCTCATCAATGATTTGTCTTTCTATTCCCTCCAGAGTTTAGCAAGCAGGTGAAGCAGAAGGTATCGAATACAACGCTGCGTGTGCAAAATCTAGAGGAGGAGGTCACATACACCTTCACTGTGCGTGCCCAGACCATCGACTACGGACCGGCGGTGAGTGAGAATGTCACCACGGGACCGCAGGATGGTTCCCCAGTGGCACCACGAGATCTCATCCTCAGCAAGACCATGACAAGCGTCGAGATGCACTGGATCAATGGTCCGTCGGGACGTGGTCCCATTTTGGGTTACCTAATCGAGGCCAAGAAACGCGGTAAGTTAAACTTTCAGTTTATGTAGTTTTTGTTTATTTTGGTTTTTGTTTATATAATATTTTAATTTGGTTAACTGGTTATGATACTAACTCTCTTTTCTCTCTAATCTTTGGTGAACTGTAAAAAAAAACAAAATATATTTTATATGAAAACTTTGCAAAACTATTTCCAAACTGGTTGCGTAGAAAAAGGAGAACCCTCGTTTATCTGTAAGTATTTTAGACTAGAAACTCACCACAGCAACTGTTTATTAAACTAACAATCTTATAATAGTGTAGTGTATTGCTAACTCACCATAGATGCATTCGAAACTTAGTTTCCTTTTCCATTGTTATTCCCTTTCTTTCGCACACTTTCTCAATCCACAAATTTCCTATCGATTAGCAGACGATTCACGCTGGACTAAGCTGGAGCAGAGCAAGACGGGCATCATATCGGAATATACTGTTAGTTATCACATACTTATGCCATCGACTGCGTATACATTCCGTGTGATCGCCTACAATCGCTATGGCATCTCATTCCCTGTGTACTCCAAGGACTCCATACTGACACCATCGAAACTGAATCTTGAGTATGGTTATCTGCAGCACAAACCGTTCTATAGGCAAACCTGGTTCATGGTCTCCCTGGCGGCCACTTCGATAGTCATCATTGTGATGGTCATTGCGGTGCTGTGTGTGAAGAGCAAGAGCTACAAATACAAACGTAAGTGGGGGAAACTAGGTGCTTGCGGTGGTCTTTCGCTGCACCTCAATCATTGCAGAGTGCATGCGGTGTTTGCGGTGTTGGCGGTGCACCGCATGCAGGTCTCATGCCAGAAAGGGGCAACCTGATGTAATTTTAATACTGTCTATATCTCACAGAGGAGGCGCAGAAGACACTGGAGGAATCGATGGCCATGTCGATTGATGAACGTCAGGAACTGGCACTAGAATTGTATCGCTCACGTCACGGCGTCGGCACTGGCACCCTCAATAGCGTGGGCACTCTACGCAGCGGAACATTGGGCACCCTGGGACGCAAGTCGACAAATCGTCCGCCAACTAGTGTGCAGCTTGGCAAGAGTCCACCACGTCCGTCGCCCGCCTCGGTGGCCTATCACAGTGATGAGGAGAGCCTGAAGTGCTACGACGAGAATCCCGACGATAGCAGTGTGACTGAGAAGCCATCGGAGGTAAGCAGCTCGGAGGCATCTCAGGTGAGTTGGCATCGAAAGCTGTTGAAGAAGAGCATTCATTAACAACTTCTCTTGCCTTTCTCGCAGCACTCGGAGAGCGAGAACGAGAGCGTGCGCAGTGATCCTCACTCGTTTGTCAATCATTATGCCAATGTGAATGACTCGCTGCGACAGTCGTGGAAGAAGACCAAGCCGGTGCGCAACTATTCCAGCTATACTGACTCCGAGCCGGAGGGCAGTGCAGTGATGAGCCTCAATGGTGGCCAGATTATTGTCAATAATATGGCCAGATCGAGGGCGCCACTGCCTGGATTCTCCTCATTTGTCTGACAATCAACTGAGTTCTAAAATCTAAGCAACAGTAGCAGCAACACCGTCATCCGGGAGACGTTCGTCTAAGTTCCAGAACGATACTCTCGCTCGCCCTGAGGACACCAGGCACAATCCACAACAACAACAACTAGGCACATTCAACTACAACAACAACAACATCAACATCAAGTAGAAGCTGCCAGAGACGATCTATGATTTACCTAAGTCCTCTTCTACATTTATCCCCGCCACATATCAATCACATCCAACTGACTTGTCCCACCTCCCCACCTTGGAGAATCGTAGCTGATGCTGAGGGTGCGTCTGTGCGTGCGTGCGTGCGTGCGTGTGTATGATGTGTGTTCGACTGTTGCTGGTGCGCTGCTATATGGACAATTAGTTATAGTAGTTTTATCTGTATCTTTATCCTTATCTCTATCTTTACCCTTATATGTACGTCTAACTTATAGTTTCTAGTTCGAGAGATCTGAGATTTAACCGCATTTTCTTTTTAAATGCTCCACTGACCCAGCCCATTTAATTATTAGAATTAATTTTATGATTTATTTTTTTTTTTTTGTTCGTTTAATTTATTGTGCGTCCGTTGTCTGTCACGCCCATTTAGTTTGTAACTGACATTTATCGCGAAGGAGAAGAAGAAGTAGAAGCAAAAACTTGTGATACGTAATTTTTTGCTCGGTTTTTTAATTTATAAATTGTAATTTGTAATCAGTAATTTGTAATTTTATCGTATGTATTTTCCCATGTGTTCAGCGTGTATGCATGAATATGAATATTGAGTGTCGTCGTGAATGAGAAGGATTTAACTTGATTTATAATATATAATTATGATATATATATATATATTTATGATTGACTTCCCCCACGTTTCGCACTTGCGCAATCTCATTAAATTTATAAATTATAATTGTATTTAAATTTTAAACTATTTTAAACGAAACGAGACGAAATGAAACGACAAACTCGCAAACCGAGTAAATGTTACACGACCCAAAATGAAAATGAAACAAAACAATGAAAATCTTTAAAATTTCGATGTTGATTTTGATTTTGAGTTTAGTTTCTCAATTTTGTTGTTGCCTTTGCCTTTAGTTATAAAGTTTAGGGTATTTAGGAGAAGGCAACTACAACTGATGCAATCAGTTGACACAAAAGCGATGAGAACGATGAAGAAATTGATGAAGAGATACGCAAAACAAAGATGAGCGAACGATAAACAGAACAAAACGAAACGAGAGTAGAAAAACAAGTGAAAAAATTATTGGAAATTGGAGAAATCATACACAAAATGGCATATCCAACTAAGCAAATGAAATGGTGAATGAAACGAAGAAGAAAATTAAGACGATTAATCCAGATAGTGGAAACGATGATGATTTTTTTTTTGGGGAGATGCATTTGGAGCAACCAACAACAGTGCGTGCCATAAAGCATGTGCTGTGTCTGGGTTCTTCTATGAGTGTATAAGTATAGGCCATATTAATACAAGTTCAACACAAAAACAATCGAAAACAATCGAAAATCACAAGACACGAAGAAACAGAAGATTTTTTTTGATATCCTCGCTCGAAACGATTCAAAACGAAAAGGAGAAAATGAGATGAAGATGGGAGGAGAAAGAGCAGTAAGAAGAGGAATCTAGCATTAAGAGACACAAGCTACATAGATGTATAATCCCATATATGCATGTTATAAAGAATGTTTCATGTTTCAAATAATATACGATCGATCGTATACGACAATGGGGGAATAGGCATGATATGAAAGTGCGCGCAAACTAAGCATAGATAAATCTCTATATAGATGGTACTATGTTTTAATTGTTAAACTAAAGAAAGAGAACGATAATACACAAACACATAACACATGAATCACACACAAACACACACACACACAGGAACACATTGTACATGTATGTCTAAGATACAGTTTATATATACTATTTGTGTATTTGTATATGTATGTATGGTATATCTATATAACTTAAATGACTGATTATATATTTTTCTCTTGATTAATTACTATATATACGTATATGCTAGTATATGTATATTATATATTATAAATATAGTTTTTTTTTTCGGCGCATGCAAATAAATTGGAAAAGAAAAGAATGAATAATTCAAGAAGAATAGCGAGAGAGAGAGGAGTGAAGAGCGAATGCACGCACAGACAAGCTGATTCGACTTTCTCACTTCAATTTTATTAATTATACAAATTTTTTTTCTATTATTACTTCAAAGACTCGAAGCACAAGTTCACCTAGATATCTATGTATTTGTAATTGTTAATTGGTCATCAAAAAAAAAGAAAGAAAGAATTATTCAATTGACTAAGTACCGAGCATTCTATACAGCATTTACATATGCTATAAATCTTAAGAAATCATGATGATGATTGGGAATGATACACACAGAGAGCTCGGATCGCGTTTGCAATGTCGTCATAATGTCGTGGAATGTGAGGAGATTGAGCAGAGGCGTCGCAATTAGTGGAAATCAAGCGCAGCAAGCGCCAAGTATTAGCCTATATTAATGTGTAAATGTAATTGAAGAATAATATATGAATCAATAAAAAGTGTAAAAAATCACAAAAAAAAATAACCCGTGTGTCTTTTATTGAAGAATTGAACAAATGTTGATTTTATTTTGCATGGCATACTTGCAGGCGCTCCCTTGAAAATCTAACTATGCGTCCACTAAACTTATTTGTTGTGTAACTTCTATGTTTACTATCCGTTCTCAAGCAAATTATCAGCAATCATTTGGGTTGCAATAATAATAGTGCACACAATGAATGAAAGTTCTAGCATACAAACGACGCAGCCTACGAGGGTGCAAGAGCCTTTCCAACAAATTATAAATCCTACTTTAGCTGTGCTTAATAACAAAACATATTCTCACCAAATATAGTAGCCCAAGCTGAGATATACGAACGGAAAGAAGGCTTTGACATTATTGACAAGGCTGATTTCGAATATACTGTGTATGCATACTTTGCGGGGCTGGAGATAATTCATCTGCCTGCTACATATATATAGTATTCGTACCCTAAGCTGAACGGGTAACTTTCCCAGAGATCCCTATCGAGCACATCAAAGATAGTTTCGTAGATTTTCTAATTAGTTTATTTCGTAGTTATCTCTTTTGACATTTGAAAAAAAAAATGCTTGGGGGGGAACTGCTCTCCCAGGTGGGCGTGGTTAATACTATAATGGAATTGACAGACTATGCGCCACTAGACAACACTGTTGGACTCGACAGTGGGCGTGGTGTTTGGCGGTTCGAGTGCAAGTCGGGAGTCAACAGCGACAGAGACATCAGCATCCGCATCTGCCTCGGCGGATGAGGAGGATGCCTCCGATTCGTCATCCAGCTCAGACTCTTCGCTCTCTATGTGACGCGCCTGCAGGCCAGGTGACAACTCTGTCGCCTCGACGGGTACAGGCAGTGGCACACTACTGATGGACACACTCGAGGGTCGATCGTGTTCCGTGCTAGTGGGATTGCTAGTGAGTCCCAGGTTGGACATGCCGGACAGGCTGGGCATGCTCACGGGACACATGCAGGGCACAAACTGAATGCGACTGCCGCTGGGCTTCTGCTGCTCGGACAATGCACTTGGCGGCGGTGGTTGATAGTTAAAGTAATCCGGATACGGATATTGGGGGCGTGCATTGTATAAATTGTTCACACGGCGATTGTACGTCGGATATTCCGCAGTGTTGTAGGCGCCGTAGCGCAGCGAGGAGGACGAGGCAGATGGCTCAGTCGGTGGTGGTGGCGGCGGTGTTGCTGGTGTTGTGCTGCTTGTGGTGGTTGGTGGTGTCGTTGTTGTTGTTGGCGCCGGCGTAGTTGTCGTGGTTGTAGATGTTGTTGTAGATGTGGGCGCTGGCGTTGTCCTGCTGGCTGAGCCGATGCCAAGAGAGGCGCTACTGCTGCTGCTGCTGGCAGTATCCGGTGGCGTCACCTCTGGCTTATAGCCAGGGGCATTGACATCATGTCGTCGCGCAGCTGCGTAGCTCGTCACCGCATACGGATCGAAGGGACGCTGCGAGAGCAGAGGCGTCTGTGCAGCGCCAAAGCCAAAGAGTGGCATGCCAAAGGGATCACCCCGCAGTGGTTGGTAGGTGTAGGTGCGGAAGTAGGTCAACGGGATCTGTTGCAGCACCTGGGCACGAGGTGTTTCCCTGCGGATGGGGGGGAGGTAGGAGAGGAAGAAAGTATTAAAAGTGCTGCAAGGTAAACAAGTTCAGAGGATTATTTTAAACTTACGTAGTCGCTTTGGGCCACCAGAAGGCATTGCTGGGCAGCAATAAGCTGCACAGGCTAACAATCAGCTGCAAGTGCAGAAAGAGGCAGAGAGAGAGAAAGGGCGAAGAAGAGAGAGAGAGAGTGTTAACCTTGATATAAATATATTCTTGTGAGTATATTATCATTCAGACTTGTAAGGATCTTAGCTTTCTTTAAGCCTTGTATTACAACAAATATCAACCCTGTCCCTATTTTGCTTTTCAATTCATTTGGGCCTGTAGTTCTGTATAAATTGAATATAGATATGCCTTCGATGCCAAGAAATAATGAACACGATTTCAGAGTTCAGCTCTTTATTACTTAGGCAGTTCTAAAGGAGAATTTACCAAGTCTGACTATGAAATTATTCATAGTTATTAAATCAAAATTTATTAGATTACATTTAATTTTAACACTGATACAGTTTTATCGCTTATAAATTTCTGAAAACTAATCCAATTATCGCTTGGAATATCAATCTGCTTCTGAGTTTTTATCACAATATTGATGATTATACAATATTGAATTGTTGTCATCGATTTTTGCTTTACTTTCCATATCTAATCTATTCCAAGGGATACAAAAAAAACGTTCAACATAATAATTTTCACTATTCAACTATTTAGATGAATTGGACATCCAGGACAGTCTCCAAAATGTAAATTCTTATTTAACTTAATAAATTGTTCAATATTTTTATCGTTTTATCGATATCCCTTTGTTTTCTGAGGAGCACGTACCACAATATATTGCCACATTATATTATCGACTGTGAGTTTTGTTCACTTTTCACTGAGCACTTCACTTGATCTTGATTTGGATATCCTTTTAACGTCTGCGCTAATCCTTAGCAGATGACGGGATTACGATAGTATCGTCAAAAAAGAAGCCAAAAAAAAAGAAGCCAGAAAACTATTCGCGATTGTACGCACCCGAGGGCAGCTGCATTTGTTCTAAACCCAAAAACAGTTATAAGCCGAGCTTTTATACCGTGAACTACGACTGCAGCTGACGGAGAGGGGGGATGGGGTTCAATTGTCTGCGTCGCGGTCGGCATCTGAGTCGGCGTCAGCGTCAGCGTCGGCGTCGGTGTTTGCTGCAACTGCAGCTGGCCCAGAGCGAAGTTCGTTAGACATGAAAGATGCCACGGCGCGCGCGTCTTGTTTCCCTTTGTTACATATGGGCTGGGGGCAGGGCGAGCAGGAGGAGGGGGGATAGAGCAACGCGAGAAAATTAATTGCAGGCTTGAAGAATACCCCGAAAGAGAGAGGGGGGGAGAGTGAGAGGGACAGCGCAAAATAAGTTGGGAAATCAATAATAATAATGAACGTGCGTTTAGAATAGAAAGCCACACATCATTGACAAAATGATTGAATGAATGACGCGGCACGGGGGCGGGGCCATAGCCGGGGAGTCGGAGTCAGAGTCAGAGTCGGAGCTATCGAACTATAGTATTATTTCTGTTGGTCTGTTCGGTTTTGTGTTGCTTTGTCTGGTCCGAAAAAGGGCCCGATTGGATTAGCCATAAACATTTCTGGATGACTTTTTCTTGGCTTTATTTGTATTTAAGATTCTCAGTTCGTTTAGCTTTTCCCGCTTTTCACACATTGGAAATTTGTATTTTCTTTTGAATCGGGAATTTAGGTCAGAGATCATTTCGTAGTCAGCGTGGTGTCATTCTTTTTGCACGAATCGTCTGCAGTTCTAAAAATCGAACCATCATTAAAATAACTTTTTATGGCAACTTTCGAGCCCTTCTCGGCGCACAGCCCCTGCTCTTTGTCTTCCCAAGGTATTTATTGGCATTTTTTATGGTTTCGAGAGCCGATCAATGGACCCTACTGAAGAGGAGAGTTAATACAATGGAGAGTTATAGAGGTGTTAATGGGATCGTGATACGAAAGCGAAGTCGAAGCGATCAAAACGTCATGCGATGATCATTTTCACAATGAAGAATTGGAAACACTCCTTAGAGAGAATTAGGTGAGATTAGACATGCTGAAATTGGTATTGTAGGATCTATAGATCATTATAATTGAGGTTACATTGCAAATACCTCGACTCAAATCAAATAGATATATTATATTATTATTATATATTATTATCATATACATGTATAAATATCATTATGTTACTATATATATCATATCATAGTAACATTACTAAAATTATTAATATGATATTTAATGCTCAAAGATAATATTATAAGATTCACATTTTCATTTTTTACTTCAAACAACAGTTCGTTTATTTCTAGTCTAGCAAAAAAAAAGTATCATTACAATATATAATGAAAATCATTATAGTATAATATTCTATATAAATATCATTAATAATTAATAAATTTATGAGACAATCACATAGTTAAACTTCGCTATCTGCTCGTTCCCTTTGAGTTCTGTACATACTTTGAGGTATAATAGTTACCTTGCTCCTTCTTCTGGCCCTTGTGATGGGGTCCCTTGTAGCTGCAATGAAGAACATGGCATGAAAGACCAAGAGAAAGAGAGAGAGAACAAGAAGAGGAGTAGAAAAGAGTTTCGTGAAGAACCTACCGTGAATTGAGAATGAACCAAGTCTGGCTATCGTTGGGCGCCGTGGAAGAATTCTCCGGACTTCGATCAAGCTGCAGAATATGATCCTTGGCCAACTTCTTGTGGCTGCCTGCAGGATCCTGCAGCAGTTTGCCCAGCGTGTAGACGGGAAAGGCAAAGTACTCTCGCTTCAGAGCGTACCGCGAACTCTGGCGATGCGTTGAAGGTGCCGTTGTGGTGCTGGCCTCCGTATCGCTGGGCGACTCGACACTCTCATCCACATACACAATCTGAAGGGAGGAGGAGCTGCTGCCCGTACTGACTGTTGTATGCTCTGGCTGAGCTGCTTGCTCCAACTCCTGACTGGGCATCTCCAGCTCTGTCTCGAACTCCTCCAGCTGCTCCACTTCCTCTAGCTCCTCCTCCATGCCATCCTGCACCTCATCAGATGGATCCATCAGCTGATGCCGATGATTGCCGGGTGCGGGCAGCGGAGGCGAGCTACGCAGCGCAGGCTGTCGCTGCACCACCTCCTGGGGCGAGTGGTAGGCGTTGTATTGCTTCACCTTCTTGGGATGCCTCTTGCGCTGCGTCCTCGGCAACTGCGTCTCATAGGGCGTGGCAGCGGGCAAGGGCGTGGTCAGTGCCAGTGGCACAGCAGCTGACGAGGAAGTTGCCAGATCCTCCAGCACAGCTGTCACTCCTACTGTGGGCAAGTCTGTAGATCCTACTGCTACTCCTACTGCTGTTGTTGTTGCTGTTGTGGTGGTAAGTGGCGCAGCTGTGATTGCCTCATGCGCATAGAAGGGAATCAGCGTCAGATTGAGCAGCTCTCGCTGGCCTGGCAGCCGGAAACGCTCCACAATCGGCTTGGGGCGGAACATGGGCGTCGAGGGTGGGTACAGCACCTGGCCGGGCACAGGCTCCTGCATGGGATAGCGCTGTGTGCTCAACATCGTGTTCATCAGCAGCTCCCCCCTGGAGCCGTTGTAGACAAAGATCGGGTAGCTCGAGGCGGACAGTGTGTTGTCCCCGGGTGCATTGTCGAAGATCGGCAGCGACTGCGGCTGACGGCGTCGCTGATCCGTTCTGGCCTGACGCCGAGTACCACGTTGGGGTTGAGGGTAGTGCTGGAGAAGGTGCTGCTGCTGCACATAGTGACTGGGCAGCTGCAGGCGATGCGGCAGCACAAAGCGTCGCTGTGCAGGCGGCGCCACAAGTGGAGGCCTCAACGGGCGCTCTGCATCGGGTCGCACCACAATCCTCAATGGCCTCGACTCCTCCTTAATCCTTAAAGGCCTCGACTCCTTTTGGTTGCGTGCCCGTCGCATTGTCATGGAGGCACGCGTGGTGGTGCCATAGTCGGCCTCAGGTCGATCCACACGCTGTCGCTTCATCAGCTCGTCCTCGAGTATCCACAGTGGACGCTGTGCCGCATTCAGGTAACTGTTCGTCAGGGAGAAGGGCGATCGCTCCCAGGGGCTCCATGCCCAGCTGCAGTGCAGCAGCAGCGCCAGTGTCCAACCAGTGCCGAGTGCCTCCATTCGCTCGAGGGTCGCCTAATTGACTGGAGAGCGGAGCAGCACCAAGCGGTGTCTTTATAAGCCACAAATCGCACTTGCCCCGTTGTTAGCTCTCAGTTGACAGTTGACAGTTGCCAGTTGCCAGTTCAAGAATTTGCGGTTTTGGTTGCCGGCTTGGGCAACTCGCATTTACATTCGCACTTTCGTTTGACCAACTCGTTCTCAGCGGGTCAGCGGCGGGTTCACTGGGCTGCTCCACTTACTCTGTGCGGAGCATGCAGGTGCTCCTCCACACATAACTCGCCCAACGACGCTGACCTTGTTTGCCAGCTGATCCACTTGCCAGAGCTTCACATTGCTTTGGGTCTTGCAAAGAGTCGAAAACTCTTATGGTGAAGGTGTCTATGCACCGGAATAATCCAAAAGAGCTCTGCACATTCCAACTTATTGAAGATATTGTAGTGAAGATATTTAATTCAAAAGTTTGTAAGGGAATCTTCAACATATTTCAAAGAGAACTTCAACAAGTATAAGAAGTAGAATATATGATTTGAAAGTGTATAATTCTGAACAAACAGACTATTGATGATGATAAGGAAATCATATCTGAAAGTACAGTTCCCTTTCATAGTTCTATATTCACTTGTATTCTATCTTTATGCCTTTTTCTTTGATTTTGCCAAATCAAAATTTTATCAAATTTGAATATAACATGCCTAATAGTTGCACCTTAACAAAGTTAATTTTAGAATTATGCCACGCCTGCTGCGTTGCTCTTAAATTGAAATGAAACACAAATTTGAGTGTTATTTGCAAGCTACAAGGTTTATTTGTCAGTGGACATACAGATAAAGTATGTTTATCTTACAGTCGAACATATCTAACTGTGTCAATGTAAACTCCACTTATAATATACTTATATTATAATATATTTATAATATTTATAATATAACTATTCTCTCTAGTCAACTGAATAAAATGAATTAATCTCTTCGCTTTGTTGTAATTGACAAGCTGAAGTTGGTATTCCCAATAGTTTTCTGTGCTCTGTTCCATAATTGAGGCTCTCCTGCTATCCAAGTGTGTTGCAAAGGTGTGTGTGGTGTGTGGAGATAGATAAGGTAATGAAGGTAGGGGAGGGGGGGGGGGCGGGGTGAAGGGTTGCCTCTTCACATGGACAGCTGTCAAAACTGACATTAATCAAAACACTCTAACTGATTTGCGGTTGCCGCCGCTCTCCCCGCCTGCGCTGCATTTCTGAGTTGGACGATCAAAACATAAAGTTATGATGGGAATGTGCCAGATGCCAGTTGCCAGTTCCAGTTCCAGTTCCCTTCACCCCTCCTCCTCCCTCTCTCCCCTCTTCACCTCTTTGCCAGGGAGGAAGGCAACTATGAAGCAAAGTGCTCTTCTCTGGCTTTTTGTTTAACATTTGGCGCTCTGCTTCCACTTTTTATTTTCAGTGTTTGGAAAAACAATTTGGGCAACTGACGAGTGTTTTTCAAAAGAGAGCGAGACAATGCGCGAGAGCGAGAGAGAGGAAGAGCAGAACTTGAACAAGTGGAACGGCCCCGCCAAAACGGGGTTAATAGCCTTTGACAGACAATCGGACGGCCACGGGCGGTCGTGAGTTCTCACTTTGCCAGCACAGAGAGGCAGACGTCGAGTAGAGGGAGCAGGAGAGAGAGAGAGAGAGAGAGAGAGAGAGAGAGGGAGAGAAAGAGAGAGAGGCAAGGAGAGATGGAAAATGGAATGGAAAAATGATTTATTAGCCTGTATCGCAGCTTTGATCGATCAATCGGCGCTATCTGCGGGTCCCTCTTCCGCCGGCTAATTACAAAAATAAAATCATTTTCCCAGATTACAGATTACCTGTGCCTCTGCCAGCGCGGTGCCTCCGGTATTCCCCTCTCCAGTGCGGGATTCTTCGGAGAGTTGTGTGTGAAGCCAAGAAGAATCGAATCCACTCGAATCGAATCGAATCGATAACGAAACGAAGCAAGTTTCATTCGCATTATTCTCATTCATTCATATCGATCGATTAAGTGCGATCTTTAGACGGTAATTTATGGGCATGGAGAGAAGAAGAGGGTTCTCTGTATATGGTATATACTACACGGTAACACTGTGAGATCGGTTCGCGTGACTTTACAACATAATTAGATCGCATTCTCTGGGACTGTAACTGGTCAGACGAATTCAAACTGAAAATATCCCTGCACTTTATGAGCTTTTAATGGTCCCTAATGCGTTTTAAATTCGCTCTTAGCAGACTGTTTTCTCGCAGTCTCCCACTCCCAAGAGAATCCCAAGTTGGAGATCGGTAATGCTTCGTGTAGTGCTGTAATTCCCTGTAGATATCTTAAATTCCACACATCTATCACGCACGCCAACTCGTGCCTATAATTAACAGCTAGAAATATTTGGACAGTCATAAAACACACGCACACTCGCACACACACTCGAGAAGAAAGGCATCCCAAACGATGATGGGGTCCGAGTCGGGGCCGAGGCATATCTCGGATCGGGTATTTTTGACACCAACAATTTGTTCTGTCAATTTGTTATAGAATGCATTTTATGCAAATGAAAGTTGTCCTCAATCTATCTGACAGATGCCACAGACACACACACACACACACACACAGGCACACACATACGTACATACAGCATATACTCACGTAGTATCAGTTTTTCTTCTGGTACTGATTGATGCGCCGCTTGCAGCGCGAGATGAACAATAAACAATAAACAATAAACTAATCAAGCGACGGCCGAGCAGAGCAGATACATCTGCTAGATGCAGATGCAGATGCAGATGCAGATAAAGATATAGATACAGATACGTATAGATAGAGAGATGCACTTGCATTCCGACAAATGTCAAACGATTCGTTTGTCTCCTTTCTTATCGAGGCTAATAGCTGCCTCTCTCTCTTTGTCTGTCTTTCTGTGTGAGAGAGAGGAGGTGTCAAGAGTGAAGAGACATTTCCTGCTTGAGAAATGTTCTATAGTGTTCTATAATGATGCATAGTGCAAATAGACAGAACATCTTTGCTTCCTTTGCTTTCTCTTGTTTATCGTTAGGTATTTATCGACAATCGATAGTTAAAAGCGCCAGACTAATACACCATTAAAGAGGAAAGCAGTAAAAGACATTTCCTACTTAAGAATTATATATTTTGCTCTTTCTCTCATTTGTTTCCAGCCATAGCAAGTATTAATCGATAATCGATAGTCAAGAGATAGAAAGGGGAAGCTATCTGCATATAGTACCGTACTGTACACCCTCTTTTTCAACTATAAATCGATAATCGATAGTCAATACTGTCTAACTAATCCCCCCATCAAAGAGGGAAGCTCAGTGGACTCAGTTAATTCTATCAAAATAGGAACAAATAATGTAAATAGGCAGTACATCTGTCCCTCTTACTCTTTCTTTTGTTGGCAAGTGTAAATCGATAATCGATAATCGATAGTCAGCTACCTGACTTTGTCACCTTTCGCACTTCTATTCACTTCACTCAGTTGATTCAATTAGTGACGACAAGTGTCAGTGAAAATTGTTTGTGAATCTTATCAGCTTACATATATAGATATATGTATATATATTCCCACCACTGATGACATCATAGTTTATATAATGCACCACATAATCAGACCCAGTACATCAGTAATTAACAGGGTAATCGCAGGTCAGCCCTTACTAAAATTTACTTAGGTTACTCGAGCTTTTTCAGCTGGAAATTCGTGCAAGCTTTCTTGCTAGAGAGAGGGACAGCATGCACAATTCGCAGTGAGTAAAGTGACGTCACGTTATGAGAGAAAGAGATCAAAAGCTTTTTGCGATCAGATCCAAATTGGCACTTTTTGATGAGACGCACAAGAAGAAGCTTTTCCAGCACGCGCCGTCGGCCTGAGACGACGAAAGCTCACGGCTTGCCTCCCCTCCCCCTCCCCCTTCCCCAACACCTTCCCCATCTCATTGCCACTATCCGCCCCTGGCGCCTTGGCGACGACTCCAGCCCTCGTGGCCACAGGGGAATGGGTCGTGCCTGGTCGGGTTCGTGCTCGTGTTTGGGTTCAGTGCGAATTCAGTTGTCGCGGCGCGCGGAGGTCACACGTTGTTGGGGAAGGTGCCATTCGTTCTTCTTCTCGCTCCTCTTCCTCTTCTCTTGCTCTTTATCTTTATCTTTCTCTTCCTCTTCATTTATTTGTTTTTTGTTCTTGCCTATATTCTGTGCGATTCGAGTACGAACGAATCAAGTGAGCATTGCCCCAGACATTCAAATCAAAATTATCGTTGTTTCCGACTTCTTCCTCTGTGCGTGCTCGGTTTGTTCTTGTTCTTGTTGTTGTTGTGGGTTTTGCTGCCTGAACTACGACTACGAATCAGCAGCACTTACTTAAATCGTGTGTGCTCAGATAACTAAGTCATATCATATACATATTTCGGCAGCAAATCGACCGATTCTCCGTCTCTGTCTCCACACGAACTCGAAGCCACTGTCGCAGTCACCATGAGCCACATCGCCAAAGACATTCCGCCGGGCAAGCGGGCCGCTTTTCAGGTGTTGGCGGGCGGCTCAGCTGGATTTCTGGAGGTGTGCATCATGCAGCCTCTGGACGTGGTCAAGACACGCATGCAGATACAGACACGCCCCTTTATTGCCGCAGGGGCGAACACAGCCACAGCCGCAACAGCCGAGGTAAGTTACAGTGCGTGCAACTTCAATTAGCACAGAGATCAGCTGGTGGCAGCTTTCAAGAGAGCAGAGCTTAGAGAGGCAGTAAGAGAGAGAGAGAGAGAGAGAGAGAGAAGGGCAGAGAGGGAGGGAGAGCGTGAGCTTGCGCAGTCGCGCAGCTTTGAAGTGATTCGGCTTGAGTGGTTCGCCAATTACCTTCACTAGCCATGGCCTTCTTCCCCATGGCCCCATGGACTACCAGACAAACCCCCTCTCCCCCTCTCTCTCTCTCTCCCACTGTCTCTGGGGTAATGTCATGTCAAGGTCAATTTCGAATTTAGATTGAAATTGTTTCTCTTCGCTCGAGTTGCGTGCTGCGTGTGACACACATACAGTATAAATAGAAGACCAGCAGCCAAAGAAAGAACTCACAGCTGATACAATGTCGTCTCGCTACAGCGTCTGCCATAAGTAATGTTGCTGCGGCGTCTTGTCGCCTTGTCGCCTTGTAGCCTTGTCTTATCAATGGGCAGCACTACCAAAAGAAAACATATGTACACACTCTGCTTATCAGCTGATTTACAGTTTCAGCCTCCATTAATAATAATCTTTCAATCTATAGTGAGCACTGGCAGTATGCGACAGTTCCTCTATAAAGTAATCAACCAGTTCTAGGTGCCACTGTAGCCTCGTTATCTTGGCTAGTGAAAGTTCTATGCTATGCCTAGAAGAACTGCCGTCTTTATCTTCATCTTTATCTTTATCTTATCTGAGTGGATTTTAATTTTGACTTAAGCGTTTAATGACGCCACCATAGAAGCTTTGCGAGCATTACTTGCTCAGCTGTTGCTCGGGTGTGCCCCTCTTCTTTATCTCCCTCTCCCTCTCTCTCTCTCTCCCTCTCTCTCTCTCTCTTTCTCTTTATCTTTCTGGCTCTATAAGCACACATGATATGCTACGTCTGCGATGTGCGCATTTATTTTTCGCCAGAGAATTTAACTAATTTATAGCACCTTATTAAAATAGCTGAAATGCATATTAAAGCACAGACACACACACACACATACACACCCACACGCACACGCACACACACACACGCACAACAAATGCACAGCAAATTAGTACAGTGGCCGAGATGCACGCAAATTGGAATAAGCCAAAAAGTTTCCAGACGCAAACAACAAATTTAAAAACTTGAGATAATGAAAACAAGTGGGAAAGCTACAGTCGAGTGTGTTCGACTATGGAATAGCCGCTTGCCCAACTATAGTAATTTCTTATTATCCGATCGCAACTAACCTTTCAGTAATCATATAGATAAAACAAACAAGTTCTAGGTTTGGAAATACACTTACATCTCGTTTTATTTCGATTTATGAGGGCAGAAGAAGGCCTAGTTTAATTCTAAACTAAACTTTACCTGCTTGCAGTATGAAGACACATTGTCATCAACTTTGGTAGCCCTAGTTCTTAAAGTCTCTGAGATGAAGGTGTTCATTAAGACATACAAATGTAGATACGACAATATAATATTATTTTATACTATATATTGTTTTATATATTATTTTATATATTATTTACTTTGTTGGATCAAGGATAGTTTCTTCGATTTGCACAAAGCTGCAATACCTTTCTATCATATGTATACCAGGTATAGCAACTTAAGATAGAGAAACAAATGTTAAATGTGCTGAGAAATCTTCTGGGGAATGCTTTACTTGTCTTTACTCAACTTTGCCATACTCTCATTTAACCAACAGTTGCACTACAAAGGCGTCTTTGACTGTTTCTCCAAGATGTACCGCCAAGAGGGTCTGCTGTCCTACTGGAAGGGCCTAATGCCTCCGATTCTGGCCGAGACGCCCAAGCGGGCGATCAAGTTTCTGGTATTCGAGCAGACAAAGTCTCTCTTTCAGTTTGGCTCACCCACACCGACGCCGTTGACCTACTCTCTTGCTGGCCTCACTGCGGGCACCTTGGAAGCCATTGCCGTGAATCCTTTCGAAGTGGTCAAGGTGGCACAGCAAGCAGATCGTCAAAAGATACTGAAGAGCACCTTCCACGTGGCGCGTGAGATTGTCCAGCGTGATGGATTCGGATTCCGTGGCCTGAACAAGGGCGTCACAGCGACCATGGGACGCAACGGGGTCTTCAACATGGTCTACTTTGGGTTCTATCACAGCGTCAAGAATGTAGTGCCCGAGTGCGAGGACAAGACACAAGAGTTCCTGCGCAAGGTTGCCATTGGCTTCACCGCTGGCACCTTGGCCTGCTTTGTCAACATACCCTTCGATGTGGCCAAGTCGCGCATTCAGGGACCGCAGCCGGTGGACGGTCTGATCAAGTACCGCGGCACCTTCAGCACCATTGCCACGGTATACCGCGAGGAAGGTTTCCGCGCCCTCTACAAGGGTCTGGTGCCGAAGATCATGCGTCTGGGACCCGGTGGCGCTATCATGCTGCTCGTCTTCGACTATACCTACGAGTACCTTATATTGAACCACGCATAGAGCACCCATCCTGAGCATTTAGGGCATTAACTTACTAATCTTAACACCGTTTTTTTTTTCACTATTTTGTACACTCGGCAATTGTTTGGACTTAGACATAATACAACGTTATAATACTGGCTGTATATACATGTATATATAAACGTATACTATAGCAGTTTAATAAAGAGATAGAGGCATTTTTATGAGACTTACAGAGCATGAAAATCTATGTTATCAATGGTAGAATGGCGAAAATAGAGAGAGAGCTTGCAAAGAAAGCTCGCAAAAGCTTTAAGCGTATCAGACCGTGCTATCGAAAGCTTCCGATGTTGTACTCACTCAACGAAGCTCGGACTCACTTAACGAAATCGGTTTGGCCGCTAAATGAAAATGAAAAACTGCTTGTTTCTCAAGACATCAACCCATTTGTGTGCCGGATGACATCAGGTAAGCAGTACACTGCTTGGTATGCTTGCATTTCAGTGCAAACCCAGGACACGATCCCATTTCTGTCCAAGACACGATCCCATTCGCCTTAATTAATGTATTAATTAATTTATTTAAGGGTATACTATCTTTGTGCAAGTTATGTAACAGGCAGAAGGAGGGTGCCAAACCCACAATCTCCCCAAATCAATTATTAAATGGTTAATTTTTAAACGACTTATAATAGATACAACTTTCTGACTTAGAAAAGTACTAAGCTTTTCGAATCTTTTATTGATTGATAGAGCTGGGTGTCGAAAACGGGAAATAATTCTTAATCCTTAAATAATGAATAAATATGAAGACAATAATTTCAAATATGTTCATGTGTACATATATTTTTATTTACTCGTTTTTATGTACATATCTATTGATATTTCTTTATTTCTATTTATACTCAACAGTTTTTTTTTAATTTATGAAGGAATCTAATGCAGTTTGTAGGACACCGCGTTGGTATATAGTTTTCTTATATATCTACTTATCTGCAGAAGCCTATTAGATGTTCAAAGCATGTTTCGTTAATCTTTCTTACATATTGTAAAACATGTGAGTCGTTAAAGTGGAAAAGGGATCACTGTCTGGAAGGATCTTCTTGACATCTGATAGTCTGAGGAATAGCACTGCTAGTGCCGGAATAATGTATTTATTATATACATATATAAATTAATATATTCTAAACAAAAAAGAAAGTTAAACGTTAATTTTAAGTATTTTATAATTCATTTTCTCAAACAACTTTTAGGAACTTTCATCTGAAACAATTCCAATTAGGAATGAAATAGAATAGAATTCATAAAACAACTCGGTACTCATAAAGCATGTTCTTCAAAAATAATCGCAAGTAAAAGTAGAATAGAATGTATCGTCTCTATGGTCCTTGCGATACTTCTGAGTCCTTAACTATCGGATAAGTTGGAACTACAGCAGGAGTTGGAACCAGTTAATGTCGTGCGTAGCCAGAGCTTTTATGCCATCAGCCCTGAAAGCACATAGCACCTGCTGCTGCTGTCAAAAACTCGGGCAGTCACACACACACACTTGCTTGAGAGCCACCCCTTGCGGCACAGTGCAGCCTCGTCTCGTTTCGCACTTAATATCGATTCCTGGCGAGGCGCAGGCGCAGGTCGAAGCCCTGCTTTGGCGAGTTCATCAAAGTATCGAGTCCAGTTCCGAGTCCGAGTCCGTGTTCCAACAAAGGCAACGAGTTGTGCTCGCAGTCAGCGCCTTGTGCAGTCGTTTGTGAGCGTTCGCAGCGCAAGGTTCTCTTCCAAGTTTCCTGGCGCAAACCGAACTAGAATCAAAACTGTGACTGAACAGCGCACAAGGTTGTCAACCCAAGCAAGTGAGACAGACAGACAGACGAGAGAGAGAGAGAGAGAGAGAGAGCAGCAAACAGAGAGAGCAAAAACAGCAAAAAGAGACACAGCAAGAGAGAGAGACAGTGAGCACGAGAGAAAGAGAGAGTGACAGAGCGAGAGAGAGAGAGAGAGAGAGAGCGAGAGCGAGTGTTCCTCATTTCCTTTTTTTTTTTGTGTCGGCATTAAAATTGTTGTTCCATTTTGGTTATGTTTTTTTTCGAGTGCGTGACAAAAGCAAATGAAAGAAACACCAAAGAAACAAAGTGAAAAACAAACGAAAGAAAAAGAAAAGTTAAAAATAAAGAACGAACAAACTCACACACACACACACAAGAGTTCATGTATTCCTGTGTGTGTGTGTGTGAAAGAGTTTCCAATTTTTGTGCTGCCTTCGATTGTAAATTTACAATTTTTTTTTAAGTGTCTTTTGCGCAATGAGCGAGAGTGTCAGTTAGTGTGAGAGTGTGTGTGTGTGTGGGAGAGTGAATGTGTGTGTGAATGTGTGTGGGAGAGTGTGTGTGAATGTTTTGGAATTGTGCGTGCGCAGTTGTGCCACAAACAAGCAGGAACAAGAGACAGCGCAAGAGAGAGAGAGAGAGAGAGAGAGTGCAGGAGCAAGAGCGTGCGCAAGAGTTAGACGACCCCGCACGGCCGGGTGTGGTGTGAACCTAAGCAAAGCCACAGCCGACTCTCAAGCCGAGTCCTGAAGCCGAGTCTGACTGACTCCACACGCAGCTGTTTTGCCTGAGAGAACGACGGAGAAGTCGCCAGAGAAGTCGCTGGAGAGAAGCTCGAAGAGAGAAAGGAGGAGTGGGAGAGAGAAAGGAGAGAGTTGCCTGAGATACTGCCGAGCATCGAGTATTGAGCAGAGTATCGAGTAGTGAGTAGCGAGTACGATTGCACTGGCGGCAAACGTATGTTCGCTCTCCCTCCCTCTCTCTCTCTCTCCCCCTCTCTTTCTCACTATCTCTCTTGCTCGCTCTCTGTGTGTTTGCTCGCTCGTGCAGAGCTTCTACTACGTTCTACAATCAAATACTATTACGCACACACACACGCACACACACACAGAGAGACTCGCGCTTTAGTTGCATAGTTTTGGGGGCAGCGCAAAGGAAACACGAAGAGGCAACAACAACAACAAGAACAACAACAACAGTAACAACAACAGCTCCGTTTCTAATACAATTTCTTTTCTATTATTGTTGTCGTTGTCGTTGTCGTTGTCGTCGTTGCTGCTGTTGTCGCTGGCAGTTGCAGTTGCAGTTGCAGCCGAAGCCGAAGCAGAAGCAGAAGTGAAGAAGAGAGACAAAGCCAAACAAAACAAGCTAAAAAGCTAAATCAAGTTCAACAAAAAATAACTACAAAGAAAGCAAAAACAAAGTTAAATATATATTCATAAATATATAAACAATTCAAGAGCGAGTGTGAAGCAGCAGCGCTGAAAACATGTTCGCCTCGTTGCGTCGTAAATTGTTGGGTTGCCTCTTGGCCGCCGTCTTGCTGATTATCGCGGTGAAGGTGAGTCATCCTATATCCCAAATACTAACCCTATATCTCTCTCTACATATATATATATATATATATATTTCTACTAACACACACACACTAACACACATGCACACATGCACACACGCACAGATACTTAAACGCATGTTCTTCGTAAGCAAGGTTCGCATGGCTGTGAGCGCCGCAAAGTATGCTGTGAAAACTGTGGCCAAGCACAAGCATAAGCGACTCGTTCTCGGTGCCAGCAGCAGCAGCAGCAACGTCGCACTCCCGTTAGCACTCGCGCTCGCATTCGCACACACACAGACACAACCAATACCAATGCAGGCACACACAGACACAGACACAGTCACAGACACAGACAGAGACACAGACACAGCCACAAACCACGTGAGTGTGCGCAAATATTGGCTTAATTGAAGAGTTTTTTGTGTTCTTTGTGCTTCCTTTTGTTGCCTTTTCGGTTTTGTTTTGGCTGCTGCCCCACGCAACGCACACACACGGCGCACACACAACACTTACACAACACGCACCCAACCAATTTGCATATGAAAGCAGCCATCCACCTGTGCCAGGTGGGGAAATACCGTTAACTAATGACACGATTAGTTTTTCCCGAAAAAAAAAAAACGAAGAGAGAAAGAAAAACCTTTTTTGATTTGCCGCGTGACACAGTCACCTGGATACGCTACGCTTGGTCAGCTTATCAGGCAAGGGAAGAGGGGAGAGTGGAGAATGGAGAGGGGGAGTATGGCAAGTAGGGGGTGTGGGAGTGGGTAGTGAGGAGTGGGGGGCTATTCCACTCTGATATTCAATATGCCAGCGCAGAAGCTTATGCAAATGAGATCCCGTTGCTGGTGCTGCACTTGAATAACTTGCAGCAATTTTCCTTGAGCTGCTGAAGGTGAGACAGGTCGAGACAGGTTAGAACACAACACAACACGACAGGGCATGACAGAACATGCTGCACAGTGTGCACAGTGTGCACAGTGTGGCCACATATCGTTGAGGCACTTGCAATTTAAGATGGCGAAACAAAAACCTTATCAAATTCATGCACACACACACACACACACACACTTGAAGCAGTGGGCAGTGGGCGTGGAATATGCTAAGGGTAGCTAAAGGCAGAGGGGGTGTGGAGTGGGGCAAACTAAGCTGCTTTATAAGTTGCCCCTGCTGCTGCTGCTGCTGCTGGTTGCACGTTCAGGTGCTCGGACTCTCTGCCTGGCTTTGTTTGTGTCTCTCTCTGTGTGTTTGTGTGTGTGTGTGTGTGAGTGTTTGTTGGCCTGCAATTTGTATTGCCGCTTGTCCCAACTGCCCTCCCCCTACCCCTTCCCCCTGCTGCTTAGGTGTCTCTGTGTGTGCTGCCTGATACTTTAATGCCTCCATTCATGCTGCTTGTTTGTTGTTTTTCTTGCTGTTGTTGCCAGCAATTTATAAGTGATCCGGGATGGGGGGATGGGGAGGCGGATGTGCAAGAGAGGGAGAGGGAGAGGGAGAGAGAGAGAGAGACACAGGCACAGGCACAGACGTGCCACAGGCCGTCGACTTAGTGGCAGTCACAGCCCAGTCACAGTTCATGCTGCAATGCCAGTCACAGTTCTAGGCAACTCTCAGTCGCAGTCGCAGTCACTGACCTAGTCACAATGTTAGACACAGCCTTAGTAGCTGTCATTATTATTATTATTTGATTGGGAGATCTCAACCAAGACCAACTAGATTCATTGCTGAGCTTAGAGCTCCTTTTCCAGTCCAGTTTTTGCTGGATAATGCTTAGTTCACCTTAGCTTGTCAGTTCTGAGAAGGTGCCCGCAGTACCAATCATAGTTTGAGTCCTGGTAGTGTTCCTTATCTCACTAACTGTCAGAGTCGCACTGGCAGCCTAAGATGCCGTTCACAGTGTTCTGTTAGTCATATTAACATTTGTCCCTGCATACATAAGTTGCAGTTATACTTCTAGTTTTACTCGCTGTCCCAGTTACCTTGGCTGTTCTTATAGTAGCTTTGCTTCCCTAGTAGTCTTGGTTCCTTGGTAGTCTTAGTACCTTAGTAAGCTAAACAACACAGTCGCAGTCACGCCTCTAGTGAGCCCAGGGAGAGTAGCAGTCTCTTTCCTAGTCACAGTTCTGTTTGCAGACCTGTCAAAAAAGCATTCCCCGCTACACTACCAGACGCAGTCCCTACTGTAGTTTCTCTCTAATAGTCATAGTCTTGGTAGCCGTCTTCCCTCTTCTCTTTAGCAGTCCCAGGTACCTATACCCAAGTACCTATAGCCAAGTACCTATGCCCTGCCACACTAGCAGTCTCTCTGCTAGTCACAGCGTCAGTCGCAGTTCCGCTTCTTGTGTGCACTGATAGTAGCAGTCTTTTTCTTTATTCAGACTCCTGTTCATAGGTCCGCTAGAAGCGTCTTCCTCGTTCCCACAGGGCTCTGTCCTTATCACAGTCACAGTGCAGCAGTCACGCAGTTCTGGTCTGCTTCCTGGTCACAGTTACAGTCACCTTCGTTTCTTACTCCCTGTTGATACGTGCTGCAAACTGCAACCTGCAAACTTCGCTCACTGTTTCCGTTCTCAGTTACCTCTAGACCCCTTCTCCCCCTAGACCCCTTCTCCCCCCTCTCCCACCCATGTGCAGCCCTCGCTCAGCTCGTCAGCGAACCGTCAACATTGCCGTGCACGTTATCAGCCCAACGCATCAGCGCCCGATGTTCTGTGGTCGCTGTTGTCGGTGGTTGCTTCCACTCGTCCTCCTCGTCCATCCTCGACTCTCTTTTTATTTCTCTTTCTCCATCTGCGTTCCTGTATCTGTTTCCCCCTGGCTTGCAATTCTTTGCTGCGGCATTTTGCGTATTTTTTCGTCTGTTTTTCCACACACTTCTTTTCCACTTCTCGTTGTTTTGTTTCGAAGGACTCGTCGCACGCGTGTCTGACTCATGCGCCATGCAGACGGAAAGACAAACAGGCGGAGAGACACACAGACTGAGGTACAGATGGACAGAGGGCAGAGCAGACAGACAGATTGATCGAGTGACAAAAGACAGAGGGACAGACATAGAGACAGAGGGAGAGAAGGACAGACAGAGGGAGAGACAGACATACAGAGGGACAGACGAAGAGACAGACAGACATAGGCACTGACAGACATACAGACTGAGAGACAGTGGGACAGAGAACCCAACAGATAAAAAGACAGCGAGACAGAGAGAGAGAGAGAGAGAGAGAGTCACGAACTGAGCTGAGCAGAGTGTGCCATATGTCCGAGCTGCGACCCAACAAGAGCCCAACAACCCGTCAGGCTCTGTCCTGCCCCGCAACCCATACAAAGTCTGGTCACATAGTTGAGCCCTCATGGTTGCAAGCGTGCCAAGCCAAACAGAACAGAGGCTGGGACAAGGGGCGTTTAGCTAGCTGCGCTTTGCCCATTTGATTGTCGGCCCAGCAACTATAAACGGTAGGGGGGTGGTTGTGGGGGTGTGGGTTGTAGGACTGTCAACTGGCAGCCAGCAAGTTGTCAATTCGCTGGTCGCTCAACTTTAGCTACCCCTAAGCCATGTTTACAGCAATTCAACTTAACTCAGTTATCAGCGGAGTGGAGAGAGGGGCGGAGGTGGAAGCGGGGTACTGCACATAGGGTTGCGTTTATCCAGTGGTAACCCCTGCACCCCCCACCGCCGACTCCTCCCCTTGCCTGCCTGAAGCCCATTACGAAACGGCAGCGAAGCGAAGCCAAAGCAACTTTGTGCTTTAATTCAGGGGCAACTTTGAATGGCTCAATTGAAATGCGCATTACTTTGGCGCCACTTTGGCACCACTTTGTCACCGGTCACCAGGTTCGACACAGCACACCACAATGTGGGGGGGGAATAGGGGTTTGTGGGAAGCATAACGATCATGTGTTGAAAACAAAAACAAAAGCGCAATCGATACTGTATTTTGAGTTGCCCCAACCGGAATCTCATTTGTTCTTCAGACTTCGTACATACTTTATATATACCCTACATATATCACAGCATTGATCATACATATATATCATCATTGCCACACTGTACTTACATATAAAGTACATTTATTGGAATTCCTTTGACGCAAATTATGAAGATATGTTTTATTTTCATTACATTTATAAATGGCAATATTCGATATACAAATAAATAACTAAATTATGCATTATACCCGCTAACCAAAGAGTGAGGGGTATTTCGACCTTCGGCGAAGTGCACATGTATGTATGTGACAGGCAGAAACAGGTATCTCCGATTCCATAAACAGACAATAGAGCAAAGTCCGTCTGTATGAACACTTATAGCTCAGAGACTGGTAGACTGAGGTCTCTCATATTTGGTGATAATATCTTTTATTATTGCACGCAGATAGACTTTGTCTCAAAAGTTGGCCACGCCCTCTTGGACCTTCGTAAAACACAAAGAAAAGAATTGTAAGCGCAATGTTTAAGCTAGAATGTTCTAATTTGGTTTCTATACAATTCAATAACATTCAAATGATTCCTTGAAATTTGATTGAGCTTAGATCATAAATATAGAAGTTATTTAAGAAATGTAAGCTCTGGTTAGCGGGCATATCAGAGTCGAGCACACTCGATTGCTCTACTTACGATATTCAATATATTGTGTGTGTTTATAACTATCGACACTATAAGAAATTGTATATCTAAATTATGCATTCAATACTTCAAATAAGGAACAACTTTCTCATTGCCTCATCTAATTAATTAATCGATTCATTATATAATATTATCAAAAATACTTAATGTGCAAGTGTTGGGCAGTGAACAACGATATGTGTGTAATCGATTATCGATAATATGTATTTTCAATTGACTAAACTGCACTAAACACTACACAATACACTACACAATACACTACACTATACACTACACTATACACTACACTATACACTATATACTATACACTATAATACTCTACACTATAATAATCTACACTATAATACTCTACACTATACTCTATTGCAAAACTATACAAAACTTAAATAGGGTTTGCTCTTTAACGTTGCCCTTAAGCTTATCGAGAGGAATTGAGTCAGTTCACTCACAAACACACAGACACACAGACACACAGACACACAGACACACACACACACAGACACAGATACACACACACCAACACACACACGGGCTAAAGCTCTGCCTCATCAAGTGGCGCTGTCGGCCACTAATGATGTGTTGCAGGACGCAACCCGCGCCAGAGGCTTAGTGGAAAAAGGGGGGCAGGCAGGCAGGCAGGCAGGTAGCAATGATAAAGGAGAAAGGGGAAAGGGGGAACGACGCCTAAGCGATGCCCATAAAAACTCGACTGCAGTTAATGCTTTGTGCGTGGTTGCCTGCGGATGTTGTTGCCTCCCGTTCCGCTACCCTCTCCTCTCCTCCCCTCTCTTCTCCACTCATCCCCCCCTTCCCTTCCCTTGGACGTTCGCATTCATTGCATGCACTTAGTCACTAGCCGCAATCCCTGACCACCCTCCCCCCCTGTTGGCCACCACATGAACCAATGTATGCGATGCCATCACGAATCGTTATATCCCTTCGCAGCGTCCTTTCTGTCGGCGCAATCCTTCAGCATTTGTCAGGCTTGGCAATGCCAAACAACTTGGTCAGCGTTGTCGTTTGCTGCCTCACTGACGATTGTGTGCCCCCAGATCCCTGACCCATGTGTACCACCTCTTTGGTACCCTTGCCAGTCGATAGTTCCAGTTGCACTTCTCCTTCTTCCCCTGTTGCTGTTGCTGCTCCTCGTTTGCTGTTCGTGCACATTCATTAGTTGTGGTGTCATAGCCCACACATCCATACACATACACACACACACACACACACACAGAGACACTGGCACATGCAGCACGTTACTGTGCAGTGACCCCACTTCCTTTCAATTTCCCTTCTGCCGTTGCTGAAATCCTTTTGCTGGCTCAGCTCTGCCTTCTGCCTTCGGCTTTGTTTGCCGTGTCCTTCAGCCACGTTTCGAATCCAACTCAACTCGAGTCTCTCGACTCAGTTCGAATCGACTCGTCGCACCTCCTCCTTGTCCTCCTCCTCGTCCTACTCCTCCCCCTCCCCCTCGTCCAGCCACGTTTCGTTTCGTTTCATTTCGTTTCGTTTCGTTTGGTTTCGTTTGCTTTGGATTCGTTGCGCTATTTGCCTCGCTGTGTCTCTGTCTGTCTGTTTTTTTCTACTCAACCCTCCCACCCTCCACAGTTGTTCTCGTTTTCTGCCCCGATTTTTTTCTTTTTCCAGCCTTCTTTCTGTCACTTACTTTGTGCAACTCTCGGCACGACCGGCACGGCTCGATTGCGGCTCGCTCTGGCTTTGTGGTCGTCCTTCTCCTCCTCGTTTCTGCACCTCCTCCTCATCGACGGAGTATCCCTTTATCGTATCTATCCCATATCCAGTTACAAAGCGTTTACGCTTCAATGACTTTTTCGATTATGCATTTTGCTCATTTCAACGTTGACAAAGGCGCAGACCCGCCCCCCCCCAACCGCCCCCATTCCCTGTTCCCTGTTCCTCCTCCATTTCTATCTCTGCTTCATTTTCTCTGGGTATTGCCTTTGTTTTAGGCTAATGTGGCTTCTGTTTCGCTACTGATAGCCCAAAGTCCAAGGCAAGGGCACTCAGAAAATGGTAGGCATAGTCCGGGGGGAGGAGCAGGGGCATAGAATTAAGGTTAAGTGTCGACGCTGGCAGAGCAGGTAACTGTCGAGCAGAGATATCGAACCATATTCGAGATGCATCAAAGGGGTCTGAGAGAAGAACATAAGGGGGCTAAGGTGGCTAAGGGGTTTGAGGGGGGTGTAGAGGGGGCTGGTGCACTCACTACTGCTGCTCCCCAATGTCAGGCCACGTGGGTCAACAACACTTGTCCTGCGGCGACCGCAAGGTGACGATGACGACGCTGCGGCCTAAGTAAGTGTAGGGTAGGAGGTGAGAGGAGAGTGAAGGAGAGTGAAGGAGGCAGAGGGCAGGCAGCTGGCGCTAATGTTGCTGCCTTTGCTGTGGCTGTGGCTGTGGCTGCTGGCGATGCTAATGATGAGCATGAAGATGAAGATAATTCTCGCGAATGACTCACACAATTGCGCCAATGAAGCAGAAGCAATGGTGAAATTAAGCGCAGGCCAAAGGTGCCGAATGTGTGTGAGAGAGAGAGAGAGAGAGGGAGAAGGGGCAGAGATTGAGAGAGAGAAAGCAGCATGAAACATAAAATAAAAGGCATAAAGAGGAAATCGGCTTCGTTGATCCAGGACCAAAAACGTTACCCCCCCCCAACATAGACAGACATACGGATAGACACACACACACACACACACAGATAGACATAGACACACTCACAAACCCAGGGATAGACACACATACACATACAGAGACAGCAAGGCACACAGTTAGCCCGTTGAGCGTTTGAAGTGTCGAACGGCAAATAACAAGTAAGAAAGCTAAATTTCTTATGTGCTCGACTGTGACATACCCTATGCCCGGAGGCATCACCTGTTCGGCCACTTACACTATATCCAAAACGCCTTCAATGTAGCCTGTTCAAAGACAAACAAATATTTAAAACACATTTCAATGTTTATAACTATTGCACACAACGAAAACAGAACAATCTACCTTTAAAACTAAGCTTGCAATGCAATGTTTATCGATTTAAGTAGGCGCAAAGGGGCGTGGCTAGATTCGAAGACGTGCTTATTGCTCATGCAGCCACAAGAAAAATTGTCACCAACTTTGGCAGCCCTAGCTGCTCTAGTCTCTGAGATATAAGTGTTCATACGGACATCGAACCTGCTACATTGTGTGTATTGGGTATAAAAAAGGGGTGCACGAAACTCCGCGGCGCGAATTTAACTAATGCGCGCTTGTGGGCCTTGAAAGGGGTGGCCGATAGGGGAGGGGGGCGAATGGTAGGCGAAGCCATTACAAGGCCGCGGACTCAGCGCTGAAGTTGCAAATAAAAGTTTGCCCGATTCGCTCGTCTAGTTTGTTTGTGTTGCACGTCCGTGTGGCACGGGAATATCTGGATAAGGTGTGTGTGTGTGTGTGTGTGTCTTGTAATAGGAATAACGAATAAGGAATAGGGAATAAGCTGCACGAGCCTGGGCTTCAAAGGAATAGCTCGAGGAGAAGCTGCCAAATCGAAGCTCGTAGACGAAGAAGGAGAAGGAGACGGGGGCAGCGACAACGTGCCAAACTGAAATTGTGGCAGGTGCTTGAATTTGGCATTTTGTTGACTGAGCCTGAACGACTTTTCTTGTTGTGTCTTTCTTCTCTCTCCTCTCTTTCCCTTCCTCTCTCTCTCTGTCTCTGTTTCTCCCCCTGCCCAGCCGCATGCATTATTTGTTCGAGTGGTTTGCAGTAGGTGCGCCCTGTGAACGGAAAGCGATTTCGAGTGGAAGAAGTGAGAGAGATACAGCTAGAAGAGGAGGGAGATAGAGGGGGGATAGTGGTACGTCTGTGTGGCACATTCAGTAGTTCGTCGCTGATTTCATTTGAGTTGCCTGGCACTTTTCAATCAGCTCACACGAGTCACGTCGCCAGAAGAGAAATGGAGACGGGAAACGGGAAAGAAAGACGGAGACAAAGGCAGAGGGAGAGAGCCAGAGGGGCAGAGGGGCAGAGGCAGAGGGACACAGTCTGAGGCAGCTGAAGTGGAGCAGAAGGAGTCATCGTCGTCGTCGAAGACAATCCGTTGCATACGTTGAGAATGAAGCTCGTCTTGACTTTTCCAGGCGAATTGTTTTGCTGAAGCTTTTCACTCAGTAAGATTGGCAAACGGAGCAAGTGCGGGGCGAATGGCAAACTGGTGACTGGCTGACTGTGTGACTTGGTGACTCCAGTGAATGGCAACTGGCAACTGGCAACTGGCAACTGGCAACTGGCAACGGGCAACTGTCGTTCGATGACTGGCGAATGGAGAATGGCATCATTATCGATGGTGTCATTAGCAATGAGTGGAGTGGAGTGGAGTCTGTTGAAGTGCTGGCGAGGCACTATGCCACTATGGCACTTTGTGCGGCTCACCGATAAATAACGGGATAGATAAATGGCAGCAGCATCAGGCACAGGTTGGCAGGCAGGCAGCAGAGTCACAGTCGCAGCCATAGCCCCATCTGGCAGTTGAATAAATGAATGAATGAATGAATGAATGAATGAATAAATGAATGAGGAATTAGCCTTCTGCATACAGATGTGGCTCACTTGCAGTAGTGGCCCGTTCTGATAAATGCTCGCATAATTCGCCATTTAGCAAACACATTATTGAGGTTATGTTTGGGGCCACACACACTCAGTGTGCTCAGCTGATATTGAACTGTGCTCTGGCTTAAGCCTTATTGGACTGTGATACAGCATAGAGCAAAGAGGAGTCCTCCCAGAGGATTCTTTACAGATCATTGAGGTTATGTTTACTGCTTGTGAGGTTATGTTGCTCTTCATGTGGCAGCTCTGTGTGTGCTAACTTCACATCTTTGTGCTCACCTCACCTACTACATAAGGAATAAAACGTTTGACGGAGTAAAGCTCTACAAATTGAGGTAATACTTTCTCTGCTTGTCATCTGGCAACAATGTGTAGATCACACTTTTATCGGTTATATACATATTTACTTAAGCGTAGCTCTTTAAATTGAGGTTATATCTGCTCTGTTTGTCATCTGGCAACACTGTGCACACTGCACCTTCAACTGATGCCTTACAGAATGTGTACAGTGTGTCAAATTGTAAGGTTGCCAGAGTAAATCACATCAAATTAAGATTATGCCTGATCTTCTGATGATCTGGCAACTCTAAGTAGATCATACTGTCATCGGGTGTACTATAAACTATAAACTACGTACAGATCCACCAAGAGTACAGCAATACCTTACGTTAGCCTAGGGTTGCCACCTCCACTTCCTGCTGGCGTTGCCAGCTTGTTGCTAATTCATCACCAGCCCCGAAAGTCGGTGTAGAAAAGTATTTCGATAATTTATTCTTACCTTGTGTCGGAAAATGCGGGAAATCATTCTCAATCTGGTGGCGTGTAATGTGCGACGATTGCACACCGATTTGGGACTTGGCAGGCAAGCCTGGCACAGCAATTCCCACTCAGGTTGTCTGACAAGTCGTTGCCAGGACCCTCTCAGGACCCTCCTCCTCTCCCTGGTATGCCGTAAAATGGCTCGCTTAAATGCAAATAATCAAATTTCGAGTAGCTACACAAAGCGGGCAAATAAGTTGCTAATTACGTGACCCAATTAATTCTAAACACACCCGAACACTCACCCACACACACACAGATACAAAACCTGAGTGAAATAGAAATAATTTTCGTTGGCTTTTAAAATTTTTGCCTTCACGTTGATAACCAAAATGTTTATTTGAAATGTGCGCCAGGAAATACATTTCGTACTCCCCTCTCCCCCGCACTCCCTTCTTTCATCACCCCTTTCTCCCCTCCCTTTGCCTGGCTGTCCAGCAAGCGCAACAACTTTTTATTTAGCTGGCGTTTTTGTGCGGCACGGAAAATCCAATTTTATTTGCATTTTCATTAACAGCAAATAATAAAACGGAAATATGATTTTTATGCCATTCCCTTCCCTCTTCCCCCTCAAAGGGGGGTTCAAATGGGGCTGCCAGTGGAGCTGTTAACGCAGCAGCTGCTCTGCCGACGAAGGCACCCCAAGCGCAGCTCTTTCGCTCCCGGCCAGGGCCATTCTGCCAGTGCCACGCCCAGTGCAACGCCCACTTCCAGGCCATTACAACGTGCATTTCCGTTTTAAGCCATTTTCATACCCGTTGCTCCAGGCGTGTAAGGCTGTTCTGTGTTTGTAGCATGTAGAAGAAGGCATAATTACGTCATTCTGTCCGTATGAACACCTTCATCTGGAAGACTATAACAGCTAGGGCTATCGAACTTGGTGACAATGTGTCTTATTGTTGCACGCAAGTAAAGATGGCTATAAATGTTGGATAAGCTTATAATAGTCAGAAGGAGGAGCTTTTGTCTGTATGAACGTCTATATATCGAAGTCTATAAGAGCTAAGGCTACCAGATTTGGCGACAGTATTTCCTATTACTGCACGCAGTTAAAGCTTATTCCATAATTTGACCACGCTCCCTTGCGCATCTGCAAGTGGAAAAGAAAGCTAGTTGCAAATGTAATTTTAAAGCTAGTAGGTTCCATTTTGTTAG
Source organism: Zaprionus lachaisei (assembly GCA_018901815.1). Classification (NCBI taxonomy): domain Eukaryota; kingdom Metazoa; phylum Arthropoda; class Insecta; order Diptera; family Drosophilidae; genus Zaprionus; species Zaprionus lachaisei. Next base: position 5,159,943 of record JAEIFI010000357.1, read on the forward strand.
CGGGTGTCTCACAGTCAAGCACAGCCGCAAGTAACCTCCTTGCTTGTTTTTTGGGCTTTGCATTGCAACTGCTTTTGTTGTTTTTGGGTGATTATAAGCAATTTGTGTTATAAAATCGCAATATTGCATTTTTGGACTTGGTTGCTGGTTGCTGGTGGCTGCTGCTGCTGCTGCTGTTTGCCACTCCCCCCTACTAAGCCCGCCCACTTCCATTTCCCATTTTGTATTTTGCATTTTGCGTTCATTTTCCACTTTTTGCCTTCTCTCTCTCTCGTTTGGCTTATTTTTCAATTGGCATAGTTTTCGCTTCCTTGGCTATGGCCCACCCCCTTCTTCCTCCTCTACCCCTCTCCCACTTTAGCCATTTTGACCCCACACTGCCACACCCCCATTTTCGCCTTATTTCGCTTTCATCTCCGCCCGAGATCGACATCAGACCGAAATGCTCGTAATGAAGCTGAGTTAAGTAAATTCTCATTAAAGCGAAGCCTGGCAACTCTGCTTCGCTGTCGCTGGCTGACGCGGTAACCCTGCCTGGGATCCCGTTGCCTGCTCCAGCAGCTGTCCTGCTGGCGGCTGCTTTCAATTTGCCTCCACTTGCCAGCGGACAATGCAGTCGAGAAATCAAAGGCCAATCCCGATTCCAACTTCAGTTTGACACTTTAATGCGAGTGGGGTCGCATCCTTCTCCCTCTCTTGGCTCTTCTTCTCTCCGGCTGTTTGGCCTGTATTCCCCAAATCCCATTTGGCTATCAGCATGCAGGGGGGGCAGGAGGCGGAGCACGAGGAGGAGGCAGGAGACTGTGGGAGGCGCAGCCTGCGGGGCGTGCGTGCAGAGAGAACCATTTGAGGGTCATAAAAGTGGGCAATGCACAGCATGTGTCGCCCAGTCTGTCTGTGTGTGTTTGTATATGTGTGTGTGTATGCTTGTGTGTGTATGCATCGTGTGTGTGTGTGTGTGTGTACTGGGTAGTCTCAAGTGAAGCGCAATATTTGTGACATAAAATTTGCTATTAAATTAAATTTTATTTGCACATTCATTCAAAATACTCGCACACACGACAGAAAATATGCTGGGCAAAAGAGGGGAAGGGGGCAGAGCGGAAAAGCTGGAAAATGGCAAAAAATTCGAGTGTAGAGTGGGGGAAGGGGGGAAGTGGATGTATCAGAGGCGAACTGTGAGTGTGTGTGTGTGCTACAAAAATTGACTTGATGTCAAGTTTTATGACCGCGTTTGCAGATAATGAAATTTATATAGACAGATAGACATTGAAGGAAGGCGGAAGAAAGGAAGGGGGAAGGATAAAAAAGAAAGAGAGAGAGAGAGAGAGAGCCACACAGACTGATAGATAGATAGAAAAATAGGCAGCACAAGCCAGAGCAAGGGAAATAGATAAACAGACAGACAGAGAAATGGATAGACAGAAAGACAACCTTATAGATAGATAGGCAGACAAACAGATTAAGAGACCATGAAAAAGAGAGAGAAGTATAGAAAGAAAGGGAGGCATATAGATACATAGAGGCAGGCAAAGAGCAAAGCAGTGAGAGGGGCAGCAACATGAATTAGACTCGGGCTCAAATTGAAAATCGATTATGGCCAAAATAATCGAAATAAAAAGCATATAAAATTCAATTGCGTTAAGCAAGATGAAGATTAAAGCAGATTAAAAGATAATTGAACAGCTCCGAAATGAAACACAACAGTTTCATTAGGTCGTTCTAGACAAATTGCAAATGAATCAATTATGAAATGCTGTGAACAGTAGAAGAGACTGAGGAGGGAATGCGCTAACAACAACTCAGCATCAGTATCTCAGTTGTGTCTCTATCAGATGGCCGTTATCACTCAACCTTATCTACCTTATCAGTCATATCTTAGTCATATTTTAGATCTTTCTCATATCTTTCTCATATCTTAATCAAATCTTAGTCATATCTCAGTCGTATCTGATTTATATCTACCCCTTTCTATCTCTGCAGACTCTCTCTAGTAAGTGAAGCTGGCATAGCTCACTTGTTTTGATTACACTGCACAGGGTATTCAATGGAAATGAAGAAAAAAAGCGTTGTCACTGTCTCATTCCCAACATTTTCGTCATAACTCAGTCCTATCTCAGTCATATCTCTGTCTCAGTATCTCAGTCATATCTCAGTCCCAGCTCAGTCTAATCTCAGTCCCTTCTCACTCAAATATATCTCTGTGTATGCCGTAATTTGTCTCTGCAGACACTCTGCAGCTAGTATAACTAGCATACCCTACTTGTACTGCCTTACAGGGTATACAAAGTGAATGTGTTGAATGCATGAATGGGGGCAACTTCTGGCACTGCGCTTGCAACACTTGTCGACGAAGAATCTGGCAGTCTTGTCCCTCCTCCCTCTTCTCCCCTGCCACTCTCACGGCCACAAGGCTAATTTGCTTTTGACTGATTTAGACGGTGCAGGGCATGCACGAGCAGCCGCAGAAGCAGCTTCTGAGTGTGTGTGGCAAAGGGAGAGCAGAGAGAAAGAACTCGAAAAAAGAAGCTGAAAAACGAGTAAAGAAAGAAACTAAAAGAGATTTTCAAGCTTAGCTGGGAGAGTGTGTGTGTGTGTGTGTGTATGTGTGTGCATGCGAGTGTTGCCTGTGGCATTTGCAGTGTCGCATATCGCCAGTTCGCTTGTGGCATATGCGCCGAGTAACTTGCCTCGTATACTTCGCCCTCCCTACCTGCCCCTCCTGTCTCCAGCGTCGTTTTCTTGTTGGCTTTGCGGCTTGGCGCGCGTTTGGCTGACACGTAACCAGGCACGTCCAAAACGAGCCAACGCACATTGTTGTCCTTCTGCGTCGCAGTCAGCGTCGCAGTCGCAGTCGCAGTCGACGTTGTCGTTTGCCTCGTTCGCTGGCGTCGCACTTAATAAAATAATGTTGTATGCGCTGCGGCGCATAATGCCTGCGAGTGTGTGTGTGTGTGTGCGAGTGTGCGTGATTGTTAGCTTGGTGTCAACTGTAATTGTATTTGCTGGCATGTCGCACACAGGCCAAGGGGGGGGGGCAGAGAGGAGCAGGGGCAGAGTGTGGCACACACACTCGATGGTGCTGCGCCCATTATTGTTGCTGCTTGCTGCATGCAAGTGAGCTTGGCCGCGTGGGCGTCTCTATTAAACTCTGCTGCTTGCGGCAGCTGTGGCGAAAAGTTAATGTCCATGCAGCACAGACCCACCCCCCCCCCACTGCCCACAGCTCCCCCCTCTTCCTTCTCTATACACTCCACATCTTCATACTCTGCCAAGACGCGCCGCTCTCTGCAAATCCCCCTGGCCCCATTTACCCAATCCCAGGTCCACCCTCTATTCTAATTCTCTCAGCTATTGCCTGTGCATGTGTGTGTGTATGCATGTGAGTGTTGTGGTTATGTGCGTGTGTGACTGGCGCTGCTGCCTTTGTCACTTGGGTTCTATTAGGCACAAGTACACAGCGCGTCACACACACGCACTTACACATACGCACAAACACATAGAAACACTCACGCATATACAGCAGGCAACATTATCGTTTAAATATTTCAAGTGCGGTACAGACACAACAACAACAATGAGCACGAGAGAATGAGAAGGAGAACGAGAACAACGTCGACAATATCGTCATGTCTCGGCATGCGGCATGCGGCATGCGACATGGGGCATGCAGCAAGGCACATTATGTGCCACTTGTATGCGACAATGGACAGCAGGAGATCCCCTCCCCCTATACTCCCTTTTCCATCCACTTCCTTGCAACCCCAAGACAAATTGTAAGTAGTGCGTACTACTGGCGCCCTCTAGCGTACAACAGCAGCCAGCAGGCAAAGGTTGGAGGAAGGCATAGGAGAAGGGAGCGAGTGGGGCAACTGATGTAGGTGCCACTGATATGGGGCATCATAAAAGTCAATTGGCATTTGAGCTCTGATTTGTGCGCTCGATTGATTAATGCGACGCGTCGCTATCAACATCCTACCGTCTGCCTGTGTGCGCATTATCGATAAGTAGCTATCGATAGCAAGTGCCACACCGTTCAGAAAAGGTGAATAATATATACAGATTACTTTTATGTTAGCCAAGCAGAGCTAGAGCAGGGAAATCTACTTAAAAGTCGATTTGATTTTCATTAAAAATTATACAATTCTATATTATTGTGTCTGGTATGAGCGCGTGGATCTCAGAGACTTTAAGAGCTAGCGTTATCAAATTTGGTATGAATATGTTTCATTACTGCAGTTAACTTCCCATTTGCATTAGTAAATTACAAAAAACTAAGTTGAAAGTGTAATTTAAAACAGAGAATGTTCATTACTGGTGTGTATAATAATTATAACCATCTTAATGATTTCTGTTTATGATTGGATAATAAACATGAAAGTTATTTAAGAAACTATTTAAGATGTCGCACATTTAGTAGCTTTATGACTTGTTTGTCTTTGAGCACGGAGTGCTTGTATTTCTCTCAGTGCATGCCATCGAATTGCTCAATATCAACAAGCCTGGTAACTTCTTGGCCACTTTCGGGGCACTTGAGAACTAGTCGGGCGTTAAATTTGATGACATTCAACATTTGCCCAAACGCACACATAGGAAACTTACACGCTCTTCCCTCTCTTTTTCTCCCTCTCTTCCTCTCTCCCTCTCTCTTGCAGAGTTTCATTTTATTATTATTAAATGTTGTTGTGCCCCGCATTATAGTCGAACGTGTCGTATGGGCAGCCAAGCAGCAAACAAGTTCTGTCCTGTCCTGTCCTGTCCCGACCTGCCAGGGTCGACACCCAGAGACACCTACACTCGCACACACACTCACGCACACCTATACAGGCATCCAAGGGGCGCGCGCAGCATCATACATTTACTAAAATCGAAAGCCTCTCGAGGGACTCGACAGCCAGGCACTGTGTGAGGGAGGAAGGGGAGGCGTGGCGGGGGCCCAGGCTGGGGTTCGTTTCCATTCAATTTCTTTGTAGGTTCTGTGTCGTGTGTGTTTTTAGAAACCACTCGAAAACTGATCAAATCAAAGACTGCACCCACTTCTACACCCACTGCCACTAGGCGACCTTCCTCAAACGGGGCGTGCCCACTGTGCACACACACACACGCATACTGTGAAAAATGTGTGGCGCTGACGTATTGGCAAATAAATAAAGCGCCAAAAATAAAATACTTTTGCGAATATAGGCAAAAAAGCGAGAGAACAACAGCAGCAGCAGCGATGGCAGCGACAGCAAATAAATTTGGGTTTTTTGGACAGCGCTCGAAAGCAGGCTACAATTTTGTGTTTTTAGCCCAGCGCTCGAAAGTATGCTACAATTTTGTTTATGCCTCGCTGAATGCTGCCTCCCTGAGTGTGTATGTGCGTGTGTGTGCTGAGTGCGGGTATGATTTTTAACGTAAATAAAGCGCTATTGATATTGAGTGTGTGTGTGTGAGGGTAGCCGAGAGCGCTGTCATATTACGAGCCGAGGCCCGAAGGCATAAAAAGTGTTTTTTATCGACAGCCTGACAACCCTTTGGGCAACCCACTCACCCACGCTGACACACACACAGACAGACTTACAGAGTGACTGTGTTGGGGTCGGTAGCCGCTTTAGTTTTCCCTCTCACATAAACACACACACACACACACATACACACAGAGAGAGAGAGCACACTCAATGCTCTCGCATCGTGATTGAGTGTCGACTGCATCTGTTGTGATTTTGCGGTTGACAGTTAACTTAATTTGTTTGCCAAAAGAAATAAACGAGTGTGTGTGCGAGAGAGTCTGCATGTGTGTGTGTGTAAGTCTGTAAAGGGAATTGCCGAGTACTTATTGGCAATCCTTTTTAATACCAATCTCAATGATACGGAAAATTAAGTGGTTAACACTCGTCGACTGGTCCGTTTAACTGGCTAACCCACACACAAAGAGAGGGAGGGAGAGGCAGGGAGAGGGGGGGGAGAGTGTGTGAGTGGGAGATATGTGCTGCCTCCACATGCTTTGTGGCAACTGTACCGCACTCAATAAGCCTCAGTGATGCGAAAGCTCAATTGATTTCAACTGGTTATCGATTTTTTAGTACATGTGTGTGTACTTATCGATAAATTATTCAATTACTACAAACGGTCAGGGACGCTACTGGCCACGCCCACCGCCCCCCTTTCCGCCCACTGCTGGCATGCGAGCTGAAAGAATGCTTTGAATAAATAAAGAATTCGAGCTCGACCTGAAATTGACTTTTAATTGAAATCACAAATGCGAATGCGAACAAAGCATTCCACATTTGCTATAAATTTGCTATAAATTGCCATAAATTGCACGTTGCGACAATTTCCAGTTTGCGATAATTGTGTCTGTGCGTGTGTGTGTGTAAGCTGAATCTGCATAAAGCACTTTTAATTATTGCGTTGCCTAAACTCAGTCTCTCTCTCCCTCTCTCTGCCTGTCGCTCCGCCTCCCCCCTTCTCTTTTTCTCCCTCTGTTTCGATTTGAATTCACCTGCTCCAGGCTTGGCTTAAATTCTTTGCCAAGAATTTGTTGGGAAAAAAGGAATGCGAATTCGACAAAAGTTTCATAATAAACACAGCAACAATTTTCCAAACAATTTTGCGCCACTGTGCCGCACACGCACACTGTGACAAGGCAAGCAAGTTCCACGCTCCAGTGAGCTCTACCTTAACTATAGACTCCGTTAGCTCCCATCTTTCTCTCTGTGTGTGTGTGTGTGTGTGTTGGCAAAATGTTTATGTCGACGTCTTTTTAATTTAAATTTTGCCTTGCTTCGTTTCTCTTTCGCCATTTTGTTTGCCCTGCGCCTTCTGTTTAGTTTTATTCGCCCATTTGCATTTGACTTGTTTTCCCTTTACCTTCACCCCGCCCCCTCTCTACCCTTCCCTCTCTAATTCTATTTGCCTGACCTTTTTGAGGAAATTACAAAGCAGAAATAATTTTTGGGGCCAGCAAAAATATTTCTCATGTTTATTGTGAACGCTTCTTCGAACGACGGCAGAAGTGAATTGTGAGGGAAATGTGTGCCACAACAACAACAGCAAGAGAGAATGAGAGAGAGAGAGAGAGAGAGAGAGAGAGAGAGAGAGAGAGGAAGAAGGAGAGGAGGAAGAGGGACAAAAGGCCAAGCGATTGCGATGCGCATACGGAAACGGGATTTCCCGCTTTTAGTTTATGATCTCCTTCTTTTCTTTCGGACTCTTTCTTTCTTTCCTCGATAGTATAGTGGTTAGTATATCCATCTGTCTTCTTCTTCAACTTCGACTCGTGCCATAATTGAAATGATTTTATGGGGCAGGAAGGTAGGGAAGAGAAAGAGGTGTAAAGGGGGAGGCAGGGCAGAAGGGAGTGCAGTACAAACCTTTGACTCAGCGTCGTCTCTTTTCAGGGTGGCGGTGGGGGCGCAAATCAATGCAAGAAATGTGAATGCAAATGAATGTCCTTGCGAGTGTGGAGCACACTCACACTCACACACACACATACACATACTTGAGTGTCTGTGTGTGTGTATACCCAGCTCGACTACTGTGGCGCAGCACAACTTTCTCAAGAGTTGCTAATGCCAGCGCTTTATCTGTGCCTGCTTATGAGACTCCAGGGGCTTCGCAGTGTCTACCTACCTCCCTCTCTCTCTCTTTTATTCTCTCTGCCTCCCTCTCACTTGGCCTTGTTGTGAAATACATTTTAGGCTGCCTTGCCTTGCCTTGCCGTGTGGCAGGCGGCGCGGCATGTGGTGGATTTTCTCTCTTCGAGTTACCGTTTCCCACCGTTTTTGTGGTAGCTTTGCCGCCGGCAAATTTCACCACACGCCACACTATGCCACATCAGCCAAGCAGGTGACCAGCTCAACGCACAGCTACCCCCCAAGTCAGCTTCAGGCACTCTATCAGCCCCCCCTCTGCCATCAACCTCTTTCACTTGCTGCTCTCGTCTATTTTACACAAATTATTTCGAATTTATTTCGGGTTACCTGTCCGCCCTGTCACCTACGGACTTGCCACACTCCCTCCCCAAAGCTCTTTCCCCCTGGCTCAGCACTCTCTCTCTCTCTCTCTCTCTCTTGGACCTCCCAGGGCTGCCTGTGAAATATTTCGTAGTATACTTTTCTGCTGTAATACAAAAAACCAATTTCAACCATTCATTCAAGGCGCTGCGGGATTTCACTGCTGTTGCTGTTGTTGTTGTTGCTGTTGCTTTTCTAGCATTTTCCGTTAGCTGGAAAATTTGTGTGGCGCTTTGTTGTTTTGTTGTTACTTTAGCTGTGGCTGCAACGTGCGTTGCTGCTGTTGCTGCTGCTGCTGCTGTTGTTGCCTCAGGCATTCAACGCTGACAGTTACGTGGCGCTTTTGCATAGCGACGACAGCGCCACACACAACACAGACACACACACACACACACACACACACACACACACACACGCATACACAACACTCTCACACACGCACCCCCAGAGCAGCCCAGAGCGAGAGCAACCCTCCAGTTTTGGGTTATTGTGTAACTGCCTCGCTGCCTTGGCGCTCTCCTTGTTGTTGTTACTGTTGTTGCTGCTGCGTGGCTTGTGGCAGCGCAGGCTCCTGTTGTTGTTGCTGCTGTGTTGCTGTTGTTGTTTATTTTAAATACGCTTCAAATTTACTTTTATACGCTTTTAATTTGTGCGCACTTTGCTGCTGCTGCTGCTGCCACAGCTCGCTGAGTTGTTGTAGCTGTGGCTGCTGCTGCTGTTGTTGTTGTTGCCTCTGCTTGTTGTTGTTGCTGTCGTAATAAATGGAGCAGCAAACCGTTCAATGCGTTGCTGCTCCTGCTCCTCTTCATCATCCTTCTCCCTTTGCCATTTCCGCTGTCTTAATTAGAAAATTGACGCTCAAATTTTTAGCCATTTTTCGGCTAAATATAGGACACAGCTTCAGGCTAAATTTGTTGAGCGGATACAGCTGAAATTGGAGTGTGAGCTGCTGTAACTAGTCGAGGGCTCTAAAAGGGTTCTCTGCCATGTTTACACACACTCGCACACACTCACACACCTGTTTGACAACTTGTTTTGTTCGCTTGGGTCAAGCGGCTGTCGCTGCCAGACAAATGCGATGTCGCAAAGTTGTTGAACTCGCTCAATAGAACCAGCAACAGCAGCAACACACACAGCAGCAACAACAACAGCAGCAACACACACAACAGCAACATCAACATCAGCAACAGCAGCACACTCAAACAGCGAGCGAACATGGTATATATCGATTTTATATTATTGACTCGAAAATTTGCGCCTTGAAATATGCAATGGAATAGTGAAAAATGCGAGAACTGCGAATGGGCTCGCAAGGGGGCACTGTACAGTGGGCGGGGCGAAGTGTCAGCTTGCTTGCTGGCACAACAAAGCAGATAAGAGTCATAAACACACACACAGACACACACACACAGAGAGAGAGAGAGACACAAACACAGACACAGACAGAGACAGAGACAGAACTTCGGGGCAGCGCTTTGGGGTTTTTCTTAACGCGCCCGCAGGGAAGCAAAGCTGCTGTAAGAAGAGAGGGGAGGAGAAAGGCGAAACTAACGATTATGATGATGACGACAAAGGCAGCAGCAGCAGCAGCAGTTGCAGAAGCCACGACAACAACAACAACAACAGGAACAACAAGAACAGCAACAGCAACAATAGGAAAACGAGCAACGTCAGTGGCAAAAATGCCAAAATAAATGACACTGCGACAAAGTAAACTTCCTTTTGCCCGCCCACTTACGCCCACAGCAGCAGTAGCAACAGCAACATGCCACACGCCTCCTCCCCTTCCTTGAAATGAGCAGCAGCAGAAATAAAAAGCAAAAACAGCAGCAGCAAAGAAAGAAAATTACGCGTTGCTCTGGCGCATTTGTCTCGGCTTTCTTTCTCTTTGGGGTTGTTGTCTTCTCTCCCTCTGTGTGTGTGAGTGTCACTGTGTGTGTCTGTCACGGTGTGTGTGTGTGCGTGTTTGCTTATGTTTTCCTTACTGCTTTTCTTTTTGGTGGATTTGAAGCAATGCAGACTTTAGAGATTACGACGGGGCAACGCAGTTGGCTGAAGAAGTCACAACAAAGCCAATTTCGAGCGCAGTAATGAATGAAGCTGCGCACAGCAACAGCAACGAGAACATCAATGAAACAAGACAATAGCAACAACAACAACAACATTTGCATGTGGCAAGGAAAGAGGGGAAGGTAGGGAGAGACTCCAGAGGCTGTCAACCCTGAGCAAAGTTGATGCCATGTGGCAACGCCAGGCTGGCTTTATTTGTATGTTATCGATATGTACATATATGTTGCTATCGATATGTTGACAATACCAGGATAAATATGTGGTTGATGTTTCTCCGTGTTATCGATATGCGGTATCGATAAATTATGAATATGCCAACAAGTCGTTATCGATATGTTGACACTCTAAGCATTGATCTGCTCTCGATATTTTATTCATATGCAGTATCTATTATCGATATGTCATAGCTATACAGCTAGTTTAGATATGTTTATATGTTGAGACTATAAACATTGATATGTTATATTTTATATAATATATATATTATAGCTGTTATGGATATATTATCGATATGCTATCAAGTTGTTATCGACAACCTATCGTTATGCAAACGAATCGTTATTGACGAGCATTGATTTCTACTTGTTAACATCAGTTATCGATAAGTTATCGATTCATAAATGTTACATGAGCTGATTGTTTGCTGAATTGTTGTAAATGCAGTGTAGAGGAAGCAACTTGCCTTCACTGCACTTATCGATAGACAGCTCGTCATGCACACTCGATAAATTCCCTAACATATCTATCTCTTTCTCGCTACTGTTATCGTTGTTGTAGTTGTTGTTGCCACTTGTAACTGTCACAATGGACACTCGCAATTATTCCAGTGAGACTTCTGCCATGTAACAAATCCACAGCGCATTCAATGGTGTCCACCCCTGACTGACTCTCGCTTCCCCTCACACTCTCTTGCTTTCTCATTCCCTCTCTCTCTCTCTCTCTCTCTCTCTCTCTCCTTCTCCTTCCCCCTCGCACTTATCTGGTCCTCCAGTTTGGCATATTGTGTTAGGCAACGTGGCCATAAAACGTGATAACGAAACTAAAGTCACAGCTCACTCACCCTCCTTCCACTGTAACATATCATTGTGTGTGTGACTCCCCTCCTCTCTCTTTCACTCCTTTATGGTTTCTCTGGCTACTTATGTAACCTCGTAGCCCCCTCTTACTCTCCCTCTCCCCTCTGATCTTTCCTTTTTACTCTACTCAGTTAGCACACTTTGTAATTGGTTGCCATTCAAGTGTCCCAGCTCGAATTGCATATTTCGCCATTATGAACTAGTGAATGCCCCCCGGTACCCCTTCTCTGCCCTCTCTAAAGTTTGCGTACAGTTGCCCAAATGTTTTCTAACCCCCTCTCCGTCTCCTGCCTCTGCTCGTCCAGCCGGTCCCAAAAATTACGTCAATTAAACTTAATTGTACTAATTTTTAAGTTCTTTTCTCTCGCTTCGCTCTCACTTCTCTCACTCTCTCCTTCACTCTCTCTTTTGTTCATTCTCTTTCTCTTTCTCTCTCTCCTCCCTCTCTCCCCCTTTCTTTTCCACTTCCCTCTGCACTCCTTTCCTCCCTCTCTCTGAGCAACTATAATGGACGAACGCGTTTAAATGCAAAATAAAAAAGTGCGTCCAGTTGACAAAGCACAAACACAGACAAAGTTACAAAACTGCACGACTAGCAAATACCCTGCAAGCAGTGCAAGCAAATGAAACTCTGTGCTTTACTGCATTCCCTCTGTTGCAGTAATTACAGGGTATACGAGGGCATAAAGCACGCGCCGCGAAAGAGAAGGCAACTGAAAAACGTGGACAAAGTTTTGCCACCTTTGTGCAAGACGCACTCAAAGTTGCCGCCGTCGCCGTTGCTGTCAGGTGTGAAAGTTCACGGCAAGCCGAGTCTCTCCAGAAGCTCCACTCATTCTCCCCATCTCCCTCCCCCTCTCTCCCTGGGTGAAAAGGGAGTGCGTTCGTCCGTTCTTAATTGACTTATTTGCCGCACTTGGAAATTTCTTTGCGAGTCCATTCAAAAAACAGTTTGCAAATATTTCAGGCGAGATTGGCACGAATTTCTATTGGTGCAGGCAGGAGAAGAAGCAGCAGCAGCAGTAGCAGAAGTTCTACTAAAGTCTTAGCTCCTCTCGCCTCTCCTCTCTCTTTCCCCCTCTTCCCTCTTGACTTTGCTTCTATTCCGGCAGCTGCCATTTTATAATGACATTGTGCGAAGAAGCAGAAAAGAATTACGCATATAAAGAATTTAATTAAAGTTCATTTCAGCATCTCCCTGCTTCCCTTATCTCCCCTCCTCTCCTCTCCACACTTTGGCTGCTGCTACATCCTGCAGCCCCTCTGCTGCCCCTGCTTCATCCGGCTGCGCTACTTCAGTCGAAGACGCAGCAACTTCTGTCACTTCCGCCTCAAGTAATTGCACTCCATCATCATCATTTGCTAACCATGTGTGTGTGTGTGTGTGTCTGTCTGTTTGAGACTTAACATGCTGCTCGCACTTTGGCTTAAGTACCCCCCCAACCCCCTTTGTTCCCACCTTCCCCTCGTCACGACCCATTAACATACATAGAACGTAGCTGAAACACGCCAAGACACCAAGAACTCAAAACGATATTAACTTGCGCACGCACAGTGGGCTAAACTCATCGCAAAGTGCTTACAATGGCAGTTAAGAAATGTGAAAACATCAAGAAATATTTTTAGGCTCTTTATTTTGAAGTTTTCATTGATTTTTTGTCTGTTTTTTGAGCTTGAGTCTTTCTTTCTCGAATTTTATTTCAAATTTCTGGAATTTGAATTTAAAAAACTGTATTGATTTGCAGAAAAAACTGTATTGATTTGCAGACTGAAAATGCTAGAAAATGTTCATATTTTCTCCCACACTAAGTCACTCTAGTTGATGACGTGATCACGCTTGCAACGCTAGCCACGCTTGCCACTTGGCAGCTTAATTCGATACGCAGTCGAGGGGGGGAGACAGGCCAGGCTAGAGCCAGCTGGAGTGGGGGGGGATGAGGAGTTTGGGGGCTGTGAAGTCAATGCTGCTTGCAACAGAGTTGCATGTGCACCTTCCCCTCTTCCTCCCCCCTCCCTGTCTTGCTGCTTCATGCTACCTTGTCGCCTTAAATTGCGCATACGCCCAGTGTTCTGCCTAGCCCGAAGGATTTTCCACCGTCGGTGTTTGGTAATTTATGCACCTGAGCAGTCGCCCTTTCTTTCGCTGTGTGTGTGTATATGTGTGTGTGTGTGTGTGTGTGTGTGTGTGTGTGTATATGTGTGTGCGTAATTCATTGACTTGGCTTCGCAAAGATAATGAGAAAAACGCAAAAATTGCCAGAGCTAAAGCAGCAGCAAGGCAGCAACGCAATGCCAAACAACAAGACAAACAACAACAACAACAGCAACCACAACAGCAGCAGCAACAACTTAGGGCAACAACAAGAACTGAAAGCAGATAAACAGATAGAGAAAATTCAGCTAGTGTAGAGATAAACAGCTAAGCAAGTGAGGGAAAGAAGGTGCACAAAAAGAGGAGAAAAGAGGGGGCAAAGAGGGGGATAAAGCATGCAAGAAAGAGAGGGAGAGTGAGCAAGCAAAGACAGAGGCAGCTAGAGTGAGTGGGAGTTGCTTGTGCCAAGTTAATGAAGTAACTGAAGCCCACAACGAGGCGATTCAATGATGGCTTTTAAATGCAGCCCCAGCAACAGCACCACCACCACGCCTGAGCACCTCGCTGACTGACTACGTGTGTGTGTGTGTGTTTGTGTGTGTGTATGAGTGTGTAGGAGTGTCTGTGAAAGTGTTCGTTTGTGTATTTAAGTGCCGTGTCCGTCTCCGTCTCCGTCTGCATCTCCATCTCTGTCTACTTCTGTCTCTGTAATGAGCGTAAAATGCTGCAAGCTTAAATCAGCGCTTATCAAAGCCACAGCCACAGCCACAGCCAAGGCAGCAGGAGCTGTCCAACCTGGCATTATCCCTGCCTGCCATCCCTAGCTCCCCCTCGCCCCCCTTGCTCCCCTCTCTGCCTTCCTGCCTGCTCCTATGGCAACTGTGTCCACAATTATCCTTGAGTTGAGCTTGGAGCTTCCAGCTTGAGCTGCTGCAGCATCTTCAGGCGACCAATGCAATTTGCAGTTACAAATCACCGCCCTCTTTCTAGCCAGAGGCAGGTGCAAGTGGTGAAGACAGGGAAGAGGGGATAGGAAGGCAGCTGGCTAAGCTGTACGTCATTTGGCAGCAGCTTATTGGAAACTGTTTTGCTTGCTGGCTTCATATTGTAGTAGCCGTTGTCTAGCTTGCACTCATAAACTCTCTTAAACTCCACCTATCAAAAAGCACTCAAATAATTTGCCGCACTCAAATGACAATTCCCAATTCGCCGTCGTCTCATTCAATGCTCTCGCATAATGCAGATAGAAAAAGGGAACATAAAGAGAGAAGATGATCAACGTTAATTTTGGCAACAACCGTTCTAATACCGCGTGCATTGGCAGAGCGAATGTTCTCTCTCGTTGTCTATAAAAGGCGAATTCAACGAGCATTCACATTTTTATCAGAGTGCAGCGCAGACTGATGCTAAACCGTCCAGATATAAAATCGAAACATTTGCAGAAAGAATATATATATAAATACGTTAAAAATCGGAGTTAATAAAGGCTGTAACATTTATATTAAAAGAAAGCCAAAGTTATTGAACGTCCTTGAATAGCAGCGCTAATTGCTGTGTAACTTTGCCAGCAGACGCGACTGCACAGTTTGGAAGCCATTGTGAAAACATACAAAAAGGTGATATTCAGTGAATGTTTAAACAAATAGTCAATGCTAATTATATGTATTTACTCATAGCTGCGATATTTGATTTAAACACGGCCGGCCTTAAAAAGCGTTTCCACGCTGTCAACTACAGCCACGCCGGTCGAGTCCATAGGAGCCCCCAGAGGCTGCAAAACTATACACAGCCACTGCGAATAAAATAGGGCCGTGAAACGCGCCAAGCTGATATATCAGTTAACAACGGTTGCGACTCCGTAATTCAACGTGACTCCGACGTCATTTAGATGATCATCACGCCACAATAAAGAGATATACGTATCGGGATTTTATAGTTGCAGACCGGAGACATATAGTGGTAACAGCCGCAGTAGCTCATACCGACACGGTTATGTCCAGCCTGACCTAGGTCCACCCGACCCCAGCAGCAAAAGAGAAGCGCTAAGGCGTTCCTTTTCTCTCGGCAGCCCAGAGGCGGCATGCCAACAAAAAGTATCACGCTAGCATAAATACATTTTTATATCAAATCTTTTCACTTAAACTCCATCTAAAAGCGTCTTTTGTTCACATGTATTCCTAAGGCAATTTAAAACGTGTACAACTCGCAGTAGCAATTTAAAACAAGCACACCCATATGGACACACACACATAACTACATAAACCTTCTTCCAAAACAGCACAGCAGCGACATCGAAGGGCCCATCGATCAAGCGGATATCATCTGTGAGTAACAAAATGTATGTGAATAATTGATATTGTCAATGGTATGCCATCTGCATTGCCAATGTAGTTATGTTTTGTCGTGATCCATATAAATATAAATCTATATGAAATCATTGTGAATTTCCCTTGTTGTAAAAAGAAGTGAAGCTACTGCGCGTACATTTAAATATTCTCTTACTCTTTTTATAACGACTTGTTATTGCCCTTGAATTTGAACATGAAATCTCTAAATATCTTTACGTTAAAATACCTTAAACCTAATGAATACAATCAAAATGAATTATAATGTTTACCTAATAATGCAAGTCTAGTAATTTAATGAGGTTAATCGCCGACCAAATGAATGCCCATAATAATGTAATTTAATACTTATGCGTAGTATTGAACAAGGGATAGCCGAGGAGTCCGCGAGCTATCAGGGAGGGAGGGTACAGAGCGGGATACGATCAACATCCTAGTATCCTAGCACAATATGACCAGCATATAGCATCCATGAACAGCGTGGTTTATTTGAATACAATTTAGTTGTCTATTTTCATTTCCGTAGTGCACTTAATCATTATTTTTCCCGTAGCGCGTATATGTTTAGGCAAGAAAAGAACCCACACCCCATCCGGCGAGCTTAGACCAGAGAGAAGCCAGAAGTGCACGAACCTTCTTAGCCTAGCATATAGTCAATACTAGTGGTATATACACAACAGCAATTCCACACGCTACATAGGGTAGAAAATAATTGGCGCCCAACGCGGGGGCCCGAGAGGTATGGAAAGTCACAGATCCTACTCCTTAACTAATTACAGAAAGTAATACAAATCCCGTAATATTAACATAACATCACGTTCGACCTTACAAAATGCTCTTTGAATCCAGTCATTAAAAATTTCATCTTTTAGAAAATTCAAAACGAAATGATTTTCCCAGATTTGATGTTATGCAACCCAGCAACTTATTTTCGCGAATCGCGATTACAATTCATAAAATTTGGATATACCGACCGAGATAAGTCTGGAAGTTGCCGAATAATTCTCATGTTTGGAAATCTCCATTTTTAGAAATGGGAGAATGTATATAGCAATATGGCGTCAGGATAACAGAATCTCAGATATCGGAATCGCGATCTCTCTCGTTTTAATCGGGTCAGCCGACCATACTGAGTCTGTAGTCAGTGATGACAAAATTTGCTAAATATAATTATCCTTTAAATAATAAACTACTATAAGGCTTTCGATAGCAAATATTAGGAACCGCGAGCACCTAGAATAATTTTTGGGGAAACTCGACCAATATTAGCAACAGTCAGTCTTGAGTAGAGCAATAGAATCCTTTAGTTTATCAATAAGCTATATGCAGGTTATATTTTTAAACACATTATGGAGTGTTTATTTTGGAAAGCGATGAACCAATAATTATATGAACAGAAAAACTATGAATATGTCAGTAAGACACAGCACAGAAGATCTCAGTAATATTTTACAACAACAAGATCCCTTCTGCGACTGCTGCCACCAGCCAATGCAACCAAACAATTTAATAGCAACGTCCCCATGCCAACATAGGTTTCACCACGAGTGTATACAGAGAGCGTTGCAACATACAAATATTTGCCCCACATGCAAAAACCCTTGCACAGCCAGACAGTTATCATTGTCAAACAATAATTTGGCCGCTGAATTAAATGCAGCAGGCAACGCCGCTGACCCAATAATGCCAGCGCCTGATCACAACACAGATCAAAACAGCAATAGACCTAATAATAGACACCGCAGAGGTGGCACTACAGGTAGAGGCATGACCACTAGGTCTGCACAACGTGCGATGCAGAACGATGAAGCAAATCAGAGTAGTCTGGCTGTGGATTCATCAAAAGAAGGAAACAGGGAAGATATAGATAAAATAATTCAGTCAGCCATGCAACAACAAGAGCAGCAACTAACGCGAAACTTGTCAGCCCTGATTCAATCACAATTCGCAAATATTCACATAAATAACGGAAGTCAACAGGAAACGAATTCTAATGTCAGGGCAGGACAGACTACTCAGCGTCCGGCAAGCCAAACCACTGGCAGTAGTCCAACTTTACCTAGAGGATATTGTTCAATTCCTCCAGAGAAAGTGTCGAATATCATTCTAAATTGGAGATTGAAATTTGATGGATCGAGACACGGTATGTCTACAGAAGATATTCTGTGCAGAGTTCGTTCAATGACGAGACAAAACCTATACGGTGATCATAACTTACTTTGCGATCATTTACATTTGCTTTTAGGAGACAAAGCCTGTGATTGCTTTGGAAATTTCATAGAAACCATCCTTGTTTCACATGGGAAAAATTCTGTGAAGAGTTTCGAAAGAAATATGAAGACGCAGACACAGATATGGATATATGGGATTCCATAAATTCCAGGAAACAAGGCGAAAAAGAGCCGTTGGAAGAATTTCAGTTTGAAATTG
Organism: Zaprionus lachaisei; assembly: GCA_018901815.1. NCBI lineage: Eukaryota > Metazoa > Arthropoda > Insecta > Diptera > Drosophilidae > Zaprionus > Zaprionus lachaisei. The sequence goes on from JAEIFI010000357.1 coordinate 5,177,953, forward strand.
AAAAACTCGTTAGCCGTTTGCGTAACTCTATTGCAGAAGAATGAAGAAATGAAAAGAAGTGCGAATTTTAATAGTAATTCCAAAATGTCGCTGCGTTATGAACTAATGCATTTAGGCATAATAACATTAGTTCGACTACGTGAGGAAATCCGTACTCACGAGCAGTTTCGCAAACAAACAAGACAGCAGTCCTATAGACAGCAGCGTCCCTTCGTTTCAGAGCTTGACGAACAAACAGAAATAGCCGCGATTCACCGCAAAAGTATGAAGTGTTGGAACTGCGGAAAAGTAGGTCACCGCTATGACTATTGTCTTGAACCTAGATCTATTTTTTGTTACGGGTGCGGGGCAGCAAGCGTTTTCAAGCCCAATTGTATCCATTGTAACAATCCGGAAAACTCGTCGGTGGATGCGCAGGCCACATCCGTACTGACGCATCCACGACAAAAACCCAGACGTGAACAATCAGATCCAACAACATTCAACAGATCTGAACCAAACCCCAGCCCTACAAAATAACACCAACGAAAATACAATTATTAACAAAGTATATAAGACGTTCCATGAGAGACTGGCACATTATCTGGAGACACTTAGTCGAATTTTCGGTCACGTGGACAGTTACGAGCCCCGGAAGAAAACCAAACGTTCTACGGTCCGTATGCGCGTCTTTTGGAAGAAAGTATGCGCGTGCCGGCATAAACTAGTTTCAGCCATTTTTATGAATAACGATAATCGTTTATATACAGACATTTTCATTTGTCGCTCTTCTAGATTCGGGAGCATCTATCAGCTGTCTAGGCGGTAAAGAAGCATCACAGTTGAAATCTCAGGCAAATGTTCAAAAATCAGGTCCTATCAAGACCGCAAGGATGCATATCCTCTTCCACATCCAGCAAGATCTGCGAGTTTTTGGGAAATGTGTTTTATACGTTTGGAGTCCCAGAGACAGTATTGACAGACAATGGATCACAATTCAAATCAGGATGTTTCAAAATTCGGAGTATCTCAGATTTGTACAGCCATATATTCGCCACAAGCAAATGCAAGCGAACGGCTGAACAGTTCAGTTTTAGCTGCCATAAGAGCGTACATTGGCAAGGAACATATCAATTGGGACATGAATCCAAATGAAATTAATGCGTCGATAAGAGCTAATATTCACAGAAGCACCGGACATTCTCCGTATTATTTATGCTTCGGGCAAAATATGATGCTCAATGGGCAAGATTAGGAACTTTTGCGCAAGCTGAATATGTTGACCGATGACACAACTTAGAAGCGGCCAGACGTGATGCAATTGGCTCGTGCAAAGGCCAAAGTTAACATAGACCTCACTCATGACGTAAACGCTCGACGATATAATCTAAGAAGTAGATCCCTTCGACTAAAAGTAGGAGACACAGTTTATGCCAGAAATTCCGCGCAGAGCAACGCTGCTAAGAATTTCACTTGCCCCTGTAAAGGCTTCAGTAGCTAAACAGCTTAGTCCAACATATTATGAGTTACAGAACGAAGTAGGCAAAAAGTTAGGAGTTTACCACTTAAAAGACATCATTTAATACAAGCTCGACCTTTGCACTGTTTTTCTTCAGTTAATGACTACTCGAGATACATCTGTCGCAGCATTATCTGTAGTGTAGTAGCCGTTGTCTAGCTTGCACTCATAAACTCTCTTAAACTCCACCTATCAAAAAGCACTCAAATAATTTGCCGCACTCAAATGACAATTCCCAATTCGCCGTCGTCTCATTTCAATGCTCTCGCATAATGCAGATAGAAAAAGGGAACATAAAGAGAGAAGATGATCAACGTTAATTTTGGCAACAACCGTTCTAATACCGCGTGCATTGGCAGAGCGAATGTTCTCTCTCGTTGTCTATAAAAGGCGAATTCAACGAGCATTCACATTTTTATCAGAGTGCAGCGCAGACTGATGCTAAACCGTCCAGATATAAAATCGAAACATTTGCAGAAAGAATATATATATAAATACGTTAAAAATCGGAGTTAATAAAGGCTGTAACATTTATATTAAAAGAAAGCCAAAGTTATTGAACGTCCTTGAATAGCAGCGCTAATTGCTGTGTAACTTTGCCAGCAGACGCGACTGCACAGTTTGGAAGCCATTGTGAAAACATACAAAAAGGTGATATTCAGTGAATGTATAAACAAATAGTCAATGCTAATTATATGTATTTACTCATAGCTGCGATATTTGATTTAAACACGGCCGGCCTTAAAAAGCGTTTCCACGCTGTCAACTACAGCCAGGCCGGTCGAGTCCATAGGAGCCCCCAGAGGCTGCAAAACTATACACAGCCACTGCGAATAAAATAGGGCCGTGAAACGCGCCAAGCTGATATATCAGTTAACAACGGTTGCGACTCTTATAGTTGCAGACCGGAGACATATAGTGGTAACAGCCGCAGTAGCTCATACCGACACGGTTATGTCCAGCCTGACTTAGGTCCACCTGACCCCAGCAGCAAAAGAGAAGCGCTAAGGCGTTCCTTTTCTCTCGGCAGCCCAGAGGCGGCATGCCAACAAAAAGTATCACGCTAGCATAAATACATTTTTATATCAAATCTTTTCACTTAAACTCCATCTAAAAGCGTCTTTTGTTCACATGTATTCCTAAGGCAATTTAAAACGTGTACAACTCGCAGTAGCAATTTAAAACAAGCACACCCATATGGACACACACACATAACTACATAAACCTTCTTCCAAAACAGCACAGCAGCGACATCGAAGGGCCCATCGATCAAGCGGATATCATCTGTGAGTAACAAAATGTATGTGAATAATTGATATTGTCAATGGTATGCCATCTGCATTGCCAATGTAGTTATGTTTTGTCGTGATCCATATAAATATAAATCTATATGAAATCATTGTGAATTTCCCTTGTTGTAAAAAGAAGTGAAGCTACTGCGCGTACATTTAAATATTCTCTTACTCTTTTTATAACGACTTGTTATTGCCCTTGAATTTGAACATGAAATCTCTAAATATCTTTACGTTAAAATACCTTAAACCTAATGAATAAAATCAAAATGAATTATGTTTACCTAATAATGCAAGTCTAGTAATTTAATGAGGTTCATCGCCGACCAAATGAATGCCCATAATAATGTAATTTAATACTTATGCGTAGTATTGAACAAGGGATAGCCGAGGAGTCCGCGAGCTATCAGGGAGGGAGGGTACAGAGCGGGATACGATCAACATCCTAGTATCCTAGCACAATATGACCAGCATACAGCATCCAACAGCGTGGTTTATTTGAATACAATTTAGTTGTCTATTTTCATTTCCGTAGTGCACTTAATCATTATTTTTCCCGTAGCGCGTATATGTTTAGGCAAGAAAAGAACCCACACCCCATCCGGCGAGCTTAGACCAGAGAGAAGCCAGAAGTGCACGAACCTTCTTAGCCTAGCATATAGTCAATACTAGTAGTATATACACAACAGCAATTCCACACGCTACAATATTTATCAGTTTAAATAAGAGAAACAGCTTCTGCTTCCCTGCAACCTTGCACTGCATTTGCACTTTGGCATAGTGCAGCTTTGCCCCCGCACCCTCCCCTACTGTTGGCAAGAAATCCGCTTAAGTATTGTGAAGAGCATAAATTATGCCCAACACATTCAGCCAAACAAATTTCGCCCAGTTTTATCCTGCCTCATCCTGTTTATGCATTGTCTGCGAATTGCTCACGCTCCGCCTCTCTCTCCCTCTCTCTCTCCCCCTCTCCCTCTCTCTCTCTCTCTCTCTCTCTGTGTGTGTGTGTGGGTGCGTGTGTACATACAGGATATTAAGTGTGGCAGCAGCTTGAGCCGAAACCGAAGCTGAAGCTGTTGTAGAGAGGCAAATGATTAAGCATCAAAGGTTTGCGCTGCCGACTGCGCTGCTTGCTGCGCTGCTTGTAGGTGGCAGCACAGGAGGCGGAAAAATAAATTGAAAAAGCTTTTCATTTGGCTTACGCTTGCGATTAAAATGAAAACCTGAGCGAGGAAAGCGGCAGGGGAAGTGAGTGAGAAGGAGCAGCAGGAATGGGAAGAGGCAAGCAGAGGGAAATGGGCAGGAAGAGGGACAGGGGCAGCAAAGGTTGTTGTATGGAAATGGATTCGGATTTGTCTGTACATGTGTGTGTGCGTGTGTGAGTGTGTGTGCATCAACTGAAGGAGAATTAGTCGCTGTCAGGGCAAAGTTTCAGTTGCCTGACTGACTAACTGACGGTCTGGGGCACATCGACCATGGCCATATGCCCCGCCCCCCTCTGTCTGCCCCTCCCCCTGTGTCATGGCTGCCAGAGACTGTCAGACTGTCAGGCTGCCATTAGGCGCAAGTGTTGTCAAAGTCGCCATCTTGAAAACACGCACAAGCCTCGCACTCTCTCCATGTCTCTCTCAATCTCTCCCTCTCCCTCTCTTTGCCTCTGCTTGCCCCTCTTCAGCGCCCTTCTCTCTCGCTACCTCTCTTTCCTTGCCTCTCCCTCTGCCTGTATGCGGCTGCTTCCGGTTTCAATTTATTTTTGACGCACGCCAAACTTTTGCCAAAAAGTATGCAACATTCTCCAACACACACACATACAGGCACAGCCACACACTGCCTACCGCCTGCTGGTTGCTGCTGCTGCTGGGCGTGGCTGATGCGCCCTAAAAGCGGGTCGCTTAATTAGTTTTTACACCTAATTGAATTGCAATGCGGCCTCGACGCGCCGCGAGAGTAGGCAGCACTTTTCAGTCCGCCAACTGCCACGTGCCACGTCCGCATGCCGCATGCCCCTGGCCAAAGTGGCCACTTGTATGATAGCTTTTTTTACAATTCAATTATTGTCGAAAGGCAGCGACAGAGAGAGAGAGAGGGAGAAGGAGACAGAGATTGCCATTTAGTTTTCATAAATTTTGTTTCATGGATTTTAATGCATTCTGCGCTTTGTGACCAACTGTACCGCACCCACACGCACACACACACACATAGGCAGGCAGACAGCCTGTAAAATTAATCATATTTATTATAAAGCGCTTTTGTTTTGCATGAGGTGTGGGGGAAGAAGGGGGGGGCTTCGCTTAAGCCCTGAACAATTTGTGGCCGGCTTAAAATTTGTTAGCCCCATTTTAATGCGCTGCAACGTTCGTCGTTTTAGGGCCATTAATGCCGCATGTAGACGCGCCAGATATGCGTCATATATACGCCATGTATACCATATATATATCATGTATATATACTTTATGTATATGCCTGCATGCGGGTGGGCGTGGTCCATCTGCTGCCTTCCCTTGTAGCCGGAAGCGGCATCCATAACCAGCCTTGGGGGCAGCCATTTTGCGTTGCGTAATTCTGCTGATTGGTTTGATGATTCAGCATTCATTTTCAGCGCAACTTAATTTACAGTTTCAGTCCGTACACCCCTCCCCCTCCCCCTACTCCACCTGCAACTGCTTTGTTTTTTGTTGGACTGTAAATGTTTTGGGGTCAGTTCATGTTGCTGTTTCAGTTAATCGAGGCGCAGCCTGCGATGACTACACGAAAAATCATTTTATAAAGCAGAGAACGGAATAAAAAAGGTAATACACTCATTAAAGAACTCTCCCACTCTGCAGCTTATTCCTGGAAGAAACATTCAGCTTGCTTAGTTTGCAAGTTAAAATCAGTTTACGCTGGAATAAATACGATTCCAGGTTCATCTTGTGCTCTTTCTGGGAAATCTGTTGAAGAAAGAGACTCCTGTTAAGTGTGCTCTATACTGAAAATACCCTCTAGCTGAAGCTTCAACTGTACGCCCAGCAAAGAGATTACTTAAATAACTGCTTACTTAACTATCCAATCATACTCAAATTAGCAGCAAGCGTTTAGTTAATGATTCTTAAGTTACACACCAAAAATAAACATTCTGGTTTTAATTTCACGCCTGTAGCTCGTTTTTTTGTGATTTACAAAGGCGTAAGTGGGCGTGGTCTAATTCTAAAACAACCTCTAGCTGCGTGCAGTAATAAAACATATTGCCATTCAATTTGATAGCGCCAGCTCATACAGTTTTGGAGTTATAAGTGTTCATACAGACACAAAAATGTGGAAATCCTCGCTTTGTGTGCTCAGAGATGCCTCCTACAGCCTGTTAGAGACAATTTCCCTTGTCATAAAGCACATAACACCACTCTAGCGGTCTATCGCTATGGGTAGCGTGCATAAAACGTGTAGAAGTGAAAAAACTGAAAGCCGAAACCGAAATCGACAGGCAATTTGGCGCGTTGACCTGAGTCAAATTGAAAAATAACCAGTGAAGGAACATAGCGAGAGGGACTGAGGGAGAAAGAGAGGAGAGATAAACCATTTAGGCCAAAGAACCTTGCACCCAACCAAACCAAACCAAATCGATGGCAATTTTGGTGAGAGAAAGAGAGGGAGAGAGGAGAGGTAAAAAGGAAAAAAAAACATGGATAATTTGATTTGGGCAAAAGTTGGGATAATTGAAGAGCTATCTGGGCTATGCAAAATCAATTAGATGCGCGCTCTGCGATAGCTGCAAGTGCGAAATGCACTTTGCAGTTTGCAGTTTGCCGTTTGCAGATAGTAGTTTTCGCCGGAAAATGGAAAATGTAATTGAAATGCCAGCGTCGCCTTTAAGTATGATAAACTGCCACGTGCCGAGATCATCATCATCATTTCTATGATAATGATGAAGATGCTGTAGTAACTCACTTACTGAACAGCAGTCGATAGGGTTGCCAAGGGGTATGTGAAGGGAGGGAGGGAGGTAGGCAGGGGGGTGAAGCAGGGCAACCAAATGACATTTGGCCCCCTCCAGAGCTCTAGTTCGTCTTGGCCTTTGCTTTGGCCTGTCAGCAAATGTAATTAAAACTGCTTTTTGCTACGTCAATTAGAAGTGTATTGCACACACACACACACACACACACACACACAGTGGACACACATAGCCATACACGAGTCAACAAAGTTGGCCAAAAAATTTGCTGCATACTTGCAGGCGCTTCTGAGAAAATTAATTTCAATTTGCATGCATCTTTGAGAGTGC